>QLOH01000383.1:600000-1029248 GCA_026901365.1 Sesbania bispinosa
ATCTTTCTATTATTGTCTCCAGATTCAAAATTTCTACCTAAAGACCTGAGTCCATTAGTTATAGTCTGAAACCTCCCAAAAATTTGATCTATGGTTTCAGATTCTTCCATCTTGAACATCTCATAATTGACTGTATAAGCATGCTGATTTTGGATTGCTTGACAGTCTCAGTCCTTCATGGGCGGCTGCAAGAGTATATCCCAAATCTCTTTGGAAGATGAACATCCATGAACCTTCCATACTCTGATTTGTTCAGAGAACATATCAAATAGAGTTTGGCTTTAGCATTTAACTGAACTCTAGCCTTATGCTCCAAGGTCCATTCAGCCTTAGGGTATTGGCACTCGTTATGTATAGGCACATAGTCTCCATCAGTGACCACATCCCAGACATCAATGTTGTTGCTCTCAATGAACAACTTCATACGATCCCTACAATAGTGGTAGTCTACTCCATTGAATGTTGGGGGTCTTGTGATAGAGGTCTCTTCAGTGATGTATTGTCTGTTGTTGGCAGCTCCATCTGGATCTTTAATCCTCAAACACATGATAAGGTGCTCAACCCTGAGTTGAGATCTAATAACAAACTGTAGAAATCACAGGGATAACACTAATGGAGAATGGGGGGTTAATAGTATTTCTTAATAATTTATGGAAGCTTTTTCGCAACGGTTAAGTTACAACAGTTTCAGACAGGTTTAAGAGGTTGTCTGAAGTTTCTTAAGAAGGCTTCTGAAAGATCTTTAAAAGGTTTCTTGCTTTTTAAAATTATCAGAACAGTTTTTCAACACCCTTTGGTTAGTATAAATAAATTGACAAGAGATAAGGGATAGGAAGACTTAGCCAAGGAATTTATCCTGGTTCATCCACTACCACTGTGAGCTACGTCCAGTCCCAATTACCAACTAGCACTTGGATTTTCTCTAATCTTCACCAAGATTACAAGTATTCTTTTACAGTCAAGCTCTTCAGGCTCTACAACCAAGTATTCTTTTACAGACAAGCTCTCCAGGCTCAAGGACAATTTTACAAAGAGATATGTCTAAGCTTTTAAACTACACAAGTTTGAAGCTTAAACAGAGACGATGTACAATAAAAACTGAGGTATACTCAGGATATACAAATGATGTACAATGAATGTGAAATCAAGGAGTGTTTTTACAGAGAAAAACTTGCAGCGTAATATTCTCTTAGACTTTCTTGTATATGCTTCTACTCTTCTGATGATCTTCATGAAGGGCTATTTATAACCAATCTTCAATCCGTTGAAATACCACCATTTAGAGATAGCATTAAATGCTATTTAATCCGTTGTGAGACATGCTTCTGAGAGTTCTGAATTTTTCTGACACAAGTACCAGGGTTGCTGCTGCCATAAAGTTGCCACTGTTGTTGCTGCAAAGGTTGCGTTGCAGGGATTTCCTCAGTTTGTGTATGAAATTCAATATACCAGAAAGGTCTCTGTGTTCCTTGCCATAAATATGTTTGAAAAGTTACGTGCAGCAGAGAACGCTTGACTCAGCAGGATTTCAGAGATGTCTTCACATACTTCAGCAAAGAGTGCCACGTCATTAATGAGACTTCAGACGGCTTCAACACTTCAGACGGGTTGCGCACTTCAGACGGGTTGAGCACTTTAGACGACTTCAACACTTCAGACAGGTTGAACCTTCAGAAGGCTTTTCCACTTTAGACAGGTTGAAAGCACTTTAGACAGTCTTTATAAGTTCAGAATGACTTGCTGAAATCATAGATAAGTCATTACACATTTATGTATCTATGATAAGTATTTTAACCCAAATTTGTTAACATTAAAACTTGAGAGGTGACGGTATCTAAAAACATCATAATTTCCCTTATGATATTTTTGAGACTCACATTACTTTGGTTATAACTTCATTGGGAGATACAATCAGCATACCAATGTCGTTCCCTTTATCATGTTTGAAACCATCAAAGAACAATTTCCAAGGTTTAATTCCAATGAATTAACCTCTTTACTTGAACTGTAGGTTGTTCGGCTAAAAATCAGTAAGGGCTTGCCCCTTTACTGCCTTTAAAGGCATATACTTTAACGAAAATTCAGTTAATGCCAGAGCCCATATTCCAATCCTGTCATGAAGTATTGCTTGATTAACATGTATTTAGTTACATCAAAGTGCGAACTTACAAAAACCTCACAAGGTTTCAAGTAATACTTAAGCTTCATACACGAGAAATACATGCATAAACACAACTTTTCTAGAGCTGAATAGCTTTTTTCTACATCACTTAGGCTCCTACTTAAGTAGTAATTACTCTTTCGAAGCCATTTTCATCCTCTTGGGCCAACATACTACCCAGAGTCTTTTTAGATGCAGAATATATAATCTTAGGGGCTTCCAACGTATTGGTGGAGTCATCACTGGTGGATTGTCTAAGTACTTCTTAATTGATTCGAAAGCCATATGATGTTCTTTACTCCACTCGAACTTCTCTTCTTTCTTTAGCTTGATCCAATGGGGAAAATACTCTTGTTTTTCTTGACAGGTTCGAGATGAACCTCCTTAGGTAATTGATTTTCCCCAATAGGCACTGCAGTTGCTTCTTGTTTTCTGGGGGTCTTGTATCGATAATAGCTCGTGCTTTGTTTTTATCCACTTCGATTCCTTGTTGTTGCACTAAGAATCCTAAGAAGTTTCCTGCAGAGACTCCAAAGCACATTTTAAGGATTTATTTTCAGCCTGTGTGCCCTCATCCTTTTGAATGAACATTTCAAGTGTTCTAAATGTTTCGTTTTGGTCTTCGACTTGACCATGACATCATCTATATATACCTGCATGAACTCACCAATGAAATGATGAAAGATTAAGTTCATGGCCCTTTGGTATGTGGCCCCCGGCATTCTTTAAACCAAAAGACATCATTACCCATTCGAAGGTACCCAACGCCCCAGGACAACGAAAGACAGTTTTTGAACATCTTCTTCTGTAATGAAAATCTGGTTATAACTAGAATAGCCATCAAGAAGGCTTATCACTTCGTTTCCTGCTGCTGAATCTATGAGCATATCAGCTATGGGCATTGGGTACTCATCATTTGGCGTCGCCTCATTAAGGTTTCGAAAATCTATACAAACTCTTAACTTGCCATTATTTTTAATAACCGGCACGATGTTAGAAAACCAATTTACATACCTGGTGGTTCGAATGAATTTGGCCTTGAGGAGTCTTTCTATTTCTTCTTTGATCTTCGAGACCACCTCAGGAGCAAACCTTCTAGGGAGCTGCTTCACTGGCTTCTTTCCAGGCAAGATGGGCAATCTATGCTCGACCAATTCTCGATCCAGACCTGGCATCTCATCGTAGTCCTAGGCAAAGCAGTCTTTGTACTGCTTTAACAGTTCGATCAGCTCCTGCCTGATTGTTGAATCTACCTTAGTACTGATGAAGGTAGGACTTTTGTCTTCAGTTGTTCCCAGGTTCACTTCTTCGAGCTGGTCTTGTGCCTCGAACCTTGGTATCTTCTCTTGGTCGTATCCTGCGCTTGATGCTTCATCATCATCATATATGCAATCCAATCGATTTGTATCCTCATTCGAATCATCCTCTCTAACTCGAGTGGACTTGTGCTCGTCTTCGTTCTCTTTCAATATATTCTCAACTGGCTTCGAAGAGGATCTATACTTTGATTTGGCCACGTAGGCCGTTATTCTATCCATTAATGATTTTATGCTTCCCATGAGGCATCAAGCATCTCCAGGGTTGTATCTAGATCGGCCTCCCTCTTCAATGTAAAACCCTTGATGGGGTCTAACCTTACTGAGTAAGGGACCTTTGCTGAGTGTATGACTGACTTGGAATCCAATTCATAGGGACTGATATGGGCCAGTTCTTGTCGAAATCTATTTCCACCAAAACCTTGCTCAGCAGTGTAGATACCTTGGTCGACTTTGACTACTATTGGGTTACCTTCTTGATCCCATAGGAACAACTTCTGATGCACAATTGATGGGACAACTCCTATCCCATGAATCCATTCCCTTCCCCAGCAGCATGTTTAAGCTGGCTTTGGTCTGGATTACCACAAAAATAGTAGTTCTTACTTGGCCACTCACTACAAGATCGAGAGCTACAACACCTGATCTTGATGATTTCCTAGCAAAATCAGTGATTATTATGTTGTGTGGGATTAAGTCTCTGTTGGTCTTCCCAAGCTTATCGAAGGTTGTCCTTGGCAGTAAGTTGATGGTTGTTCCACCATCAATAATAACCCTATTAATAGGATTACCTTCAACCACTGCCTTGATGTATAATGGCTTCATGTGAACCATGTCTCCGGGAGCTGGCTTCGGTATGATGACCACTTCATTCTTGGACTTTTCCTCTGTCTGATTCAGCATGACAGCACTTTGAAGGCTGTCATCTTCAAAGTCTTCTTCATTTTCTAACCTCTGTACCTGCTGGGCAAACTCAGTTGGTAAGATCGAAATAATACCACAGATTTCTTGGATCAAATCAAGGAACCCTGATTCGAATTCCTCAGTAAGAGGTCATCTTCCTCCATATCTTTTACCTTAGCAGCATTAATTTGCACACGCAGGTCACGCTGAGACTTTGATAAAGAAACCTCAAACCTTCTCTTGGGCCTTTGGGGTTTCCTTGCACACTCTGTCTGGATCTGTTCCATTCGAGCCCTGTACATCCTCTGGGCCCTACGCCATTGAGTTCTTGTCATCGAACCTTTGGCCTTGGAATATTGGCTGAAGTGGTACCAACTCTCACGAGGAGGCTCCATCTCTTTGGAACGTCTCACCATTATCTCCTTACCCTTAGAAGAGTCTGAAGTCCCTGTCTTCTGTGCCACAGGTTGCCACCTTGCTTGGGTCTTTGGCTTTGTAGCCACCTGCCTCACCCATTGGTTCGAAGGTGTCTTGGCAGGGGGAACGAAGGTGTGGTCCTGAACAGGCATACCTCTTCCCACTCCTTTCAGAGCCTTGTACATTTTCTGACCCTCTTCATATTTCTAGGGGCCTAACCTTTCCTTCAATTGATGCTTCTTGTTCGAAGCTTCGTCGAAGGTCTTGGTTGAATCAGCATCGAAAATTGTGCTGCATCTTGGGCACAGCATTACATTCCTTTCTTCATTCTGCTTCCTGGTTAGGTATTCTAAGATACTCTCATTAGCAGAAGGATAGATATCCTTCACTTCCTTCTCAAATTCATTAATAGCCATGTCAGGGGCCCTGAAGTCAACTGGTTCCACTTCGACCATGTTGATTTTGAAGGGATCAGTATAATGGACGCCGTTGTCAAACAGGTTGGCATCTACTTTCATTGTACTCTTCATTTTCTCCTCGAACTTGAGTCTCCCTTCTGATATTGCCTTCTGAATCAAGTCCCTGAAGCGAACACATTGATTGGTTAGATGACCATAAACATTATGATATTTGCAATATTTTCTTCCCTTTCTCTGTTCGAGTGAAGGGATTTTATGATCATCACTTAAGATGATCTGTTTATCTTTTAGCAAAATAACAAAGATTTGGTCAGCCTTAGTAACATCGAAACCATATGATGGTTTCTTAAATTTCTCATTATTAGAAGAGTTCGAGTCCTCTTTTGCTGGTCTCAGCAGAGAACAAACATAGGATGGCCCAGGTTTTAATTCAGCCACATTGACCTTATTCTCTTCATTATCACTGTTCGAATCACTACCATTCTCAATAGCCTCCAAATAGGCTATTTTATCTCTCTTGCGTACCTTATCGAACTTTTTATACTTGGCCTTCCTTGCGTTGACCCGCTCTATTTGCCTAACTCTATCTACTAGTTGGGCCATATCTCGAACTGGGAGGTTGATTAGTTTCTTTCTAACATAAATTCAAGTCCCCCAGTGGCTATCTGAACCAACTCATGTTCTGGAATGGGAGTGAAACACCTAGCCATAAATTGTCTGAACCTATTCAGATAATCTTCTATGGTTTCATTGGGTGTGCTCTTGATACCCATAAGATCTATTAGGCTCACTTTGCTCTCGCCCCTAAAGAACTGTTCATGAAATGTTCTTGAGAAATTACATTTATACAACATACAACCATACAACTAAGAGAGATAAAGAGAGAAAAGAAAAAGAAGAGAGAGAAATGTTGGATGTGAAACGTGATGTGATGGAGAGATATAGAGAGAAAAAGTGTGTTGTATGAGTTTTTGTATGTTTATTGTTGTATGAATAATTAATCTTAATGTTCTTTCTAACTGGACCCAATTTTGAATCGAATTTGGGGGAAAGGTTGCGAACCAAGTGAATGCATTCTTGGTTAATGAACTGGGAAAAATACTTCATTTTCAGCAGTTCATCATTGGCTAGGTCTCCACACTCTATCTGGTATCTAGCCACATGTTCCACAGTTGACTCCCCTATTTCTCCAGCAAATTTGGAGAATTTTGGAACCTTTAATCCCCTAGGTAACTCTGCCCGTAAGACATCTTGGGGAAAGGCTGAAACAAAATAAGGCTGATTTGCATAGCCTACATTGAAACCATGTCTGTCCAATACTTGTTCCACTACATTAGCAACATTATGTTGCCCCCCAAGCTTTATCTGCCTTACCCTCTCAACCACTAAGTCAGGGTCTTGGTTTCGAGCTACAATTCCTGGAGACACTCTTGCTTGCCCATTTAAGCCCAGTTCTACTTAAGGCTCCCTCCTGATGGCCTCTTGTCTTTCGAAGCCAACCACTTCTGGTTCGGTTCCAAAGACATCAGCAAACCTACCCATTTGTCTCGCTAACAACTGGTAGTTTTGGTTTGTGGATGCTACCAGAGGGGTTATTACCATAGCCATTTGGTGGGTTAGCATGTTAACCATGTCGTGGTTTCTTTCATCCATTTTCTGTCTCATGGACTGTAAAGCCACATTCGTGAAGGCACTTGGTCCTAGTTGGTTGGACCACATCTCTAGTGAGTTCCTGTTGTTCCTTGGAGGAACATGAACCGCCATTGGGTTGATGTAAACACTCTGAGGCATACCTAAAGTAGTCACAATATTTTGGGTTTGAGAACCAGGGGGTGGTCCCTCGGCCCTGAGGGGCTCGTATGCTCTCACTTGGCTAACCACGGGTTCCTCAGGTTGGGGAAGTGTATCTGTGGGTACTTCATCCTCCCTGTATCTCCCAACTCCACTTGGGGAGTTTTGACTAGGGGTGTTCAAATCAAATCCAATCCAATTGGAACCGCAATAACCGATCCAAAAAACCGCAAACCGAAATAACCGCAAACTGAAAAAAACCGCAAACCGCAAAAAACCAAAATTTTTAATTGGATTGGATTGGATTTCGGATCTGCCTATGAGAACCAATCCAATCCAAACCGATCCAAAGTTTTATGAACATATTGATATATTATCATTATTGATATTATTTTTCTGTGATGTAAAAAAATTATTATTGTGTAACTATATTTAACAAATAACATTCAATAATGGGATTGGAAGCTATTGAGTAATTTGTATGTTATAAAATAAGATAAGATAATTGCATGTTTTTATCATAATTTTACTTTCATAACTTCATTTTTTTATTTTATTTGAGAAACCAAAATCCAATCCAATCCAATCCAAACCGATTAAAATTGGATTGGATTGGATTGGATTGGAAAAAAATCAAAACCGATTGGATGAATAAATAAGAAAACCGAAATTATTGGATTGGATGATTTTTCCCTCAAAACCAATCCAATCCAATTCGCGAACACCCCTAGTTTTGACTGCCATGGGAAGCCTCATTGGTTGAGGAATTTCAAGAAGAAGTTCCAGAACCGTTTTTGTTCCTGATTGTCATGGTTTTCCTACCACTCCTTAGATTCATACAACACTATGAAGATAGTGTCCCACTGGGTGTGCCAATTTGTTTGTCCTAGGATTTAGTCCAAACAAATGTATCTCAGAGCAATCTAGGACGATATACGAGTCCTCTTAATTAATGTGGGTTCTACCTAGTGTGAAATCTATAGAAGGGGCGGAGAAGGAGAAAGAACGATTATCAACTGGCCCCTGAACTGGCCTTAAAGTGCATTAAAGTGAAAGTTAACGTACAAAAGCAGTAACTAAATAGAAACAATTACAACTCCATGAATTCCTAAGCTATAAAACATGAAAATGTAAACGAAAGTAAGTAAAAGAGGGTGGTCTGCGCGATCCCTACTTCCTCTCAGCGTGCTGGGTGCCTCTGATCTCTGATGTGGATGCTACGACTTTCAGGGTGCTAATGAGTGTTCAGGTTGTGGACCTTTGGTTCTTCTTTCTTCCCCCTATTTATAGCTATCCCTGGTAACCGCTTCTGGGCTGCCATAACTTCCCCACAACTCCTTGCGTAACTCCCATGAACCCACGTTCTCTGCATGCACTTGGGTGGATTTGTCTCTGATAACTGTCGTTGATGACATGGAAAACGCCCAAGGTAATCTGAATACAAAAGAGGATATGACCTTTCTCAAACTGATAGAGAAGGGTTTCTTCGAACCAAAGCAAGGAAGACGTCTCGAACTACCATAAAGCATTCTCTTCTTCGAACCATGATCTGCCTCGATCTTGCTTAGACCTCATTCTGCTTCGCTCTCTGTTCCAAGGGCCTTCGAACTTCTCAAGACTATCCATTGGTCTTCGAAGCCATACACCTGCCAGCCAACTTGACTTTCTTGACCACCGTCCACCTTGGTCAAAGAGATTTAAGACCTCCTCTAATTGGCTTGTTGGAATGGTGCTCTTAATTGCTTTCATGGCTTCAAACCCTATAAAAATGGAAAACTTCATTCTACTTCACCCTTCTTCCCTGCAGCCATGGAGAGATCCCTGATATCGGCTGTCCTGTACGACCCGATCCTTCCATTACCTTTGGATTTCAGGTCGACAGGGTGTCCAACATTGGTGGTCACTTCAACGTGGACCTTAACCTCAGGTCGAACAGCGCAACCAACAACATGTTAGGAATATGCACTAGAGACTTATATGTTTATGAACATCCATCACTTGTATCATGTTATTTTATAGAGGCAACTTAATCTTTTAGAATATAATTATTGTCCTTAGAATGGTAAGCTCAAATTTCATAAGAAATCGAGTAGATGACTTGATCATGAGATCTTATGAAGAATTATTCTTAAATAGTCCCTACTCAAGTATCATCTTAGGACAAAGATGAATTTAGACTAGTATGTGAGTTCATTGATGATCACATCTCACGGATCATGGATATGAGATATCATGTGCTAACATAGGTACACATTAAGAGTAATGGTGTACTGGACAGACCCACCTTAAGAACGTTGCATGGATTGTTACATAAGTGTCATGAACGTTTCTTAAATTGATAAGTGTTATATGAAGTCCTTCGACCTGAAATCACTACGATTCCTACATAAGGAATTATATGTTTTATTTATCATCAAACAGTTACCTGTAACAGGGTAATCATAAAGTTGGTTTTTGGACATATAATAAATTATGTGGTGGAATGTGAGTGCCCTAGATGATATTTGTCCCTCCTATGTAACATGAGTTATATCTGTAGGCCTCTTGATAAAGTGAGACTGCAAAATGCATGGCCATGCTCAGGAGGATAAGCATGAGATGTTTATTTTCTGAACAATCTACTCAGGGATCAAGAAAAACATAAATTGAACTATACAAGGTTGACACAATCCATGCCCTTGTGCTCAATTAGATATTTGGACAAAAGGACAGATCATATAAATTATCATAAAATAGGATTCGTTAAGGCTGTTGATAATCTCAACATTTGGATAGTGATGTATTGCTAGATACCGCTCACTATTTATGATATTAAATATAAAAGAGTTTTATTTTAATATCATAACCAAATAATAAAAGCCTATTGGGTCACACGCATACAACAAGCCATTAGGTAAGATAATAATTCTAATTTGATTAGAATTATAACATAATGGGCCAGACCCATATACGTTAGGGTTAATAGAGTGAGGGATAAAACCCTAGCCACCACTCTATAAATAGAGCATAAGAGGCACTACCCTAGACATGTGAAAATAAGAGTTGTCGTTCTTACTCTCTAAACACTACTAGCGAAGTTGAGGAGGGTTTCCTAGTTCGGCTGTTGGCGTGGAAACCACTAGAGACGTGGTTGCTATTGCCTCGTTCGCAATCCTCAAAAGGTATGGCCTTTTGTTTTATACCCTTTTATGCCTTGATTCGTGTTTTCACATAACAATCATAACAAGGGAGGGAATCCATTTATTTCCGCTACACCCTGACCACATGCTTGATTCCCTTCAATTGGTATCAGAGCGTTGGTTTGCGATAAACATGTTTTAGGCTTTTAATCGTTTGAATATAGTGATATTCTAGTTTTTCTGTTTTAAAAATGCAGAAACGCAGTTGTTCTCTGTTATTTGCGCTTCATCTGCGTTGGGCGCAGGTGAAGCGCAGCATACAGGGTTTTGATTCTGATATCTGCGCTTCACTCACGCTGAGCGCAAGTGAAGCGCAGGTGAAGCGCAACTTTCAGAATCTAAAACTGGAACCTACGCTTCACCCACACTGGGCGCAGGTGAAACACAGGTGTGCGTTTCAGATTATTTTGTTTCCTTTATTGATTGTTTTATGTGCGATGTATATATTTTATATGTTCTGGTGTTGGAGTGTCCCATGGAACATGAAAAGTTCATGTCTTGGGCGTCAAAGGGTTCAATTATTGAAACCTTGTCTCGACTCAAATGTTGGCTGCGATAAACATGCCACTTATCAATTTGCTGACAAGGGCGTATTTGAATGATACGAGGGACTTACCTGTTTACAGGTTCGTGAAGTATTCGTTTGATGCGGGACCCTCGTGCTACACTGCGTAGTGTGTTATTTCGTATGCGCGTAATCAAACCTCGCTTAATATATACATCTTATTATATCAATCGTTTTACAATCAATGGATGTTGAGTTTGCATGATGACTGGTTATGGCCTTAGTTGTTTTAATTTAAATACGACTTGCGTGTCGTGCCTTACCTCTTAACTTTCCTCTTGTAATTCTCTTCTCATCTCTATCCCCTCGTATGTTAAATGAGGTTTCTTCCTGTTATGTAATGTATCCGGGAAGACATGGAGTCAATGGAGCATGTGGAGACATGTGGATAGAGACTTCAAGATTATATGTGATGTAATTTTGTATTGGTATTTTAGGAGGCCATAACCATATTATGTATTTGTATGAGATGCATGTTTGTATGTTTTGTTAAATGGTTTAACAAGAAATAAAATTAAAGCGATCAAATCCCTCAATGCTTGTTTTGCCTTCCAATGAATGACACACGTCAAGACTAGAATCGATTAAATGTGGGTCTGCTAAAGCAGAGTACATTTATCTATTCTAGTGAGGCGCGAAAGGATAAAAGTGATATCCAATTGTCAACCATTGGGTTTTGATTGGGTATATTCAATAAGATTGAAAAACCTAGAGGCACTAATATTAAGTCATGATTTGCCTTCCAATGTATGGCACTCGTCAAGGCTATAATCGATTAAAGTGTGGGTCTGGTAAAGCAGGGTACCTTTATCTATTTTAGTGAGGCGCTATGGGATAAAAAGTAATATTCAACTGTCAAACATTGGGTTTTGACTTAACTAGGTATATTCAATAGGATTGAAAAACCTAGAGGCACTAAGTTAGGCATTAATTTATAAGATGAATTAGAATAAGAGTTATTCACCTGACTATCTAAGAGTTGTATAAGATGCAATTGGAAGTGTGTTCCTACCTAAATAACATTTTCTTAAGCGATCAGCTAAAGCTGACTTAAAATTAGGTGAAATATGGATCTTGGCCCACTAGAAAATCTAGTGATGGGATTTTCTGATTCTTTATATTGAGGGTACTTATTTTGAATCAAAATAGTGGGAGGCATATTTAATTAAAGACCTTGTTAAATATGTTTTATGATACTTACGTGCATAATTTTGAACACAACAAATAATCTTTTACTGCGATCTGTCCTTGGGAAGGACAAACTGTCTAGAATTAACTTTCTAGACAGGTATAGAGACCTAAGGATTGTCCTTAGGCATGAGAAAAGGCTACATGTCCTGGAAGGGCCTATTCCTGAAACACCCGTTGCAAATGCTTCGAAAGCTAACAAGGATGCTTTTAGAAAGCATCTGGATGATGCTCTCGATGTACGTTGCCTTTTGATTGCTACCATGAATGCTGAACAACATGAGAACATGGAGGCGTACAATATGATTGTACATTTAAAGAGACTTGATCAAGGCCAAGCTAGGCATGAACGATTTAAAGTCTCAAAGGCACTTTATCAATGTAGGCTCGCAAAAGGGACGCCCTATAGGTGCTCATGTACTCAAGATGATTGGGTACATTGAAAACCTAGAAAGACTTGGATACCCATTAGGCCAAGCGTTGGCCACTAATCTTGTCCTGCAATCGTTGTCAGACAGCTATAGTCAATTCGTCATGAACTATAACATGAATGAATTTGGCAAACCACTTCCAGAATTGTTGAGCATGTTAAGAACAACTGAGCAAAAACATTAATAAAGATAAAGGGAAGGTCATATTGATGGTCCAACCTAGAAAGGCAAGGGTTAAAAGAAATTCAAGAAGCCCTACTTCAAACCAAAAGACAAAGGCAAGGATAAGCCTAGTACCTCTTCTTTGAAGCCTAGGGGCGGGATAGCAATGGAAGGAAAATGTTTCCACTGTGGCCAATCAGGACATTGGAAATTGTGTAAAGTACCTGGAGGAGATCAAGAAGGGAAGTGAGACTTCTGCTTCAAGTATCTATGTTATAGAAATCAATTTACCTACTACTGCACCTTAGGTATAGGATACCGGATGTGGATCTCACATTTGTGTGAATGTGTAGGATCTAAAAGGAGTAGGTCATTGGCTAAAGGAGAAGTCGACCTACGTTAGGGAAATGGAGCAAGAGTTGATGCCTTAGCTGTAGGAACCTATTATTTAACTTTGCCAAATGGACTAGTTATTGAACTAAATGATTTTTATTTTCTGCCTGCCATATTAATTTCGTTCATTGAGTGGTTTTTCATTCATAATAA
Organism: Sesbania bispinosa; assembly: GCA_026901365.1. Lineage (NCBI taxonomy): Eukaryota > Viridiplantae > Streptophyta > Magnoliopsida > Fabales > Fabaceae > Sesbania > Sesbania bispinosa. The sequence goes on from QLOH01000383.1 coordinate 613,079, forward strand.
AGAACAATAGTTGTTCAATTTATTTGAATGATATGGTTGTACAAATTTGAGCAATATGTTCTTGACATGGACGTCCCTATCTATAACATAAGTGCTAAGAGGGTAAAAAACAAATGATTTGAACCCAACTTATCTTTGGCATTGTCACTTGGGCCACATAAATGAGAAACGCATATCCAAACTCCATAAAGATGGCTATTTGGAATCTTTTGATTTTGAATCAATAGAGACATGTGAATCTTGTTTATTAGGAAGATGAACAAAACCCCATTCATCGAAAAGGTGAAAGGGCTGGTGATCTTCTTGATCCCATACATAGTAATGTATGTGGGCCCATGGGAAGAATGGCTAGAGGAGGTTTTCAACACTTCGTAACTTTTACTGATGATTTCAGTAGACATGGATTTGTGTATCTGATGAAACAAAAATCTAAGTCCTTTGAAGAGTTCAAAGGAATTTAAGAATGAAGTACAAAACCAACTTGGAAAGACTATTAAAACACTTCGATGAGATCGAGGTGGAGAATAATTAAGCCAACAATTTGATGACTATCTAAGAGAGTGTGGGATAACATCTCAACTCACTCCTCCTGAAACACCTCAATGGAATGGAGTTTCAGAAAGGAGAAATCAAACTCTATTAGATATGGTTCGATCTATGATGATCTCCCCAACTCCCTTTTTGGGTCATGCTTTGTTAACAGCAGCCTTCACACTAAACCGTGTTCCATCTAAGGCTGTCATAAAGACACCATATGCGATATAGACTGGGAAGCGACCTAGTATGTCTTTTATGAAGATTTGGGGTTGTGAAGCTTATGTGAAACTCCAAATTTCAGATAAACTAGGACCCAAATCAGATAAGTGCTTATTTTGTGGGATACCCAAAAGAAACTAAGGGTTACTACTTCTATAATCCTAGCGAAGGCAAAATGTTTGTCGCTAGGACTGCTGTATTCTTAGAGAAGGAATCAGTCTCTAAGAAAATGAGTGGGAGGAAAGTAGAACTTGAATAAATTCAAGTACCACAGAGTAGCAATGAGCCAATAATGGAACAAGAGCAAATACCACAAAGTGTTGTGGAGCCACCTGCTCAAGTAGTGCAAGACTTGCGTAGGTCAGACAGGGTACGTCACCAACCTGAGAAATATGGGTTCCATGTGTCTTAGGAAGGCGATGTATTTCTAATGGATCAAGATGACCCAGTGACTTACCAAGAAACTCTTTTGAGTCCAGAATCTAAGAAATGGCTTGATGCCATGAGATCTGAAATGGATTCCATGTACACTAACAAGGTATGGACCTTGATTGAGCCACCCGAAGGGATAAAACCCATAGGGTGCAAGTGGGTTTTCGAAAGGAAACTGACATGGATGGTAATGTAAGTACCTTTAAAGCACGATTGGTGGCTAAGGGTTTCACGAAAATTCATAGTGTAGACTATGATGAAACCTTTTCCCTAGTTGCCCTGCTCAAATCTGTTCGGATCTTGCTTGCTATTTATAACTTACCATGATTATGAAATCTAACAAGTGGATGTCAAGACAGCCTTCCTAAATGGAAGCCTTCTTGAAGATATGTATGTGATACAACCTGAAGGTTTTGTTATACCTAAAGGTATGTAAGTTGCAACGATCCATTTATGGATTAAAGCAAGCTTCTAGAAGCCGGAATCTTCATTTTGATGAAGTTGTTAAAGCAGTTTGGTTTCATTAAAAGTGAAGATGAACCTTGTGACTACAAAATGGTTAGTGATAACATAGTGATTTTTCTGGTTTTGTATGTAGATGACATACTCCTCATAAGAAATGACATTCCTGCCCTTCAGTCTGTAAAGACTTGGTTAGGAAATGGTTTTTCTATGAAAGATTTGGGCGAAGCAACCTATGCGTTAGGTATCAGGATCTATAGAGATAGATCTCAAAGATTACTTGGCCTAAGTCAAAGTACATACATAGATAAGGTGTTAAAACGGTTTAACGTGCAAGATTCTAAGAAGGGAATTTTGCCTATGTCACATGGTATAAGCCTATCTAAGGCTCAATCTCCTTCCAGTAAGGAAGAGAGAGGTTGCATGAGTGAGATTCCTTATGCATCTGCTATAGGGTCTATCATGTTTGTCATGTTATGTACTCGACCAAAAATATCATATGCTTTAATCATGACTAGCAGATACCAGTTTGATCTTGGTGAAGGTCACTAAACAATAATCAAGAACATCCTTAAGTACTTGAGAAGAACTAAGAGCTACTTGTAAAGGGTTACACTGATGCTAGCTTCCAAACCGACAAAGATGATTAAAGATCGCGATCATGTTATGTGTTTGTTTTAATGGTGGCGCTGTGAGCTGTGTGACACCCCTAGTTACCACTAAGAACGTCACATGTGTTGCACGTGACAAACGAGAATATTATACGAAACGGTAAAAATGCGAAAAAATATTTTTTTTTGAAATAGATTAGTAGCCATCAGCCTACCATATTTTTAGTTCCATTTTAAATGCTATGAAATATTCTTTCCTTACTTGTAAAATTTATTTTTGAAAAACGTCAAAGTGTTTCTATGTTGTATACACATACATTCATTTAACATAACATCATGTGTAGGAAATAAACAGTGCATTAATTACAAACAGAAATCAGTGTACACATGAAGCTTACAGACCATAAGATATATACATGAGTTCTAGAAGTGAAGTAAATAATCAAAGTGACCTTAACACACAATACAAAGGGGAGATCACAAGACTCAGAGCTGATCACAACTAGACTCAAGGTACAACTACTCTACTCCTCGTCGCTCGACAGAGAGGGATCCTCCTCTGGGTCCTCCTCATCTGACGAGTCGTCAATGATGATCATCCCCATTACATCTGAAAGAGGGCGACCTCGTGCATCAGAACGTAAGGAACGGGAACCGGATGCCTCCGAAGCAGGTAAGTATCGCGGGGAATCCGAACCGACGAGATCTGCTACACATGACGAACGGGATGCCACCGAAGATGCCTGCCGATGACGAGACCGACGAAAAGTAGTATAACGCACCAAGTTTGGCGGCGTCAGAAACTCTAGCGTCAACGGAACAACAAAATTGATCTCTGGCAGCAAAGGGAGGTCGGGGTGAGTAATGATAATGCGAACCTCCCCAGTGAAGACACACCTCCTAGGTATGTCCGTCACCCTCCATGTCTCTCTCGGCATTCATCGAAGCTCCACTCGCATAGAAGTCATACTACGGGTCTCCGATGCCAGCTGACGTCGTAAAAGAAAAGGTACAACCAAACAGCAAGCAAACAACAAACAAAGGAAGGGTGAGAACACATCGCATGAACTCATGTTGTATAGGATATAGTGTCTAGAGCACACACATAGGGAAAATTCACACAATCCAACCAAACAGTATACGCACGCATTGTCATTATGATGCACATAACCTATTGCATACTTGCAATCATGACACTATATATATGTATGAGGGCCTGGGGAAATCACCACCACAGTGCACACAGCAACTGCCCGACCTATATGTACAACGTATCAGGAGTTAGAATCTGTACTAGCATCGGTACAAAGAGCCTTGCCCATATTTTCTTTTGGCCAAATTTTCTTTTACAAAACTTCCAGACAATCTCAACTAACCCCGAAACCTTGAGAGCGACAGGAATAGTCAAGTTTGATCCCCATGAACTCGACAGTAGGGAGCTAGCCTACGTCTCTTGATGTGCAATTTGGAACTCGACTATCCTCAGGGCTGGCGTCCCATTTCAGGACCCGCTGGAGTTCTTTGCAAAACCCAGTGCACCCTTCCCAATCAGTTTCACACAGTACCAATTGTGTCAATGCCATGTTAGGTCGTAAGGTTTTCAACCTTGAATATCATCAATATTTTATTATGCATGTCACACACCCAATGCTTCTCAGCATACACATCCTTACAGGCAAAGCCCATTGAATCCTTCCACATGACCACTCCCCGCGGCACGACTCCGATTCAATGTCTTTCCTTCACAAGGAAAAGCAAACCCCATCTTGGGTTAATCCGCACTCTCTCACTAGGCTTCTCAAGTCTTATGCAAGAAGAGTGTGTTTGTTATAACCTTTTAGGGTAAATTGTATTCATTCGTCTTTAAAACCAATGTTCACTTTTCACTTAAGTCCTATAGCTTACTAAGGCTTGTGGGTGTGTTTTATGAATAGCACTACACATCTTAATTCATCTTGTGTGCATGATTAGGGTTAAGTTTAATCCTTAATCATGGTTAATCTTCCCTAATTAGATTATAATTAAGGCTAATCCTTCTTAATTAAGTCTTAATCATGTTATTAACACCTCATTAATGATTGATAATTAAGATTAATTTATGATCTTGGGTGATTAGGACTCAATTAGTTTAAGCCTTGATCTATTAACTTAAGAGAGTTGGACTATTAACTTAAGAGAGTTGGACTATTAACTTGAGAGAGTTTGACTATTAACTTAAGAGAGTTGGACTATTAACTTAAGGGAGTTGGACTATTAACTTAAGAGAGTTGGACTATTAACTTAAGGGAGTTGGACTATTAACTTAAGAGAGTTGGACTAGTGGACTTACTAAACTTAAAATTGAGTCTTTTAAACTTATTGGGCTACTAAGGCCCATAAACGCATCAACTCCCAATTCATCCACTTTTCAAGATCAAACACAACCTTTTTCAAGAACACAATGAAGAACATCACAATCCAATAAATTCTCAAAAATTTCAAAAACTCAAGTAACACTTTGCATGTACATAAAATCATCATATTAATACATTACAAGCATCAAACAAAATTTAGAAACATGCAGCCACCTCCTAATGATCATGGCCGAACCATAATGGGAAAAAGAAAGAAATTTAATCACCAAAACAATGGTTTGCATGCACTCAAAATCCAATCATCAACACTTTTCAAACATCAATTAAATTTTAGCAACATGCAACCATGTTTAAACAAACTTGGCCGAACCATACTTCAAGAGAAGTAGGTTCCAACATTCATTTTCAAAGAAAGAAAAAGGGAGATGGAAGAAAGATCAAGGGTAATTCTTTACTCTATTCACCAATCCTACTAGAGTTCAAGGTTCTGCCCCCCCTTTACCTAAGGAAATCCAAGATTTGTCAATGGAAGATGAACTTTGAGAAACTCCACCAACTTCAAAGATTTTCTCCTCTTTAGGTTCCTCTTGATCTCCCAAATAATTTTTCAAAAAGATGTAGGTTGAAATTTTGAGTTAAAGGTTCAAAAATGGAACCTTTAATCAAGAAGTGAAATGGAGAAAATTGGAGAAAATGGAGAGGAGAGGAAGAAGATGAAGTATCGGCTGTTTTGGGAGAAAATGAAGAGTGAAAGAATGGTTTTGCATGTAAGTAAGAAGAAAATAGACAAGTGTAAAGTGTTTCATGACAAGGTAAGCTTTTTCTCTTACTTTTTGACTTAAGAAGGGTGTGAAACAAGTTATGTCATTCTCCTCACATGCTCACGGTTTTGAGGGAGTTCAAGTGAGGGAACTTGCTAAAATGTTGCAGAATTTTCGGATTTGAAGCAAGGGTATTTTGGTCCTTTTCCAAAAATAGTAGGGGTAAAAAGGTCATTTCGCACCAAAATTCCCAAAAAATTCCAAAAATATAGAAAAATAGGAAATTCATTCCTAACTTTATTTAAACCAATTTTGATGATTAAAAATGTTTAATCACTCAAAATTCACCATATCACACAATAAGAAATCATACAAGCAAAAATGTGGATGTTACAAGCTGGAAAAGTTCCAAGCAGGAAAACAGTTGCTGATTCTACCAAACTAACAAAAACCCTTGTGCAGCAGAAGCATGAAGGGCACACTAGATCATTAGGCATAAGAGTTATGTCTGAATGTCTCTAGTGCAAGTGGGAGATTGTTAGGAATATGCACATCCATCACTTGTATCATGTTATTTTATAAAGGCAACTTATTCTTTTAGAATATAATTAATGTCCTTAGAATGGTAAGCTCAAATTTCATAAGAAATCAAGTAGATGACTTGATCGTGAGATCTTATGAAGAACTATTCTTAAATAGTAAGTCAAGTATCATCTTAGGACAAAGATGAATTTAGACTAGTATGTGAGTTCATTGATGATCACATCTCACGGATCATGGATATGAGATATCATGTGCTCACATAGGTACACATTAAGAGTAATGGTGTACTGGACAGACCCACCTTAAGAACGTTGCATGGATTGTTAGTCAAGTATCATCTTAGGACAAAGATGAATTTAGACTAGTATGTGAGTTCATTGATGATCACATCTCACGGATCATGGATATGAGATATCATGTGCTCACATAGGTACACATTAAGAGTAATGGTGTACTGGACAAACCCACCTTAAGAACATTGCATGGATTGTTACATAAGTGTCATGGACATTTCTTAAATTGATAAGTGTTATATGAAGTCCTTCGACTTGAAATCACTACGATTCCTACATAAGGAATTATATGTTTTAATTATCATCAAACGTTACCTGTAACAGGGTAATCATAAAGTTGGTTTTTGGACATATAATAAATTATGTGGTGGAATGTGAGTGCCCTAGATGGGATTTGTCCCTCCTATGTAACAAGAGTTATATCTATAGGCCTCTTGATAAAGTGAGACTGCAAAATATATGGCCATGCTCAGGAGGATAAACATGAGATGTTCATTTTCTGAACAGTCTACTTGGGGATCAAGAAAAACATAAATTGAACTATACAAGGTTGACACAATCCATGCCCTTGTGTTCAATTAGATATTTGGACAAAGGGACAGATCATATAAATTATCATAAAATAGGATTCGTCAAGGTTGTTGATAATCTCAATATTTGGATAGTGATGTATTGCTAGATACTGCTCACTATTTATGATATTAAATATAAGAGTTTTATTTTAATATCATAACCAGATATTAAAAGCCTATTGGGTCACACGCATACAACAAGCCACTAGGAAAGATAATAATTCTAATTTGATTAGAATTATAACATAATTGGTCAGACTCATATATGTTAGGGTTAATAGAGTGAGGGATAAAACCCTAACCACCACTCTATAAATAGAGCATAAGATGCACTACCCTAGACATGTGAAAATAAGAGTAGTTGCTCTTACTCTCTAAACACTACTAGCAGAGTTGATGAGGGTTTCCTAGTTCGGCTGTTGGCGTGGACACCACTAGAGACGTGGCTGTTATTGCCTCGTTCGCAATCCTCAAAAGGTATGACCTTTTGTTTTATACCCTTTTATGTCTTGATTCGTGTTTTCGCATAACGATCATAATAAAGGAGGGAATCCATTTATTTCCACTGCACCCTGACCACATGCTTGATTCCCTTCAAAACCAATGCCTTAGCTCCATGCAAGGCCTGGTATTACTTCCACCTCCTTGGTGCCAAGTTTGGTCTCAGGGCAATGGGTTACCTCAAGGCCCAACGCCTAGTCTTCTGATCCTTGGAAAAAAAAGGAAGAAGAGGAGGCAGAGGAAGAAGATGAGGGTGAGGTACCCTGGTTCTTGGATTATTTGGAAGATCCAAGGCTGAGAACCCGTCCTCCCTGAAGGCTTGAAGCGTCGTGCTACTCCCCCTTCGAAGACATGACACTGACACCAAGGTTCGAGGAACTACTTCCCAAATTTGAAGTCCTGGTTCGAAGATCAACGTCCCTGCAAAAATGTAATAGGAAAAGAAAGTTAGGTTCGAATAGCGAACCTTTGCATTTTAAATCGATCCTATTGTAATTTTGTTAAAATCTTTTAATAAATATTTCTTTTGGCTTATTGTTAGCCACTTCAATCCAATATTTTATTTTTTATGGGTAACAATAACATTAATTGGTGTCATGTATATATTAATGAATTTGTGCTCGTCCCATCTTCTAATATTCAAGGATAAAACATATTGACTACATTATTTGTATATTAGTTAATCACTAGCCACTCATGAATGAAAGAATGAATATTTAAAATAATTTAATCAATTTAGTTTATGATAATTTTATCAAAATAATTTATGAAGATAAAGTCATATGTTAAAGATCTATAGGGTTTTGTAATGTTTTATAAACCATTTATTAACATTATTTTTTATTGAGTTTAATTCTACTGTAATTAGTGAATAATTTATGCAAAGAAAAGGAATAAATAAAACAAATGGATCATATTATTTAAATAATTAAGATGATAATTTTTTATTTATTTTCTCCGCCATAGTAGTTATAAAAGATAGTTTTGTGCTTTTAAACTTGAAAATCGTGTGAGTTTTGAATGCTATCACATCTATGTGACATGTTGCACGATATATTCAATAATGTATAGGCTATAACTATAAGTCATGATCACGGTCCCATTCGAAGCTCGAAGCTTTAATCCCACTATAGCTATATTAATGTATATAAAGTTTAGAAAATTCTCACCCTATCAATTTTATTTTAGAGGTCCAAAATAAATTCTAAAATGATATATCAGAGATTATCATGCTCTAATTAAAGATCCAGCCTCGAGTATGGGTATATTAAGATCTTGACTTAGGCTCAGCTTAAATTCTAAGAAGTAATTTCGCAAAGAAAAGAAATTGGAACAAACCGCAACTAGAAGCACTTTTACATATGTAATAAAAAAAAGTATGGCTAATGATCATTGTCGGTTTATTTGTTTCAAGGTGGGATAGAATTTAGTTTACTAGAATTAAATTTAGTAAAATTTAATTTTGAGAGAATAAATTTGAGTTTGAAAATAACATTGTAAAAATAGGTTTAAGAAAATGACTTTCGTTTAAATTGTAAAATATAATTACTTTTAATGTGTAAATATAATTATATTTTTCGGTCGCATATCCAAACACAATTCTTCTAAAAAAAAATAAAATATTTTACATTTTCTCAACTGTATTATTTGGTCACTTCCGTAAATTTTTTTTAGAAAAAAGCTATCTAAAATTGTTTTCGTAATTAAACTCATTTTATAATACGTTTAGTTAATGAGAATTGTAATTTGTAAAACAAAGGACGTAAAGGTTGACAGACGGAGAGAACATCAAATCCTGAAACACTTTTCTTTTGGTTGGCTGGCATGCATGAAAGATAGATATATCAAAATTATATTGAACTTCATGTCGTTCTGCGGTAAAAATAACAGGTTAGAAAGTGAAACGCTGAAGTCCACTAGATATATCGTTGAGAAGTAGCAAGTCAACCTTTTATTTTCCAGAAGCTTAATCAAATCCAAATGGAGCTAGCATACTTAATTTACTTATATTATAGTAGTACTTAATTAATTCCCTTTTATTTTTTTATGGTATAAAGTAGTAGTTACTTTTCACTAATTAAAAAAGGATGCAAGTATTGCGTCTCCGTACAGGCAATGCAAATGTTTAAAATATGATTATGATATGATTAATATTACAGTCCTTAATTTGTGATAGAGAATGTGATATGTCTTTCACTATCTTATACTCCCTTCCATTCTTTTCAATTCTCGCTTTAGGATCTCAATTTGATTTTTAACAAAGTAATAATAAATATTATTTTTTTAATTGTAATCTGATTTTTTATTATTTTAAATATTTTTTATAAAATTATATCATAAATATTTTAAGAGTTTAAAGTTTTAATAAATGTATTTTTTATGTGTCCAACAAAAAAATTTATGGTAAGAGGTAAACCATGTGAACATAAATACATGGTGTTTATGTATAGTTATTAAAAAAAAAGAAATATTAATTGAATTAATAAGAGAAATAGAAAGGGTATTTTTAAAAAAAAAATGGGGCTTAAAAGACATAATTATTGCATTCATTAATCCTTATGTAAAAATCTTAAACTACAGATAAAAAGAAACAGAGGAATGAGAGAGTAGTACTAACTAAATTAAGATATTCTGCCTAATCAAAAGGTCAAAATTATATCACTAACATTAAGAGCAACTCCAACGGAGTTGCTAGACCACAATTTGTCATAAGAAAAGAAATTTCCTACAAGATTACTGTGTTGGAGGAGTATGGTCTGCAAGAAACAGTAAGAAACTGCTCATAACGTGTTTAATTGAAAGAAGTGGGACCATTTATTATTTTATTATTTTTATACATAGGAATAAAGTGAATAAAAAGTGATGTGGGACCATTTAAAATGTCGGTTATCACTTTTTCTTCCAACCTTTATAGAGTTACTACTGGGTTGGAAAAAAAAGTTAGTTAAGTTACTTAAGATTATAAAGATGATATGACATTATAGAAATATATGAAAAATTATATTTTATTTAATGTAGCAACTCATGTGAGTTGCTCTATTGAAGATGGCCTAAGGTCACCTGAGGAGAAACTAGCAAGGAGAAAATTAATACTCCCCTCCTTTTTATAAGGCACCATTTGAGAGATATTGATGGTCCTTTTTATAAGGCACTTGATAATCTCTATGAAACATTTAATTTCTTTTTCCTGATTTACCCTTATTAAATTCTTCCATGAATTTTGCTAATTGTTTATTAATGAGGTATTATAAATATTGTTATATAAGTGACAAAGAGAGAGAGTTAAACCTTTGCACTTTTTCATATACATTTGCGTGTTCCAATACAATTGATGGTAAGAATTAGTATTATATTTAGTGCAGAATTTAATATCAATTATTTAGGGAGAGAATATACTAATAATATTAAATATGGGTAAAAATGGAATGTTATATTATTTTTTATGAAACCAATAAAATTAACCACTTAATTAATGCTGGCTAGCTATTGCATTAAGATTATTAATGTAAATAATTTAAATTATAAGTTTACATTAATTACAAATTTAAACATTGTGATGATATGTAGTATGCATGCCCATAGACATACCCCTTTCATTTCATTCTTTCTTTATCACGAGCGGGTTGAAATACTGTTGTGCATTTGACAATTTTATTTATTTCATTATATTTGGTGACGGTGCATTTGACAAATTTATTTATTTCATTATATTTGGTGACGGTGCATTAAATTGGCGTCACATCCCTTCACCAAACCACCGACGGACCAAATGTATTAAGAGACAACCGTTCCAGTATATATCTGTATTCAACTTTTGATCATGCGGGGAATATGTGCGAACCAAATCTAATAAGTATTGCATGTCATTTGAATTCCCTGTCGGTTATCACTTTTTGTGTAATATTGTAGAACTTTAGAAGTACAACTCGATCAATTTCATTTTATTTAATATAATGAATTTTATCTTAAAATACTTTTATATAATTCAGATTTTAATTTTTAATTACTTTACTTAATTTATATCACGTATGAAATTAAGTATTTTCATTTAAAACGATTTTTAATAAAATTAAAGTCTTCTTTATAAAGGCCAATTTAAGAAATGATTTAATTTTTTATTGCATTAAAAATATCATGTTACTCGCTTTTTTTCCTTATAATATTCTTGTACTTTTCTTTTCTTTTTCTTTTGTATTGCTTTTGTTAAACTCGCATATTGCATGCCAATTGCTGCCTTGTCTAATGTTGAGTCGTTCCACCCTTTCATTGGTGAACACATGGCGCGCGTCCCATCCATTTTGTGGTCCTAGATTAATTGGAACTCTGTGTATTATAGAGCCATAGCATAACATATGGATTATATTTAATATGTCCCTTCGATTACATATTTAAGCTTAACGGCAAGCCTGTAGGGACAGGCTCGCCGAGACCAATGAGCCTGTTATCTTGGAACTGTAGAGGGCTTGGGAACCTTCGTACATTTCGAGCTTTCAAAAAGCTCATCAAAACCAAGTCGCCCAAGCTGGTCTTCATTATGGAGACTCAAAAGAAGGATCATGAGATGATGAAATTTAGATATGTTGGGGGCCTCAATAATATATATGCTGTGAGTTGTAGGGGGACAACAGAGATAGAGGAGGGGAAATTGCTCTGATGTGGAAGAACGATATTCATGTAGACATTTTGTCCTTTTCCTCTCACCATATTGATGCCATGGTTTCAATGGATGATGGAGAACATGCTTGGAGGCTATCAGGAATCTATGGCTATCCAGAAATAAACAACAAACACAAGACCTATGATCTAATTTATGCTCTCTCTAATTCCAATCCACACCCTCAGTGGCTCTGTCTTGGAGACTTTAATTTAATTTTGGGCCAACATGAAAAGGAAGGAGGCAACCCACTTATGACTCAAATCACAACACTTTTTCGTGATACCCTCCAGGAATGTAGCTTGATTATTCTGGGCCACGGTCATGACATTTTCACATGGTTTAATGGACAAGCTGGTTCACAAATGATTAGGGAAAGGCTAGACAGATTCCTCTGCACACAGAATTGGCGTGCCTCTTTCCCATTGGCAAAGGTTCACCATTTAACAAGGTATCAGTCTGACCACTCCCCTATCCTATTGGAATTTTCTCCTAATACCACTTGCAGGAGGAAGAGGGCCAGAATCATAAGGTTTGAAGAAACGTGGACCCAAGAAAGAGATCTACCTGCTCATGTTTCAAGGGCTTGGATACCAGACCTTGCAGACATATCCACAACAATCCAAGACTGCATGCAAACTCTAGACAATTGGGGTGATGACTTGTATGGAGATGTCCCCTTGCAAATAAAAAAATGTCATGAACGCATCAACAATCTACAACAAAGAATTCATGAACAGGGAACCTTAGAGGAGATCAAAGCTGAAGAAAACAAACTGGATCAGTTACTAAAATCAGAGGAGATTTTTTGGCAACAGAGGAGTAGAATTTCTTGGTTGAAATATGGGGATAGGAATTCACGTTTCTTTCACCAAAAGGCTAGCCAAAGGAGAGAAAGGAATTGGGTGGATAATATACTTGATGACTCGGGACACACATGGACAGAGGAAAAGGACATTGATAGAGTCATGACTCATTACTTTATGAACCTCTTCTCATCTAGTTGCCCAACACGAATTTTAGAAGCAGTTGAAGTGGTAAAGGGACGCATACAGCCACACATGGCCCACATCCTAGCTGCACCATATACAGAAGATGAGGTTCTTTGCACTCTTAAGCACATGAAGCCGTGGGCGGCTCCTGGGCCAGATGGTGCACCTGCTTTCTTTTTCCAAAATTTCTGGTCAATTGTGGGGCTTAATTGCCTACAAACAGTTCTTGCTATTCTTAATCAGGGGGCAGATCCAAGTACACTGAACCATACCTTCATATGCATGATACCCAAAATTAAAAATCAAAAACACTCCAAGGACTTTAGACCAATCTCCTTGTGCAATGTCATTCTCAAGTTAGTGACCAAGACAATTGCCAACAGATTAAAGATGGTGCTACCTTCCATTGTTAGTCAGCATCAAAGTGCGTTTGTACTGGGCAGATTAATTACAGACAACTCTTTGATAGCATTTGACACATTCCATTACATGAGGAAGCGGACAAAGGGGAGGAAGGGGTATATTGGCCTTAAACTTGACATGGCAAAGGCCTATGACATAATAGAATGGTCCTTCTGAATGAAACACTTCTTGCAATAGGATTCCTGGACAGCATGGTGTCTTTAATCATGAGATGTGTATGCACTGTCTCCTTATCGATCTTGCTAAATGGTATACCAGGTGAAAAATTCTCTCCCAATAGAGGTATCCGACAAGGGGACCCTCTATCCCCTTACTTGTTCATCTTATGTACTGAAGTTTTCTCTGGTCTCCTCATCCAAGCACAACTTGCATCTTCCATTCATGGTATAAAAACTTGCCTGGGAAGCTCCTGAGGTCACACATCTTTTCTTTGCAGATGACAACATAATTTTCATCAGGAGCTCTAATGAGGAGATTCATTCTCTCCTAACTATCCTTGAGCTTTATCAACAGGCTTCAGGCCAACTCATTAATCTAGACAAATCTGAATTGTCTTTCAGCCGAAACATCCCTCTTGACAGACAAACCATGATCCAAAGTTGGATACAGATTAAGGCAGTGGACAATCACTCAAAGTATTTGGGTCTTCCTACCTTTGTGGGGAGATCAAAGACCCCAATCTTTAATTTTGTTCGTGATCAAGTGTGGAAAAAAGCTAAAAGGATGGAAGGAGAGTTTGTTATCAATTTCTGGGAGGGAAATTCTCATCAAATATGTGGTGCAGGCAATCCCTAGCTATATCATGGGTTGCTTTCTCTTACCAGTGACCCTCTGTGATGAAATAGAAAAAATGATAAACAAATTTTGGTGGGGCAGCAAGGAAAATAGTGGGAAGATCCATTGGATGTCTTGGTCCAAGTTATGTGTGTCAAAAGTACATGGAGGAATGGGGTTCAGGAACTTTCATGGTTTTAATCTGGCCCTACTAGCTAAACAAGGATGGAGGCTACAAAATAATAGTGAATAACTGATGTCCCAATGCTTAAAGACTCGTTACTTTCCTCGGTCCAATTTTCTGAATGCCAATCTTGGTTACCAACCAAGCTTTAGTTGGAGGAGTATTCATGCCTCTCATTGGGTACTTAAATCTGGTTGCTTCTGGACTGTTGGAAATGGGGAATCAATTAATATTTGGCATGATGGATGGCCCCCGCACCAACCAGGTTATCATGTATGGACTCCCCAAGATGGCTCGGTTGATCTCCAATATGTGTCCTCACTCATTGATCCTCTGCTACATGTTTGGAAGATAGATGAAGTCAATCAATCTTTTTGGAACATGAGGCAAAACAAATCCTATCAATACCTCTGGCCCATTCCAACATCATTGACACACTTTGCTGGGGGAAAACCAAAAATGGGCTTTTTTCGGTTCGGTTTGGATACCATTTCATAATGGAGAGTTTTCATTCTAGTGCCCCCTCTGGTAGCAGTGTAAATCAGCCCCTGCAACTTATGTGGAAAAGACTATGGAGGGTCAACACTGCACCCAAGAACCGGAATTTACTTTGGAGGATCATGTCTGGCTGCATTCCGGTGAGGGTCCAACTCTTGAAGACAGGCATGGACATTGTTCCAATCTGCCCCGATGTTGTAATGCTGAGGAGACTATCGACCATGCTTTCTTTGAGTGTCAATGGAATATTGATTTTTGGTTTTCATCTCCACCGGGACTCAGGCTCGATCCAGTTAGGCCCACAATGCGTTTAGCTTGATTGATCAATTCCTGCAGAACAACAACCAGCCAGCAACCAGCATCTTTGCATCCCTTGTGTATGGTATTTGGCTTAGCAGAAATAAGCTAGTCTTGAGGGCCAAGCAATTCCAATGAATGTCATTATATCGCAAGCCACCACCCAAGCAATGCAATTCATTGAATCCATGGAAGTTTCTGCGGATGAACAACCCCTATTGCATGAACGTACGCAGCAGCGTTGGATCCCCCCAGCCCCAGATGCGTACAAACTCAACACAGATATAGCAAAGCTTCAAGACTCTCATTGGGGAGCAAGTGCAGTGGTACGGGATAATGAAGGTTTTGTATTGAGAGCAGCTACTTGGCATATAGATTGCGAACCAGATGCACAATTAGCAGAGGCAATGGGAATGCGGCTAGGACTCCAATTTGCAGTGGACTTGGGCTTCATGAATCTAAAAGCCGAATCCGATTGCCTTTCCCTCATCAAAGCTCTCAATAGCTCCTCTCATGGCCCAACTTCTTTTGATACAATAGTATTAGATTGTTTAATTTTCCAATATAGTTTTCATTCTTTAAAGTTCATTCATACAAAAAGGGTCAGAAATTCTGTGGCCCATAATTTAGCCAAGTTTGCTTGCAATAACCCAGACTGTATTTGGGTTGAAGAAATTCCAAATTGTATTGCATTAGCTGTTTCTTTGGATATTCCTCAGAACAGCTCTATTGAATAAATAACTTGGTCTTCCCGTAAAAAAAAAGCTTTTTTTTTAGAGGAAATGCTAACGAGAATTCTAAGGGTACCAGTTAAGGAATCAAAATATGCTAATAAATTTTTTGAATAATTCTACATCCTTTTACATGTTTCTCCTATAAATAATCCTAATTATTAAATAAAGTAATTAATCAATGCTTTTTATATTTTTAAAATAAGAAATGTATTCACTTTTTATTTAATATTTTTTAATTAATATGTAGGATGATTTATAAAAGGATGAATATGAGGATATAGCATTACTCATTCTTTAGGACATTTGTTAAATCATTCGACTCATTTTCTAATTAATATGTACTTTGAAAATTAACCTTATTTAATAATTAGGCTTGCATAGAGGCAAAAAGGAATTATGATCAATCAATCATCATAGCTAATTGAATGAAGTCTCAAGACCCATTGGAATAAATAGCACATGCATTGGGACTATCTTTTCTTTTCTTTTCTTGGGAAGTGATGAGGACATCAAAGGAGTCAAAAGATTACGGGGAATCATGACAGGGGCGCAAACAAGAAAGGCAAAGGGGGTTGAAGAAGGAGGAAGCATTGATGAAGCTACAGTTGCATTTAATGCAACTACCAGTTGAAGAACCTTCATTAGCATGAGATGGGGCCATGGTGGGCGGCCAATTCAACCACCAATTTGCTGATTTATGATGTTTTATTTACTTTCAATAAGATGCTAGTGGTTACACAAAAGGAGATTAATTTTCTGGTGGTTACAAGACAAGGTGATAAATGCATTAAAAACCATGTCTACTAGCTGTTAGAAAGTGTGTGTTTCTGGTGCATGAACCTGGACTTATTTCAAGCCACATGGAGACCTTCCACCTAGCAAAATGGGGCGGCCAACATGTGATTAAATGGCTAAGTAATATGCCATAAAGTGGGGCGGCCAACATATGCATAATTGGGTGAGTTAAGTGTCATCAAGCATGGGCCAACAAGTGAGTAAATTGGCATAGTTATATGCCATTACTTGGGCGGCCAACACATGCATCACATGGCTAAAATAAGGAGTTTAAGAAGTTTGTAATGGTTGGGTTTAATGGCCATCAAAGTGGCGGCCACATTCATGAAATGGAGGTTACACAATGAAGGCATTCTTGATGGATTGTGGTTGTTTTGGGCGGCCACTTCAATGGCTGATTCAATGAGCATTTTAATCCATGATTTATGGTTACATTTCATGTAATAATGCAGCCACATGTGCCACAAAATTCTGGTTGAAGTTGCGGCCAACTTAAGCTTTCTTAGGTTAAGTTTTAAAAGCTATTTTTTGTTCCTTTAATTTATTTAATTTTAGTAATGTAATTAGGGTTGCATGGGAAGTGTGTAAGGGGTATTTTTGGGAGTATTTTGGGCGTGAAGGTGCAGCTGATTGCATGGCCCTAATTCACCTTGTAAACTCTATAAATACATGATGCATGCATGCAAAAAAGGTTAGATGTTTTATGCCATGTTTATCAATATAAGTGAAAGTGATTTTCTTTTTAGTTAAAGTGATTTTCTCTAAATTTCTTCCTAGTCAAGAGTTGAAGATTATCAAAGGTTCTTCACCTTTGTGTGTGTATCTTCAGGACTTATCTTTCAAGTCTTGAAAGTGTGACGTCCATCTTCTATCATTTCTAATTTTCCTACTTCTTCTAGTTTGTTCAAAAACCTATTTTTCCTATATGTGCTACTTGAAATATATGCGATTATTTTTCAAGTAATCAAAGGTTGAATATTAGTTTTTGTCATCCTTCTATTTTATTTTAAAAATAGTGTTTGAATTCCCAAGAAAAGAGAAAAAGAAAAGAAAATAGCAAAAAGAAAAGAAAAAGAAAATATTGCAAGAATAGAAAAGGTGCTTGTCAAGAAAGGTGATATTTTATTCAAATTTTTCTAAGGTCCATTCAAAATAGAACTTCAAGGTTCATATCATTTGGTCATCAGAGCTCCGGTTATTAGAATTTTTCTGATTCTTTTCCTAACAAATACTATTTTTCTTCTTAGCTTTCTTATGTTATTGTTTTCTTGACTACACGCAGGTTGGTGAATTATTTGATTTATTCTCCTCATTGGTGTGGTAGAAATTCAAGAGAAATAGAGTGGAAAAAGGCAGAAGAAGTTGCGTCATAGAAAAAGCCAATTTTGTGTGCAAACACGAGTGTGGTAAGGTTTCTAAAACAGTTAACCTTTATTTTCTCTGTTACGTTTGTTTCTTGTTCTTTGTCATGGCAGAAAGGAAAGTTGAAAATAGTGATCTTCAGCAACAAATTGCTGACCTTTACCAGCAATTAGAGAGGATGATGAAGCAAACAGTATGATGAGTTGCATGCTAGGTTGGGTCAATTGGAGGTCAAACCAACACCTGAAGCAGAAGAGGAAAGACCACCAAGAGGTGAAGGAAAAATACAAGGTGTCAAGTTGACCATCCCTTCTTTCAAAGGCCGAAGTGACCCAGAAGCATACTTGGAGTGGGATCTCAAAATTGAGCATCTTTTTGCGTGTAACACCTATACAGAAGCGCAAAAGGTAAAGCTTGCTGCTACTGAATTTTCTGATTATGCACTTGTTTGGTGGAATAAGTTACAGAAGGAAGAGTCAGAAATGAAGAACCTATAGTGGAGACTTGGGTTGAGATGAAGAGGATTATGAGGAAACGATATGTTCCCTCCAGTTTTCAACGTGACTTGAAACTGAGATTACAGAAATTGACTCAAGGCAGTAAAGGAGTGGAGGAGTACGATAAGGAGATGGAGATGTTGCAAATTCAAGCCAACATAGAAGAGGACCCTGAAATTACTATGAACGTTTTCTTAATGGTTTGAGCAGTGACATTAGGGACATTGTTGAGTTACAGGAATGTGTGGAAATGGAGGACTTGTTACATAAGGCTCTACAAGTGGAGCAACAAGTAAAAAAGAAAAGGAGCTGCCAGGAGGAGTTCTACTAATTTGCCTGCAAATTGGAAGGACAAAATTAAAAAGGAGGAGGCTGAATCCTCAAGCCAAGCAGCGCCTATTACACAAGGTAAATCCTCTAGCAAAAATGTTGAACAGGTGTAGAGAAGGGGAGAGAGGTGACTTGTTTTAGGTGCCAAGGATTAGGACACTATGCTTATGAATGTCCTACAAAAAGACAGCTCTTCTTAAGGACAATGGAGAATATACTAGTGAGTCAGAAGATGAACAGAGGCAAGTGAAGATGACAACCGGTGCAGAAGTTGGAGAAGTCTACATGATTAGAAGACTTCTTGGTAGCCAACCCATGGACAAAGAGGAAAGCCAAAGGGAGAACATTTTCACACTAGATGTTCTGTCAATGGTAAGATTTGCTTAGTACTAATTGATGGTGGCAGTTGTACTAATGTGGTTAGTGCTAGATTGGTGTCAAAGATGAACATGGATACAGAGCCACACCCTAAGCCATATAAGCTTCATGGCTTAATGAAGGAGAAGAGGTTCACGTGGAGAGACAAGCTGAAATTCCATTTTCCATTGGAAATATCAAGATAAAGTGCTATGTGACGTAGTACCAATGGAAGCTAGCCATATCCTCTTGGGAAGACCGTGGCAATTTGAGACAAAAGTCATCCATGATGGTTTTACTAACAAAATATCTTTTAATTTTCAGGATAAAAAGGTAGTCTTTAAGCTTTGTCACCAAAGGAAGTGAGAGAAGATCAAAAGAAATTGATAGAAAAGATAAAAAAAAGGAGAAAGAAATTAAAAAAATTGAGAGTGAGGAAATAAAAAGAAAAGGAGAGAAATATTTGAAGGCAAACAAATATGTTTAGGCAAGAGAAAAGGAAGTGAAGAGGGTGCTTGCACAAGACAAACTTTCTATCTATTGAATTGCGAAAATCAATTGATTCATGCTAACCATTTTGATAACCATGAATTGCCTTTGTCTATTAATTCTCTTTGCAGGGTTATGAAGAAATGTTTCCAGCTATTGATCCTAATGGAATACCACTTTTGAAAGGGATTAAAGACCTTGTTCCAAGAATCATGGTGGATGAAAGAGATGTGAAATTTCTTGGTCAATTTTTGAAGACTTGTTGGGACAAGTTTGGAACTAAGTTGTTGTTTTCTTATCATCCCCAAAAGAAAGTGCAAATTGAAGTGACGGAAAGGATTTTGAGAACCTTGTTTAGAATTATTTTGAATAATTTTTGGGAGAAATGTTTTCCTCATGATGAATTTGTTTACAATAGGGCAATCCATAGTGCTACAAACTACTTTCCATTTGAGATATCTTATGGAATTAATCATGTAATTCCTCTTGAATTATTATCTTTGCCTAACAATTCTATATTTGTGCACATGAACAACAGGCTAAGGTAGAAAGTGTCAAGAAGAAGCAAGGAAGCTATGCCCCTCAAGCCAGCAAAGGAAAAGAGATAGTTGTCTTCCATCCCGGTGAATGGATGTGGGTGCATATGCGCAAGAAATGACCCCTTGAACAAGAGAAGTCCAATTTTCTATCTAGGAAAGATGGTCCCTTTCAAGTCCTAGAAAGGAATAAAGACAATGACTACAAAATTGAATTTTTTGGTGAGTATGAGATTAGTACCTTCTTCAAAGTTTCTAACTTATCTCTTTTGATGTAGATAAGAAACACTTCAGATTTGAGGACAAATCTTTTCAAGAAGGGGGGTATGATGAGGACATCAAAGCAGTCAAAAGATTACGGGGAATCATGACAGGGGCGCAAACAAGAAAGGCAAAGGAGGTTGAAGAAGGAGGAAGCATTGATGAAGCTACAGTTGCATTTAATGCAACTACCAGTTGAAGAACCTTCATTAGCATGAGATGGGGGCCATGGTGGGCGGCAAATTCAACCACCAATTTGCTGATTTATGATGTTTTATTTACTTTCAATAAGATGCTAGTGGTTACACAAAAGGAGATTAATTTTCTAGTGGTTACAAGACAAGGTGATAAATGCATTAAAACCATGTCTACTAGCCGTTAGAAAGTGTGTGTTTCTGTGCATGAACCTGGACTTATTTCAAGCCACATGGAGACCATCCACCTAGCAAAATGGGGCAGCCAACATGTGATTAAATGGCTGAGTAATATGCCATAAAGTGGGGCGGCCAAGATATGTATAATTGGTGAGTTAAGTGTCATCAAGCATGGGCCAACAAGTGAGTAAATTGACTGAGTTATATGCCATTTACTTGGGGCGGCTAACACATGCATCACATGGCCAAAATAAGGAGTTAGAAGGTTGTAAATGGCAGGTTTAATTTCCATCAAAGTGGCGGCCACATTCATGAAATGGAGGTTACACAATGAACGCATTCTTGATGGATTGTGGCTGTTTGGGTGGCCACTTCAATGGCTGATTCAATGAGCATTTCAATCCATGATTTATGTTACATTTCATGTAATAATGCAGCCATATGTGCCACAAAATTCTGGTTAAAGGTGCGGCCACTTAACCTTGCCTAGGTTAAGTTTTAGAAGCTATTTTTTGTTCCTTTAATTTATTTAATTTTAGTAATGTAATTAGGGTTGCATGGGAAGTGTGTAAGGGGTATTTTTGGGAGTATTTGGGCGTGAAGGTGCAGCTGATTGCATGGCCCTAATTCACCTTGTAAACTCTATAAATATATGCTACATGCATGCAAGAAAAGTTAGATGTTTTATGCCAGAGTTTATGCAATATAAATAAAGTGATTTTCTCTTAGTGAAAGTTGATTTTCTCTAAATTTCTTGCTAGTCAAGAGTTGAAGATTATCAAAGGTTCTTCACCTTTGTGTGTGTATCTTCAAGGACTTATCTTTCAAGTCTTGAAAGTGTGACGTCCATCTTCTATCATTTCTAATTTTCCTACTTCTTCTAGTTTGTTCAAAAACCTATTTTTCCTATACGTGCTACTTGAAATATATGCGATTTATTTTTCAAGTAATCAAAGGTTGAATATTAGTTTTTGTCATCCTTCTATTTTATTTTAAAAATAGTGTTTGAATTCCCAAGAAAAGAGAAAAAGAAAAGAAAATAGCAAAAAGAAAAGAAAAAGAAAATATTGCAAGAATAGAAAAGGTGCTTGTCAAGAAAGGTGATATTTTATTCAGAATTTTTCTAAGGTCCATTCAAAATAGAACCTCAAGGTTCATATCAGGAAGAGAACTACCTTATGCATGGAATAAATCTATTCATGTTAGATTTTTAAATAATAAGATTATCCAGAAAATTATGTTTATCCTTTTTTATAAATATTAAATACGATTTATCAAATTATGTGAATTTTTAATTGTTTATAAAGAAAAATATAAATTTTAAGGAGATCTAATTTGTCTTTATTTTTCATATGGGTATTGTTTATGGAAATTTTTGTAATTTAATAAAAAGATATTGATTTCAATTATACATCCGGGAACTAGGGATGTCAAAAATGTTAGAACCACAGGAAACACTAGAAGGGGGGTTGAATAGTGTTTTAAAACTTTTAAGTAATTTTGGAAATCTTGAAAGTTATGACAAATGTATTAAGACAAATTATTATGAAAAACTTAAAATCAGAGTTATTAAAAAATGTGCGGAAGATAAGAAAGATAAGTTTTTCAATGATATGATTAGGAAGATAAAGTTGTTACAGTTTCTTGTTTCAAACAGAGTTATTTAGAAACTTCTCACAATACCTTCTGAAGATTATTACAGAGAATCTCTTCAGAACTGTTTCTGAACAACTTCAGATGATTGGTGATCGTCTGAAGTCTGTTTCTAACTTTTGAACTGAGTTCTTTTCAGACTCACTTTAAAGAGTTATTTCAGAGGTTCTTCAAAGTACATTTTCTGCAATACTTCAAATGATATGAGATAATTTAAAGCTAGTTTATCTTTGAAAACTATTTTATTGAAATTGTTGAATTAGAGTTTGATATGAAAATTATTTTTCAATCCCCTTAGAAAATATAAAGCTGAAAATAAATGAGTTTAAGGGAAAGAAGACTTAGCCAAGAATTTATCCTGGTTCACCAACCCAGTGAGCTACATCCAGTCCCAGGGCAAACCACCACTGGATTTTCCACTATCTGAACTCAGATACAAGTATTCTTTTGCCACAGCCTCTTCAGGCGTAAACACAAGTATTCTTTTGTTTTCAACTGGCTCTCCAGGCAACTTATGCAGTATTATTTTACAAAAAAGCCTCTCCAGGTTCAACAACAAGTATTCTTTCTTCCACCAAGCCTCTCCAGGCTCTCAAAAGTATTCTTTCTTCCTCCAAGCCTCTCCAAGCTCTCAAGAGTATTCTTTCTTCCTCCAAGCCTCTCCAGGATCTCAAGAGTATTCTTTCTTCCTCCAAGCCTCTCCAGGCCCTCAGACACATAAAGTGTTTACAACATAAACTAAGCTTAAGTTTCTGAAAAACATAAACTCAGATTCTTCTTGTACAAAGGAATTATTGAGTCTAACTCAGGATACATGAATTGAAATCTAAGTACAAGGGTAAGACTGAGATACAAGTGTATAAATTTAGGTTCAATCTCGTCTCTGTATGAGGGATAACTTCCTCAGAGAATTGGCTTGGTAGGATGTTGATTTGAGCTTCAGTCGTTTCTCTCTTAGGCTTGACTATGGTTTATCTTGAGATTCATTCTAGCCTTGGGTTCACCAAAGGTTCGCCAATCTTCATAATCCTTCCTTGAGGCTATTTATATGTTCTGGAAATATAGCCGTTGAAGATTGCTTGGTTACCGTTGAGAAGAAGTGATTTGGCTAAAATAGTCGTTGTGAAATAACTTCTTAAACGGTTGCTTCTTCTTAAGCAGAATAGGTGTGCAGATAGCTTAGCTCTGACACATTTAGATGAGCTCTTTTACCTTGAGATATTTTCCTTTATCAGGTAGATATTCCTCTTCTCTCTTTTCTTGCTTCTTTTCTTTCACCTTTCTTCTCCGTGAGCGTGAGGAGGTATCCATTAGATTTGTCTTTTAGCTTGTTTTGTGCTAGCTTCTTTTCTGCTTAGCTTCTGACATTTTCTCCTTTTTCTCTTTTGGACGGAATTCCTTAACAGATATGTTTGAGCAATATTCTAACTGTTGAACCCATGGTCTTTGCCTTTGTTGAGACTTCTCGTAGTTTGAGATTAGTCCACGTAGTCAGAGTTGAGAGTCTTCATGTCTTCAGATAGTCTGATATATCCCATCATCTTGTTCAGAGAGTATGTGCTCAGAAGGTTTTAATCTTCACATACTTTCAGACGATTAGTGAGCTTTCAGATGGTTGCATTGTTTCATCTTGATGTCATCAGCTTCAACATATGCTTATTTCATATGATTGTTTCAAGCATTTCTTAGTTCTTCACACTAAGAACGCTTTCAGCAAGTTCCTTTCTTCTAGCAGAAATTACTTCTTCTTTTCTTCAGATGATCACAGCTTGTTTCTTTGTCTCTTTCTATTGGAGATGATTACTTGAAATGAGTATACTTGGTCCAGATACCTTTTGTCAATTTCCTTGTTCAGTCTTCTGATACGTTCTGGGGCAGTAGAGTAGATGTAGCAGGTCTGCGCATGCGATGCTTTTCGTTGGGGTGTAGCAGGCGTTGCAGAGTTTTCTTATTTGTGCAAGACTTTTTATAGAGGTAGACAGTAATTCTGATTCAAATGTTGAATAAGGATAGTTCATTGGGTAGAGTGTTCTTCACACTCAGCAACGTCTTCAAGAGGTCAACTTTTGATTCTGACACATTCAGCCTTCAGATATACAGAGTCCTTTTTTATCAGCTTCAAATCTTTAAATGATAGTTACTCTTCAGATGATGAATAGTTTATTCAGATGATAGATAGGTCTTCAGTTTATCTTCTCGTTTTCAGATCGTCTTTAGGTCTTTAGATGATGAATATACTTCAGATAAGATTAAGTCTTCAGTTTGTCTTCAAGTCTTCAAATTGTCTTCAGATCTTCAGTTCGTCTTCAAGTCTTCAAATTGTCTTCAGATCTTCAGTTCGTCTTCAAGTCTTCAGATGATGAAAAGATGCTTCAGATGATCAAGTCTTTACTTCTCTTCAAATTCAGTGCTTCGCTTCATCTTCTGATTCGCATTTGTTCTTCTGATTCTGATTCTGCATTTGTTCTGCTTCACTTCAGATTCTGCATTTGTTCTTCTTCTTCTGATTCTGCATTTGTTCTTCTACACTTTAGATGAATACTTCAACCTGAGACACAATCTACAAAACAATTCCTTTCTTAGTAGCACCTGATTTAATATGATCTTATTTGTTAATCATTAAAACCTAAGGATACTGAGTCTTAAGTTAAGTTTGAATGCTCAGACTAATTCTTAGACTCAACAAAAAAAATCTTTACATGTGGATACCCATGGATATACCCACAATGGGTACCCACATATTTATAAAATGGGTGTGGACAGATATTATACCCGTCCTGCGGGTACTCGCATACTAATTAAAGTTTATTTTAATTTCTATTAAAAATATTTGAATATTAGGATTTTTTATTACTTTATGATGAGATATAGTTTATTTTATATTTTTATAATGATATTTTTAATAATTAACGCATAATGATATATATATAATGATAATTTATACATATAATATTAATATATATTATATAATATATATATAACATTTCTCTCTTTCTTTCTATAAAATTTAAGATTTTAAACATTAATGGATACCAGTGGATATCCACAGATACCCGCAACTCGCATGGGTACTCGTTAATCGTAACGAGTATGGATACGGGTAGTGCACTACCCACCCTGTTGATATCCCTACCGGGAATGAAGTTTGATAGAATTACACTATTAAGTGGCTTATGTCAATTGATTAAAAAAATAACAAAAAAATGAATTGATGTGAGTCAGAGAAATTAAAGAGAATTGAACGAGAATGCAATGTATAAAATGAATAGTATGTTTACATAACACCAAAATTACATTACAAACTCTCATTAACTGTTAGATTGAATTTCCGTTTATAACATGATTTTGGTATTATCTAAACATGCTACAAATTATATTGATTTGGTAGAATTGTTAGATTTAGTTAAAGTTGGAGTTTGGTTTTGGTTGAAAGTATTAAGTTGGGATTTTTCTTTTCATTTTTAGATTGGAGGCAAGAATATGTCTTACATTTTTTATGATTCTTTATATGGACAGAATGTAAGGATTGGATACATCTCTGTTAGCTACAAATTCTAAATATTAAAGTTCGAACAAAGAAAGGAAAATGGAAATGATTTCATTGATGTTCGAAGGAGTTACAAAAGAAATAAAATTAGTAATAAGTGAACACTTCCTTTTTCGAGCCTGACGTCCTTCCCTGCTGAAATTGTTTTTATAAGGTTTCCGTTCCTCGAGCAGGATTTCAACTCTCGAAGAGTGAGTTTGGGTGTATTCTGTCTTTGAGGTGGTTGCTAAGTCGAAGTGCTTTGGATTCCCAAGACGACGTTGTCGACTTACCTTCCTCTTCTTCATCCTCGAAAGCTTAACAAGGTGAAGTAAAAACATTAAGCTTAGTTGCACCCTTAGACTTGAGACTAACGTTGCTGGGGTGGAAATAATACAGGTCACCTATAGGATAGTGACCCTTATATTTGGCTGTGAACTATTCGACATGACTTCAATTCTAATCAAACTTGAAGTGGTTACTAGTGTTGGACACCCAGTCGACCTGACAACCAAAAAGATGGTAGAGAGTCAGGTCGAATAGGGCTGCCAATACTATAGAGACCCCTCCATAAGAGAAATGAAATGAGAGAAGATGCCAAGTATGGATAGAGGTTTCACCCCTTTTATAGAGGCAAGGGTCTTCAATGCAGTAAGAGTGCCACCAAGAGGAAAGTATAGAAAGCAGATCAAGCAAGAATAAGATTAGGAAGAGATCAAGCTGAAAAAGAGGGAAATAAGGAAAGCTTGAACGTAATTCACGCTCCACACCTGCGCTGAGCGTAGGTTGGAGCGCAGCATTTAAAATGCTCTCTGGATCCTACGCTTCAAAACGCGCTGAGCGCAGGACGCGGATCAATTTTCAAACAGATTTCAGATCAGATTTCCTTCCAGATTTTCATATAGCTTTCCAACCGTGGATTAAATAGAACCTTTTGCAAAGATCAAAGCGAGTTTTTTGGGAGATCAAAAACGAAGAAGCTAAGGAGAAAACGACAAAGGCAAGGGCTGAAGAAAAGTGTGACAGTTTCTTCGTTGGGTTGTAATGGCTAACCATGCGTAGCTAACTTCTCAATAGGATTGAATGTAGTTGATTCAATCCCAAATTGTATGTGAATTCTTTTATTATTTATGAATCTCTATTCTTATGATATCGATATTTTTATACTTTGCTTAATGCGTAGCTTCCCGCCTGTGTGCCGGAGTTATAGGTTAGTTTTATAATATGCATTCGAAAGGGTGGTTTCTATAGGATTAACAGTGGTTTGGGAGGGAGCTGAGAATGTAGGAAACTCGAACTCTGATTGGTAAAATTACTCATAGTAGTCTGTATAGAAATATAGGACGAATTGATAGTTTAACAAATGGAAAAGTAGAGTTGTAAGAGCCGGGATAATTTGTCGGCTGGGAGAACCCGCATAGATTATCCTGAGTATTTTAGCGTCATTATTAACCTGGGTTAAAATAATATAGTTTGGCTAGGCTATCATAGTTTATATCATAAATAATATTAAGGGTCACATATAAAAGGGGTGCGATAAAACGAAGTTCAATCCTAGTCCAAGTAATTGCTATCATCTCCCTATCTTATTTTGTTTTTCTACTTCAATTCTCAATCAACAATCATACACTCTGTTTCTACTTGATAATTGTGATCAGTAAACCTTATAAATTGACTGTTCCTATGGATACGATACTTACTTACTATTATACTGCTGAGAATTTAGTACGCTTGCCAGAAACTCAACAACATACAACTGGCTTCAACTTGGTCGTCTCGGCCAGTCAAGTCCAAATGTTGGTTCAAGTCGGACCCCAACAAAATGATTGTCTATGATCCCAATATTCCATTTCCATGACCTAAAATCTTCTCTAATTCACTAGTTTCTTTTCTTCTACATTTAAGCTTTATAAAGACAGAGCTAACGTTGCATAATTAGTAGTGGGAAGAGGAGCTGTCGAGTTTAATTTTACCTTAAAGAAAGTCTAACTTTTTATTTAATATAGGTCTTTTGTAGATTTAGTCTATTTTTTAGTCTTGTGTAACTATAAAACCTATTTAAAGTTCTACTTTGTAATAAACATTACAATTAAGCTAACAATTTACCTCTAAAGAAGTTGCCTAAACCTTGTTGTAGCCAATGGATCTAATTAATTAAGCCTTTAAATGGAATCAATCAAGAAAGACATAAATCCAAAATACATCAAAGTAAAAATTCAATACAATAATAAGAATAAATAATTGTTATATATTTACATGTACTTAATTAGACTAACCCATCAAATTTAAACGGATTTTTTTAACCAATTAATTTTAGTTAAATATACTTTAATTTAATTTGTTTAACAAATACGTCTAAGTTATAGGCTCTACATGATTCGTTTGACATATTTCCAGCCTTATGTAAAGAGTTTGCATGGATTGGTTTGGTTCAGAATTAAGGCAAAACTAAATCGAAACTAATCATATTTAATTGGGTTGATTTGATTCAATTTTTTTAAATTTTTTTGGCAAATTTAAATCGAAACAATTGATTAATATCGAGTTAGTTGGTTTGAGTCATCAAGTTAATTAAGATGAAAAATTATTAATTTTTTTAGTTTTAATTCACACATATTATCTTTTTATACAAAATATTGGAATGTATATTTCCTCAAGGTTAATAATTCTCTTATTATTCAATGAATCTAAATAATAATTAAAATAATTTAAAACCATTGATATATATTACTTTTAATTAATTAATATTTAACTTTTTTTCTACCGCTATAATTTTACAAATCCCATTAATCTCTTTATCTAAAATATAATAATAAAACTAGATAATAAATATGACAAAAAAACATTCAGTAACACTAGATAAGAATATATAAAAAATGAATTCTCTCATGCATGCATGTATTTACAAAAGGTAAATCATGTTAAACTTTTATACTTATTCTTTTTTACAAACAATGGATTGAATCCTATCAAAACTACTTTGTACGACTAAAGGGGAAATCATGTGACTAACTAATTGAAAATATGAGGTTTCTAAACTTCCATATTGGTACGTGAAGTTTACATAAAAGGCTTATTTTACCCAAAAGAAAATTCACTTTATCTATATTATATATAAAGAGAGTAGGGGAGTTTTGGTTTCCACATTTCTATTTCCATAATTCCCCTATTTTATATCGTGATTTACTGATTTACAGTTCTCACTAATCAATAACCATTCAATAATCTATATCTATACTATGTATAAGAGAGTAGGGGAGTTTTGGTTTCCACATTTCCATTCCATTAAACCCCTATTTTATATCCTGATTTACTGACTTACGGTTCCCACTAACCAATAACCACCCAATAAAAATAATAACCGCCTAAAAAGGTAGAAAGATGAAGAAGAGATTTTAAAATAGAAAGAAATGAAGAGAGGGAGAGGGAGAGAGATCGTAAAAATAAGAAATCTGAAAAGACAAACATTATCATGCTTATCTTTCCACCGGTTATTAGATAAAATTCATCAGGTAAATCCTACTAAATTATGAGTAGCTTACTTCCTATTTACAAAGACTGAGTGTTTGTTTCAATTATCTTTTTTAATTGTTAAAAACTGTTTTATATAAGATTTTTTTACAAATGAAATAATTTATTCACAACATTTTCACCACAAAAACCAAAAATTTAAAATAATTTTTAACACAACTCAAAATATTTTAGAATTTTAGTAAAAAAATCACACTTTTTAAAAAGTATATGTTTTAAAAATCATTGTCAAACAAATTTTTTAATTTCTATTATTTAAAAAATAGCTTTTAAAAATGGTAAACAAAAAGGTCCTAAGTCATAAGTCTCACATAAATTTTAAATCGTCCAATTAAAAAACTTAATAAAATCAAGCTTTTTTATTTACCAATTAATAAAAACAAGTTAACAAAATTAATTAACACTTCTTATATAAAGAACGGTAAACATTGTGATTAAAAAACAAAAAAGTAGCAACAAATTTGGACTCCACCGTTTCCGTTTGGGGCCAGCACTGAAACTACCATAGATTCCATATTGACGTGAGCTACAAGGCATCGGAATTGGAAATTTGGCCGCGACCACTTAAGAGTGCGTATTTTTTTATTTTAAATTAAGAGCAAAGTTTCTTTCGTTTTTAAAAAAAAAAAAAAAAGAAAAAAAACAGTTAATTTGTTAGTATTACAAGGTTAGAGTATTTAAAACTAGTGAAACTCTTTTGACCTTCGAGACTTGATGATATAAAAAAGACGAGTCCGGTCACATGATTCGAATGATCCACCGACCACATTATTTGTGAGTGAGACAGTGAGAGTTTAGAGCAACGCATGCTTTCAGTTTCAGGCCAAAACTACTACTAGTAGTATATTATATTCTGCCCTTCCTTTTTAAGTGAGAGAAGCTGAAAATCCTAATCATTCAAGATATTAGAACCATCACCAATTTAGACAAACAAGGTATGTTCTCTTGCACAAGGTCATTCTCCTAAGCCCCAAGACTCAGGTATTATATATAATTGATGCATGGTCAATCTTATAGAAGTGGGCCGAACGTGGTAATGATTAGGGTGTGTAAAAATAAGCCTGGTGGAGTCTAAGATAACCTAACAAATGAACAAGTTAGCTCAACAATATTCTTGTTAGAATTTATTTCACTAGGCCCAATAAAATCACAGTGAATCAACCCAACCCACAATTAATTGTTAGTTTATTAGAATTCATAATTTTTTAAGTTTATGAAAGGTCATTTAGAATAAAAATATAACATGTGAAATCCTTTACTACAAGTTGATTTGAATTATAACCCACAATTCGAATAAGGCTAGTTTGGACTGACAATTTTTTTTTGGTAAGTTTAAAAATTTAGGGTGAGGGGATGGTGCCCAGTCCAAGGCAGGGAAAGCTTTCGGGCTCCTTAAGCACTTACTGAGGTACTTACATTTTATCTCACCCCAAAGGGACAAGTGGGGTTCGAACCTGTGCGACTGACTGACAATTTATTTGTCTGAATTAATTAAATTTGGTTTAATTTAGTTCAACTCAATTATGACATGTGAGAACTGATTTAAATGAAATGAGCCAACCCAATTGATACCCTAATAAATGACAAGTTATAAAATTAGTAAAAGAATTTAATTTTTCCTTTTTTTCTCATTCATCTCAGTCTCCTACTGACATAAAATATATTATAAAAGGATTTGACAAAACAAAAAAAAAAATACAAAAGAAGAGTTTATAAAAGGGTAAAAAAGAGCCGATACCAGAGGATTCATGACATTGGCATCCATCACCCATTTCCCTAATCTATATACCATTAGTCATTAATTAGTGATAAACTATTGCGGAGTGAGGTGGATGCCTTTAACTTTTTTCTTCACTCCATATGGTATTACTTTATACTTAGCTAGATTCCGCGGAAACAACTTTTTCTTTTAAATACTTCGGGATAGATCTCTGAGTAACAGCTAATAATAATAATAGTTCAAAAAAGTTTTTAATAAGCGCATTCGACTAGAATATGCCAAGCTCTGTCCCATTTGTAATGACCTGAGATTTTGTCTCCAAATAAGTTCTATGATTAATTACTTGTGAAGACAGTGGGAAAAATATATATCCAAGATTAAGCTTAATTAACTATTACATGTAATGATTGAACTGTAATCTAATAGATAGATCGATTACTAATAGGCATAACAGGACCACTGCTATGTTATTAAGTTTCAGTTCAATAGTAAAGGTGGTGGAGATTTAAGTATAAATTCTAAATGCTAATAGGTAAATGACAATTCTTAAATGAAAGTTGCCGATATAAAATTTCATAGTTATTAATATTTTTTAAAGTAAGAACTCAATCAGGTCGTAAAAGATACGTAAGTCCCCAATTTGATCACTCAAAGATTTTTAGTCCCTAAAAAGTTAAAATGGTCACCACGTTAGTTACCATTAGTCCCTTAGAGATTTTAGTCATCAGTTAGGTTCATAAAAGTTTAAAATATCATCAAGTTAGTTCTTAAATTAAAATTTTAGTCACCAATTTGGTCTTTGAAAGTTGAATATGGTTTTGAGTTGCTCACCATAGAAACACTGTAATAGAAGATGATGACACATTTTTTATGACTTGTCCATTAAGTGTCAAATAAGCATGCATTCAATTCAGTCACATAAGCAATCCTATATGGCAAAAGGGTAAAAACTAGGGTTTTTATTAGGTAAGTTTTTGTATGACTTGCCCCATTAAGTGTCAAATAAACATTCATTTCACTCACATAAGTAAAGGGTTAAAAACTTATTAGAAGTTTTTAAACTTAGGACTAACTTAATGATCATTTTAAACTTCAAGAACCTAGCTGGTTAAAATATTTGATGGACTAACTTGATCATTGAGGATTTTCTTTTAGGTCATTCAGAGGATGTCTTTCAAGCGTCGCAATTCTCCACTCTTATTTTTCTTTTTTCTACCCCTTCCTTGAAAAAGAAATACCCTCATCCAGACTTAGAATTTAGTTTTCAATCAAACTCACGGAAAATTTGGATACCCGTATATTCAACATCTTATAGAAGAAAAAAATAGACAAAATTAAATAGGTAAAATGAATTCAACTTCCTTCGATAATTTTCATTTGTAAGTTGAAATAGTTACTTTTGGAGAAGTTAGATGAGAGAGTTTATGGAGAAGTTGAATTACAAAGACTAATTTCAACTTATGAAAGTTAAATTCATTTCATCTTCTTGATTCATTATATTTCCTCCTCATAGAAGTTCTTCTAGTGGAGTTTTCTAAACTAACTCGTAGAAGTAGTTCCGGAGGAAACTAATTTCTAAAACTGGATGGAGAGTATTTTTTTTTAAAAAAAAGGAAGGGGTAGATAAATAAAAAAAGGGGTGAGAAATGCAATTTTCTCCTTTTTCAAAATTGATTTTTAAAAGTGTACTTATTGAACATATTTTCAAAAATTAATTATAAAATTATATTAAAAATTGCTTCAGGAAATTCCCCCACCCTTGTGTAATCCACCCGAACCATCCCTGTAACTACCTTTCTCCCCCATTTCTTTCTTTCTTTTATTTCCTTTGTTCTTTAGTTTTATTTGGATTATGGTTTAGAGACAAAAAAATCATCATTAAAATTAGAAAAATTTACAATAAATTTTTATAGTTTGGTGATTATATAGTTTTAAAAAGGATTTAATTATATACATTACGGTTGTAAAGAAACTTTACAACTCAACGGCTGCATCACCATTATTTAATGTATGACACCTTTGAGTATTAAATTCATAAATGATCTATTTCGGTGTAAGAACTTTACACCATGTGTGTAAAATTTCTTTACACTAACTGTGTATATATATTAAACTCTTTTAAAAATTTGTAAAAAAGTTATTTTTTAGAAGTTTCTAGAAGCAATTTTTTAGACATAGTCCGAGGAATTAATTTCTAAAAGTATGTTCAACTAGTACACTTCTTGAATTAGGGCTTGTTTGGTTTGCCTTTTCATTTCTTGTTTCCATTTCCTATTTTCATCTGTTTTATGAAATTTTACAACGGAAAAATTGGAAATCGTGGAAACAAAAAATTTCTGTTTCCAATTTTTTGTGAAATTTTAAAAACAGGAAACATGAAATAAAAATGCAAATCAACAAGCCCTAATTCGAAAGGAGTAAAATTTTGATTAAGTTTGTGTCGAAGGCTTGCTCGGTTTGCATTTTCATTTCCTGTTTCCATTTCTTATTTTCATTCTGTTTTATGTTTTCTGAAATTTTACAATGGAAAAACTGGAAATGCTGAAAACGACGATTTTTTTGTTTCCAGCTTTTCCTTTGTAAAGTTTCAAAAAACAGAAAAACAAGAAATGAAAATGCAAACCAAACATGCCCTAATTTTTGGAACTGGATGCTACTTTTAGAAAATAAAATTATAAAAAAAAAAGAAAGGGGTGGGAAATGTGAAAAGGGGTGTGAAAAGCAAATCTCCTAAAGTCATAACAAGGAAAAGAAAAGGGCCATTTTATAAGTTGAGCTATGGGCTGGGTTTGTTTTGAGTGATTTTTTTGTCTGGTTACTTTTTTTTCAGACAAAAAACCAAAACAGCATTAATTTTATGAGAGTTTCTCATATATGTCTAAATAAAATAATGAAAAATTGCAACTAAAATACTAAATTGTTGCATAAAATGATGAGAACCTATTATTGGTATTGGAGCTTTATCCTGAGCTCATGGGTCCAAGATTATTTCCCTTCTCATATGGTTTTTTTTTTTTTTTTTTATCCTTTTTAAGCTGTCGCTGTGCACACCTTGCGGATAAGCCTTGTAGTGTACTAGCGCCATGTTTCCGAGGTTTTAAAAAGAATTAAAATAATTTTTCTTTTCCTTTTTATAATTATTATTTTTTTCTCTTCTCTCTTTTTCTCGTGCTTTAACAACCCAACAACCCCAACAAAAATTCGACACCATTCTCTTTGTAATTTCTCAACATCAAACTCCATGCTTTGTCCACCAAAAATGATTTGTTCTTCTTTTCTTAGCCACCAAATATATTAGTTTTAGAGACCATTTTCAGCATCATCTTGTGGGAAGGTTGAAGTGCAAAAGGGTATGTCTGTGATAGGAGCATATTCAAATTTTCTGTACAGAGAGGTTTACCAGAGAGATGAAGGGTATCCCCAGTACTCTGTAAGTGGCAGGGGATCTCTGTTTTCAAGCAAGAATGGTAATTGTGGGAACATATGGATTGGAAGCAGAAACAGAGAAGGCAAGATTAGAAGGAGGAATTTAAGGGTGGAAGCGACGTGGCCAGATCTGTCAAGACCAAGTGTGATTGAGATGGAAGCCATTAATGATTGTGAGCAAATGGATCAAATTCTAGCTCAGGCTCAGCAAAATTCCCAACCCATCCTCATTGACTGGTATTTCTCTCTCTCTCTCTCTTTCTATCTTGTGTACAAGTTTTTCTTATAAAAAATTACACACATCATATAGTTTAATTTTTATTATATATTTAGAGTAATTTCACTTAGCTTTATGCGCATATGAAATCTAATTCTATCGTATACTTAAAATATGAGGTGTTGGTGCATTTTACTTTTTTCTTATCCTGGCTAGATAGATTAATGTCCAAGTGCGGTGCAGAGTGACTGTAGTTAGATATTTTGAAGATATTTTTTTGGTGTTCGCTGTTTTGGAAACTCAAGTGTCGTTTAAAAAATTTAAATGCTTGTGTTGTGTTCAAGAATCAAGAATGTGTTTGCTTGCCTACCAAACTCTTGTCGTTTATTTACCCTTATATGCATAACAAGTTAATAACAGTAACAAACTTACAATTTTATAATAATATTTGAGAAAAAAATTATTGAAAAATTGATGGTAAAGATAAATATGTTTTGATATTTATGTTGAATAAGTAAATAGCTGTTTAATTATTTTATAGATAATAAATTTAATTTATATAATGAGTAATTTTTTTCTGATAAAAAATATGAACAATGATAATTTCATACCCCTATTTTTACACCTATTTTTACCTCTTTCTATCTATTTCTTTTTTTCATATCATAATACCATGATGTCTAAGTTTATTTTACTTAAAATATTATTTATATAAATAGGTGTTCGTCATCAATTTTTTTTTTAAGCATTGACCATGTGTTTCCATAGAACTTTTATATGGCTAAAATGGGGAGGGGAAAAGTGCTGTACTTTGACTTCCTTTCAAATTATAAGGGTAAATAAGATCCAAATAACAAATACTTATGTTGTAAGGGGAAAAATGTTAGTTGTATCTCTTAGATGTTTATTTAGATTTATTATTTTTATTATAGTTTTTTATATCATCTTTAATTAATTGTGAATATACAAAATTAATATAAATTAAATGTGTGAATGAAAATCTCAATCTTGAATTATGAAATTTTTATATTCTAATAAAATTAACACCAATTTTGTAATTTAATCATAGAAAGTAATATCAAAATGCTTGGAAGAACTACAACAATAACATTTTTTTTTAGCTTTAGATGGCTGAAATTATGGTTCATTATAAATTTTCGAATTATAGTGCTATGGAATTTTGCGGGTAGACTTGCTAATTTGATTATTTGTTTTATTTTTGTCAAAATAGGATGGCTGCTTGGTGCCGGAAATGCATCTATTTGAAGCCCAAGTTGGAAAAATTAGCCGCTGAATTTGACACCAAGTCATTACTCACTACTGTCTCCTTCAGTCATATGCATCTTGAAATTTCACTTAATCTAATCTCATATTCTTTCAAAACTAAATTAAACTAAAATCAATTCAGCCTAGCTAGCTACATACATATTTTACGATGCTTTGCTTCAAGCCTTCAACTATAGGATAAAGATTAACCACTACTGGGAATGAAATACAACTTCTTTGTTAATCCAATGCAAATTTAGGGTCTGTTGTTTATATTCTATTTTCTATTTAATGTTTTCTGAAATTTTATAAATGAAAAACTGAAAATATTAAAAATTAAAAAAATTATTTTTAATATTTCCACTTTTTTTTATAAAATTTTAAAAAACAGGTAATAAAATAAAAAATAAATAAAAACGTAAAATAAAAATACAAATCAAACATTCCCTTAATGTTGCAAAATTCATTTGTTTTTTGTTGTGGGACTGTTTCAGAATCAAATTTTATTACGTGGATGTCAACAAAGTACCTCAGCCTCTAGTAAAGCGGGGCAACATCTCTGTAAGTATAACTTTTCATTCTTCAAACCCTTAATTCTTTAGTAACAATGTGTTACATTTTTCTTAGTTTTTTCATGCACTTTTTTACTATGTTATTTTTTTTTGTTGTCCTAGAAAATGCCAACAATTCAGGTACGTCCTCCATTAAATTACTTTTTCTATACGATACCAAAAAAAAAAGAAAAAAATTACCTCTGGAAGGGTTAGTTTAGGAATCAAAGTATGGGAAAATAAATCCAAATACTTGAATTTTTTTGCAGCTATGGAAGGATGGAGAGATGAAAGCAGAAGTCATTGGAGGCCATAAGGCCTGGCTAGTCATTGAAGAAGTCAGAGAAATGATCCAAAAGTTTATATGATATCTTCTGATTTATTATTCTCACCCCCTCCAATCCCAAAATACCCAAAAAAAAAAAAAACAAGAATTATATATTTTTGAAAAAAGTAATCTTGTAATAGTTTTTTTTTTTTATGTCGGCAACTGTGTATCATATATTAATGAAATTCTACAATAGCCAGAAGAAATTTAAGATGAAAGAAAGAACTTAATCATTAGATTTTCCTACCAAATTAACCACAATAGTTTTCTCTCTATCACACAAGGAATTTAGTGCTTTTTTTTTACAATCTATATAGCATAGAAACGTTAAATTCTTGAATCTTTTACGATTAATAATTTTATTATTACAATTTTCATCAACTCGTCGCTTTGGCCGAGTGGTTAAGGCGTGTGCCTGCTAAGTACATGGGGTTTCCCCGCGAGAGTTCGAATCTCTCAGGCGACGTGTATGAACTTTTTTTACCTACACACAGCTTTATTTTGGTCCATGAGATAGTATTTTATCATCTTGGCCTAAAATTTATATTTAGGTATTCGTGCATTTTAAAATGGGTTTCAATCATCAAGAATTTTAAGTCGAAAGCTAGTGTTGAATGATTTGGCATTACGTAATCGTTTTCGTTTTCAATTAGGGATTAAATCACAGATTCATTCAATTAAGATTACTTCCATTATGCAGAATCTGTTTTCTGCACAAACTACAAATTGATGAACAGAACAAACGAAATAAACAGCAGCAGCAATAAGGAGTTACTTTTTTGAAAATCACACCTTAAAAAGCCACAAACTAGAACGTGTATCTGCTGTAATCAAGTACGCTTACACTCCATACAAACTCATTACCTATCTCACCGAAACCATCGCTCAAAGATATCCCGATTAAGAATCACTTAATCACAAATTTTCTTTTTCTTTATCAATATTTTATTTAACTCAAAATAAGCTTTTAAGTGTTTGCATGCATGCAGTTAATCAAACTGCAGAGGATCTTAATCCTCCACGTAAAGATTCTAGCCATAGGGTCTGTGGACACTTCTAATCGTCCAACGTATTTCAAAATGACATAGAACAGAACTCTCACTAACCACTAACTAAGACCGAGCCTCTAAAATGATACTATGCAAGTATTATGATGTTTACCTATCCCCTGAAGATCCTGACACTAAAAGCTAACTTGAAAACAGAACCACCACCAGATTAACATGGAAGCATAGCTAAATCATCTTATATCTCTGACCTACATGGTATACAAATAATCCCCACAAAAACATATTCTCAAAATGATCCAGACAATCATTTCCACCAGAGTTCAAACACTTGTACTTCATTTCCAACTTCATGGTAGGTGGCAACAAAGTCACAAACATGTTAACCCTTTGCCTCAAATAACAATAATTCATTAATTAATCTTTGTTAAGATTATTCGAGCATGCATTGCAAGTATAAATTAAAAACATGCAGCCGGCGAAAATTTCATAACCAAATAATCCTTTCATATTTTGCACCTGGCGATGTGCAGTTTAAATCAAGGTGACTTGGAAAACTGATTCATTGTATGACAACAGCAACAAGTAATGACACCAACGACAATTCCCACTAAAACTAGACATAGAATATAAGATGCAGAAGCAAGAAGCATTGTAGTTCTCAATATCCAATATCAATCCATTAATCTTTTCTTTATATCAAAATCCATTAAGTTCTACAAACCACGAAAGAAGACTACATGAAAAATCTCAAATTCCAAAACCAAAAACAGCACGTATCCTTTGGAAAATAAGATCCCTCCATCCCCTCTCCGTGTTCTCCACCACAGTAGCATTCCCATACCTGCATTCAACAAGCAACAACCATCTCAGCACAACAACAAAAATAAATTCCAATCGTTCCACAAAACCAATCCTAATTCCTAATCAAAACACTGACCTATCCTCTTCAGGCACATCAGTATGAGTCAACTTAACAATAGTAACTCCTGGTTCAGGCTCCTCAAACACAAGCCTCACCTGCAAAAATCAACCATCACTACAT
Organism: Sesbania bispinosa; assembly: GCA_026901365.1. Taxonomy (NCBI): domain Eukaryota; kingdom Viridiplantae; phylum Streptophyta; class Magnoliopsida; order Fabales; family Fabaceae; genus Sesbania; species Sesbania bispinosa. The sequence goes on from QLOH01000383.1 coordinate 652,191, forward strand.
TGATTCCATAAAACATTATTCAATTTCAAATTCAACATTGAGACCCAATTTACCTGAGACTGAACCCCATCATTCCAGCTCCCAAATCTCCATCTCTGCACAATCAACTTAGCTTCCTGCAACTCCAAATTAGTCCCAGTAACCGACCCATCAAAAATACTAAACTCCCACCAACCTCCTTGCTAATCCTCGCATTACTCTGCGTGAAACCCTTCCACCTATTCTCATCCATCAATATCTCATACAAATCCTTAGCCCTACAATTAAACCTCTCCGTCAAGCTAATAACTTTTTTCCCCTTCTTGCTCTCCTTCTTCTCCACCGAACCACCACCGTTCTTCTTAGCATCCGCCGCCGTCGCGTGATTCTGTTTCGGCTGCGCCGCCGACGATGGCTTCTGGTGTCCAACTCCTCCTTAACAGGACCTTTAGCCATACTCTGAACCCAAACCCTAACCTTTTCCAAAATCAATGGCTTTCCCTTAGAAACCATGGCGTCCTTGATTCTCTTCCCGATTGGTCCTTCATCGTAACGGTAACCCTAAGGTCAGGGTCTTCATCGGCGTTTTCATCGGAAATGTAAGGGATTTCGACGGTGCCGTTAACTTTGAGCAAAGAAACACCTTCGGAGTCTTTGGCTTCACCTTCCCAATTAAGTGTGAGGTTGATCTCGTAGCCGGGGATGATTTTCCCCTTTCGGATGTTGATGTAGGCTTCGCCGTCGAGGCTGTGAAGCGATGTCGTTTGATGAAGAGGTTGGCTTCGCCTTGGAGGATTGGGAGATTGGAGAGGAGGTTGGTGAAGAAGGTTCTAGACCATTCTAGACAGTTAGTCTCAGCCCAGTGCCAGTTGTGGACGTTGGTGCCGTCGGGTCTTTCCTCCACGATCCAGCGTTTGTCGCCCTCGCCGTATTTCGCCATGGAACGACGTCGCTTTGCGTGGGAATGGGAATAATTGAAGGAATGAGAATGGGTGGTGGCTTGGGAGAATGATGAAATATAAATGGAGTGGAAAGAAAGGACTAGAAAGGAGTAAGGGAATGGAAAGGAAAGAAGGGTCTAGAAAGTGAAAGAGAGGCAGCAAGTAATGAAATTGAAATGTGGAGTGGATTAGGGATCGCAGATGAACGTTTTTTTGGGACCAAAGGGGCGAAAGGGCCCGGAGTTAGATAGTGCCGCATTTAAGTGAAGTTTTCAAATGATTGAACTAACTAGAAGTAGTATATGTACTTGTTTACAATGTTTTGTTGATTACTTATTACATGTTTTGTGTGAGTTTTTTTTTTTTTGGTTTGTTTTTTGTGTGAGTTTTTTTTCATGGGAAAAACTTTTGTTATTTTATAGTGATTTTGAATATTATATCTATACTAATAATAAAGCTGATAGGCTCTTTTTGTTTCCACATTTTACTTCCCAAAATTATCCTCTGATAACTTCCATTTTCCTTAATCGTAAACCCAACATTCATAACTTCCCTTTTTCATCAACAACAGTACCACGCATGCTCCACTCATTCTCTTCCCATTTCAATCTCTCATCAACCTCCCTCATTCATTTTCCCCTTTCTCCAATTTCCCTTCACTCCCACTCCTCTTTTTCTATTTTCCATTCATCAAAAGTTCTAGGGTTCTGACATGGAACCTCCGGTTGCGAGATCGAGGGATCACAAATTGAGGGAAAATGGTAGAGGAGCAAAGGAGGGTGGCCTTGGTGGGGAGAAACTAAACACGCGATGGGATGGTGGTTGTTGGGTGACGGAGGATGAAGACAACCATGACAGAGACCGTCAGGGAGTGGAGTGCAGTCGATGCAATTTGTGCAACGGAGTCTAAAACACACAGAGGCTCTTCACGCCCCATTCTGAAAGCACACAATCATTGTTTTTTATATGGAAGAAGAAAAGGGATGCGACTAAGAGGAGGAGAAGCGGAGCAGCAGAAACCTAAGAGAGGGAAGATGAAAGAAAAAAGGGGCGCGACCAAGAGGAGGAGAAGCGGAGGGAAGAGAGGAGATGCACGTGAACCACTAGCTGCAAGTAAGATGGTGTGCGCGACGGTGGCATGAACGAAGCTTGACCGCGACAGGGGCGCGAACGACCATGGTGGCATGAGGGTGGTTGTCACAGGGGCTTCACAAAAACCTAATAGAGAGAATTGGGAAGTCAAGAAGAGGGGAGAAGGAAGGAGGTGCGGCCTTGCGGCCATAGTCGCGCCTGCTGGCGGCGGAGATCGCGGCCAGAGAGAGAAGGGTAGGGATTGGCATGGCGGTTGGGCGGTAAAAAAAGAACTATTAGGTCAACGCATGAATAGGTAATTTAATCGCATTGTTTTAAGATATTTTATATTATGTGTTATCTAATAAAAACTTTAGTTGTTATAATAAAAAAATATTTTGTCTACCATACAATAAGTGTTATATTTTTCCACCTCAACTCAATACTAACTGGAATTATATTTAGGGATGGTGAAATTGCAACATCAGCATGTAGATATCAGAATAGCCAATTTCTTGCAAAACAAAATATATGCATTTTGCAGGTTCTTATCCATTCTTTGATGATTAACTATTTTAATACATTTATTATATTGAATATCTAACTTTTGTTTTTTTTTTTTTGCTAGGCAAAAGAGAATTAATTAATAGGAGTACAAGGGGTACTTGAACCCAATACAAAGTAAACAAAAGAAATAAAGAAGTGCAGAAAAAGTAATACCAATGAAAACAAACTCAAATTGGTTGAAAACCATCCCTTGAGGCTGCACCAGGAAAGAAACCCATAGTTGCCAAGTAGAAAGATAACACGAGGAGTAGAGCAGTGCACCAGAAACAAAAATAATACCACCACTACATCAACTGCTAACAATCACAACCCAACAGAAACAGGACATTAGAACGCCTTCTGAAAAGAGACAAATAGGCAGATGAGATGCCACTCAAGCTGAAAAAGGATAATCAAAATCTGAATCTTTTGATTTTAACCAGTTCAAGATCTGACTTTGATAAGATCAAAACAATCAGTAGGTGTAATATATTTAGCTAAAATATCAATTCATTCCTAGCATGCCACAGGAACCAAATTGTTGTCATCCAAATAACAACCCACCGAAATAGATTTCTGGTCGAGCAAGAGGGAAGTCCCACAAAATGAGCAAAATTTTCATGTCCAGAGTTATGTAAAACACAGAAAATCCAAACCAGTCCAAACACATCATCCAAATGGAGTATGCAAAATGGCATTCAAAAACAAATGGTAACTAGTTTCCAAGGCTTCATCACACCAATACAGCTGCCAAAGAAGTAGAAGGACCCTCCAGATAATTAAGTTTTGCTTTAATGGATTCTATCAAGCAAAACTTTCCAAGAAAAGTCAGCTACTTTTGAAGGAACCCACTTTGACCAGAGAAATTTATACAAAGGGAATTCTGCAAAAATAGAATCATTAATAACTTGTATGTGGACCGCACCGAGTACACCTCTTCCGAATTTGCCTTCTAGCTCCACCTGTCTATATGACCTACTTGAAATACTATGGAGATTAATTTAGCTTGTAATAAGTTAATTGTTCTATCTCCATTGAAATAGGCTCCGTCTCCAGCACCAATTCCAAACAAAACCCCCATGACTTCTTACAACCATTTCTGCCACTAATACATCTTTGTTAGATGCAATAGAGAATAATCTTCTATACTCACACAAAATGCAATGAACACACCAAATATCCTTCCAAAAAGATGTATTTCATCCATCCCCCCACAACCCGAACACATCTACTAGAAAACCATTCATGAGAAAATATCGCATCATCCTCAAATACTCCACAAATCAAGCCACCACTTAGAACCTCTACCCCGATGTAATACGCTTCTTCCGCACCACCTCCATATATTGAACTCAATCCATATTCCACAATTACCCTTCTCCACCAAAACCTCCATCTCCACTTCCCTAAAAGAGCAAAATTAAAGGCCCTCAAATCCCTAATCCCTAAACCCCCATATTTTTTATCCCTACACACATCTTCCCAAGACACCCAAGAAATTTTATTTTTTCCCTTCATTCCACCCCAAGAAAATTCCTAAGTAAGGATTCAAGTTTAAAAATGAATACCTTTCGAGCCATGAAGAAAGAGAAAATAAATCAGGATGGAATGGAGAAGAACGAACTTCAAAAGGACACATCGACCACCAAAGGATAAAGTTTCATATTTCCATTTAGACAACCTTTTCTTTACCTTTTGAATCACTGGATCCCAAGTCTTTTTACACCTAGGATTTGCTCCAATAGGAAGTCTCAGATAACAAAATGGCAAATAGTCCACTTTACAATTCAGAAAAAGTTCCATCATATCTATTAATACATGAGGAACATTCACACCGTACAACTTGCTTTTGTGAAAATTAACCCTGAGACCCGCAACCAATTCAAAGAGTTGTAGTATTGATTTAATGGCCCAAACATTGTGCATAGAAGCTTTCCCGATGAAAATAGTACCATTTGCATATTGTAGATGAGACACCATGACCGACAAAGTTCCAATAGAATAGCCACTAAATGTTTGAGTGTCAATCGCCTTACACATCATAGCATTTAATCCTTCAGCAAAATTAAGAACAAAAAAGGTGCTAACGAATCCCCTTCCCCTTGCCTCAAACCTTTACCAACACCAAACTCATCAGAAGGACTGCCATTTACTAAAATTGATATTCTCGCACTAGTCAAACATTCATTGATCCATGATTTCCATTTTAAAGGGAAACCATCCTACCCATGGTATACTGCAACAAATTCCAGTTAATAAAATCGTAAGTTTTCTCAAAATCCACTTTAAACAGTAGACTACTTGAAGAATTTCTTTTCATCGCCTCAACCACTTCATTAGCTATCACCACCCCATAAAAATGAGTCTTCCTTTTACAAAACCCGACTGACATTCTGATATAATTTTATCAATCACTTTCTGTAGTCTTTTGGCTAACACCTTAGCCACAACTTTATACATCATCTAATAAGTGAAATGGGTCTATACTCTTCCACCCTTTGGGGACTATCTGTATTGGGCACTAAAACAACGAATGAGCTAATAGAACCTTTTACAAATTTGCCATTAAGATGAATTCATGCATAAAAGCCATAAAATCATCTTCCAAGATATCCCAAAAATCCTTAATAAAATTGAAATTATAACCATCTAGACTCGGGCTTTTAGAACCTCCACAGTCCCATATTGCTTCCTTCACATTCAACACAAAAAAGGTATAACAAGAGAATGTCCATCCTCCCTTGGTAAAGTTTTAAAAGAAACCCCATCAAGAGTAGGACGCAACCACAGTTGCTCCTGAAAAGTGTGCTTCAAAAAATCCCCGAACTGCATTTTTAATCTCAATTGGTTGTGAATGCCTCTCATTATGAATCATTAGAGCTCAGATCCCATTCCGCAACCTCCTCTTATTAATACAACCATGGAAATACTTTGTATTGGCATCACCCTCACATAACCATTTTTGTCGGGACTTTTGGAAAAGCAAATTGTCCTTTAAGGACATAAAATGACAAATATGAGCTCTCCATCCCCTTCTTTGCCTAACTTCAGACTCCTTAAGATTATAATCTTCAACCTTAAGATCCAACAAATTAGCACATTGTTTAGCCTCCATAATTTTAGTATCCAAGTGTCGAAAAGACTCCTTATTCCAAACTCGAAGCCTATTCTTCAATGCATTTAGCTTCTCTTTTAACACAAAAGAAGCTCTACCCTCAATAAGCAATTCCCCCACTGTTGATGAACAAACTTTTTATAAGATGGATCATTCCTACAACAATGAAGAACTTTAAATGGCTTTGGACCCCAATCAATGTTTTCATTTTTTAAAAGAATAACGCAATGGTCAGAAATTCCCCTCCCAAGTCCCCACTGTGATGCATTCCGCCAGTACGACAACCATGCCTGTGACACTAAAAATCGATCTAGCCTGCTCATACTGGTCCCATCAGCTTTGTACCAAGTAAATTTTCTCCCTATTTTGTAGTTCTTCAAACGCGAAGAGCTTATTGATAATGTGATGTATGGAGAATTGACAAGAATCATTTCAAAGTAAACAATATTGTTCAATTTAATTTCTATTTTATTTTAATGTTATATTTCTTTATGGGTTAACTATAAATACTGACATGGTAAATTTTTCATCTAAAATGCATGGAAGAAAAAAATGTTCCTGAAATTCATTCACTATTTGGTCTCCCAATTAAGGAAAACACATAGTTGACAAAGTAATAAGAGTTGTAAATAAACAATACAATTATGATTGTCTTAAATGTAGAAATCAATCATTCTTTTAGTTTAACTTTTTATATTTATTTACTTATATTCAACATAAATTATATTTATTTACGTTTAAATGTATATAAACAAGATTTACATTTTAACTTGTGATTAATTTAGTTTAACTTAGAATGTTGAATATAATTTTAATTTATTCATGTAAATTAATTATATGAAGTATTTGAAAATATAAATAAACAAATTTTATGTCTTTTCCAAAAAAAATGCGACGTGTCTATCTTGCCACTAGTTATATCTAATGTTGATTGAAAAATTAAAATATTGATTAAATATTAAGAAATTAAGAGAGCTTTTAATTGAATAATTAATTAAAGAAAAAAATAATATTACTTTGGTTTAATTTAATATATAAGTACAGGATATATGTTACAACACAAGAATTATAAGTTTTCTTTTAAATGGAATTATAAGTTACATCGTGATAAGAAAATTACAATGTGATTTCGTAAGAAAGAAAAAAACAAAACTGGGTTATTTTTTTTGAAAATATGATTGAATCATGATTAAATTAGATGATGTTGACACCTAAAATATAGCATGCGGTAAGTTCAATTCTATTTTTAAAATATTATAACTTCTGATTAAAAAATGAGTTTAATAATATATATTTTTTTTTAAAAAAATTATACTATCATTTCATCCATTTCTTTTTAATTGTCATTTTAGAGTCTCAAATTTATTTTTAAATAAATGTCTTTTTCATATATAAGGTAATAATAAATGTTATGTTTCCAATTTTAATCCTATGATAATTTAATTCTTTTTATTTTAAATATTATTACAAAGTATATCATAAATGTTTTAAAAGTTTAAAATTTTAATGAATGTATTTTTATATTTCCAAAACTTTTTAAGATAAGAGGTAAACAGTGTTATATAAACACATCATGTTTATGTATAGTTATTGAGAAAAGAGAAATTTAATTGCATTAGCGAGAGAAAAGAAATGACATTTTTGAAAACATGGGACTTAAAAGACATAGTTATTACATTCTTTAATCTTTGTGATAATCTTGAACAACATATAAAAAGAAACGGAGAGAGTATTTAATAATGTATCAAAATATCATTTAATAAATATAATATTTAATGTGTTATTAAATTCAATAGATGACATGAAAACATGTTATTGAATGACAACGTATATTTTTTTGAGTTTAGTATATATACACTGTCAGTGTAAAAAAGTTTTACACAAACATCAAATGATGTGTTGTCACACCATTTATTAAATTTAATAACACACGATGTAACATTCATTAAATGATGTGACAGCACACTATTGGATGTATGTGTAAGATTTCTTTATACATATCAATTAAATCCTATTTTTTTTTACACATAAAATGCATACACATTAATATCATTAAAGATATCATCGAATTGATTTAATCTTATAAAAATAAAAAGTGAATCGAAAATTTTAAAAACTCGTTAGAATGTAAAAATTACAAAAATATGAAAAAAATAATAATTTTTTAATAAAATTAGATTTGATTTCAAATTCAATTTTGAAAAAAAAACAAACCAGTTTAAGCTTACACATATACGTAATTTTATTTATAAAATTTATTATTCCACTTATTCTTATATATTTATGAAATACCATACAACTTTATTCTATTAATGAAAGAGTTTAATTACTATGTACTATCGGTGTAAAGAGTTTTACACTTATATTCAATGATGTGTTGGCCACATCATTTAATGAGCATGACACATGATGTAATATTGAACTCATTAAATGACATGGCAGCATATGATGTTAGTGTAAAACTTTTTTACATTGACAATATATAATTATTAAATTCTTAATAAAATGTACTTTTGAATGAATATAGATAGATGAGTTTAACTAGTATACAGTCTCAATGTAAAAAGATTTTACACTATCATACAATGATATGTTGTCACACCATTTATTGAGTTTAATAACATATAAGGTGTCATACTTATTAAATAATGTGACAACACATCATTTGATGTAAATGTAAAATACTTTTACATAGAGTATAACAATTAAATGCTAAATAGATATAATTTATTGTAGTATTTTGGATTTGAAATCAACTTTAGAGCTACAAATATAATCATTCATTGAGCAATTGTTAATACAAATAATAAAAAACCTATTACTAACATATTAGTACATTTAATGTAGTCCAGAGGAATACACATAGAGTTGAATATAATAAAATAAGAAATTGAAAGATTTGTTGAAATTGTTCATTTGAAAAATATTATGAAAAGCTAATCATAAGTGTTATTATTTCCATTGAAACAATGGATTTGCCTCCTCTAAGATGTGAGGCGTAATTTTGAGGATAAGTGTAAAAATAGCAATTAATTGAAAAATTAATGTGATTCAAATTATAATAAAATGCATATACATGTATAATGTATTATAAATCATAAAGTTTTAATCTCAATTATTGATTTTTCAATGAAGGGTTATCATACTTTACCCTCTAAAAGCACCTTGCACTTTAGAGGAGCCAATGGGCTAATGTGTTCATTACTAAACTTGGTGAAGTTGAATAGATCATTAGAAATACTCTTAAGACAATTTTTTTATTTAACCACATCAAGAATTTTTTCTATGTATAAGACTCAAAAGGCTAATCCTCCCATTGGGAATTTTAATTTTTTTTTTTCACACACAAAACTCCTTATTTAAAGGGAACATGTATCATTTAAACCAATCAAATGAATCACCTGCTGGAAAAAAATTATAAAAAAGTTCTCATTAAATTAAGAATGAGAATGGAATTTACATTAAGAGTGTATTTGGTAAAATTAGCCGAAAAGTTAGATAACTAGCTGAAAATAGTAAATAATAACATATAAAGACATCATTAATTATTAAATAATGATAAATGGAGATTATTGAGGGATAAACTTGTAATAAATCTTCAGGTAATAGCTAAAAAGGAGCTTTTTTTAAAAAATACCTCAAATAGCTTCTCAAAACATGGTTTTTCTAACATGTGCAATGATGCACGAGATAATAAATAAAAAATCAAAGTTTTATTAGAAAATGTAACATTTTATACTATCAAGTGTTAATTATTGTGATAATTATAATTTCTAATAAAATATTTTCACATAAGTTAGAAAAACTGTTATAGCTTTATTTATATATTTACGCAAAAACAGTCAAACATATCCGCTTTAAGAAAATCTCTTGGATAAGATCAAAAAGAAAATTCTCCTAATAATGGTATTCTATTGTATTTATCATTTTCCAAAGAGTGGAAATTGCTAATTTCTCAAACTGCCTATTTTTAAGATATTGACGTACTCTGAGTGTCATACTAATTTCTCTTGACACAGAACTCTTCTCACAGTGACTTTAGGGCCTGAACATCTATCCTCCTTTAAAAGCTCAATTAATCTATATAATAATTATACAATTTGATAAGTTTTTTAATAATATATTCACTATTCATTCAATTTTTACAAATATTTTATTTATTATTTTATTATTATTTTTACATTTTATTATTAAAGTCGTGTTAACTCTTTTATTCAAAGTAAAATTGTTCAATTAGTAGATATTGATATACATGAGTACAATATATTTGTTGAGATTGATACTAAAGTTTGGATGTTGTAATATAACAAAATGTGTTGGTACATTTCTAAAATATTTCATTAGTTATTTTATTATTATTATTACTACTTTTTGTTATCAAAAGCCGTATCTCTTTTATTCAAAGTTAAATTGTTTAATTAGTATATATTGATACATATGAGTACAAATATATTTGTTGAGATTAATACTAAAATTTGGATGTGGTAATATAATAAAATGTGTTGGTGCATTTTTAAAATATTTCATTAGTTATTTTATTATTATTACTACTTTTTGTTATCAAAAGTCGTGTCATCTCTTTTATTCAAAGTCAAATTGTTTAATTAGTATATATTGATACACATGAGTACAAATATATTTGTTGAGATTGATACTAAAGTTTGGATGTGGTAATATAATAAAATACGGTGATTTACATCAAATTTATTGTGCTTTCCTAATATATTATTTATATTAAAATTGTTTAAATTGTAGATATTGATCCACATGAGTACAAATATATTTATTGAAATATTATTTAATTTATAGATATTGATACACATAAGTACAGATATATTTATTGAGATTGATACTAAAGTTTGGATGTGGTAATATAATAAAATGTGTTGATTTACATCAAATTTATTGTGTATTTTCCTAATATATTATTTAGGGGTATTCATTAGTTTGGTTCAATTTGATGAGCCCAATGAATCGGACCGAACCCGGTGCATTGCTCAGGTTGTTTAAAGTCAAAGAAAAAGTCATGTCATTTCTTTTATTCAAAGTAAAATTGTTTAATTAGTAGATATTGATGCACATGAGTACAAATATATTTATTTGGATAGATACTAAAGTTTGAATGTGGTAATATGATAAAGTGTGTCAGTGCATTTGTAAAATATTTCATTAGTTATTTTATTATTGTTACTACTTTTTGTTAATAAAAGTCGTGTCATCTCTTTTATCCATAGTAAAATTGTTTAATTAGTCGATATTGATACACATGAGTACAAATATATTTGTTGAGATAGATACTAAAATTTGGATTTTGTAATATAACAAATGTGTTGGTGCATTTCTAAAATATTTCATTAGTTATTTTATTATTATTATTACTACGTTTTGTTATCAAAAGTCGTATCATCTCTTTTATTCAAAGTTAAATTGTTTAATTAGTATATATTGATACACATGAGTACAAATATATTTGTTGAGATTAATACTAAAGTTTGGATGTGGTAATATAATAAAATGTGTTGGTGCATTTTTAAAATATTTCATTAGTTATTTTATTATTATTATTATTACTACTACTTTTTGTTATCAAAAGTCGTGTCATCTCTTTTATTCAAAGTAATTAAAATTGTTTAATTAGTATATATTGATACACATGAGTACAAATATATTTGTTAAGATTGATACTAAAGTTTGGATGTGGTAATATAATATAATGTGTTGATTTACATCAAATTTATTGTGTGTTTTCCTATATTATTTACATTAAAATTGTTTAAATTGTAGATATTGATCCACATGAGTACAAATATATTTTTGAGATATTGTTTAATTTGTAGATATTGATACACATGAGTACATATATATTTATTAAGATTGATACTAAAGTTTGGATGTGGTAATATAATAAAATGTGTTGATTTACATTAAATTTATTGTGTATTTTCCTAATATATTATTTAGGGGTATTCATTGGTTTGATTCAATTTGATGAGCCCAATGAACGAGACCGAACTCGGTGCATTGCTCAGGTTGCTTAAACTGAAAGAAAAGTTGCACTAACATATCTCGCTTTCACTACCAATGAGTGCAAAATAAATTAACATCTACTATGGTTTGCATCCTTCTCTCTATTGTGGTATTTTGAAATTTGAATCAAACATTTACCATTTTCAATATATTCAAATCCATAAACATTGTAATTGGAATCGTACTCTATAATCTATCTATAATTATACAATTCAATAGGTATTTTAATAATTTTTTTCAAAATTCATTCGATTTAATCAAAATTTTTATTCTTCATTGGGATTCTAAATGTCACTTTTTCCATCTTTGCTCCATATTTGCTTAACCTCGGGTGCTCCGCTCAGAGGCCCCGAGATGATCACTATCTTTATCTATATAATATGATTATACAATCTAATAGGTATTTTAATATTTTTCACCATTCATTCAATTTAATCAAAATTTTTATTCTTCATGGGTATTCTAAATGTTACTTTTTCCCACTTTCTCTCTCTCTCCACACATTTTTTGTGCTCGGATGCTCACATTTTTTTCTCCACATTTATTTAACCTCGGGTGCTCTGCTCGTATGCTCCAAATCAGATGATCACTATCTTTATCTATCTATAATTATACAATCTAATAGGTATTTTAATTTTTTTACTATTCATTCAATTTAAACAATTTTTTATTATTCATTGGGATTCTAAATGTTATTTTTTCCCGTTTTTTCTCTCTCAACACTAGGGATGAAAATTGAGTCCAGGCCCTATGGGTACCCGTAATGGACAGGGTAAAAACCCGCAAAGCGGATATGGGCGCGAGTACGGGCTAAAACCCACATTTTTCATGGAGACGACGGACACTTTAATACCCAGTCCGCCCCATACCTACACTCATATATATAATTATTTAATAAAAAACACCATATATAATTATATATAGAGATATATTAATTTTATTAAAATATCTAATATATTTATGCATATTTTTAAAATTGATATATATATATTACAAATTAAAAATATATTTTATAACTATCTATTTGTGTTTTTTTACTTTATAGTATATGACTAATTAGTGTTAATAATCATTTTTTACATATCTTGAAGAATTCTAACACATGATATCCAAGTTTATAAAATAGTGTGACGTGAAAGTATATTGTAATATAATAAAAATTTGAACTTTAGATCATTTGTTGCATGTGTTTTATAACATTAACATATTGTGTTTCAATGTAATTAAATTGTTATATCACTGGTATTTAAAAATTATATTTGGACGATCTTCGAGTAACTTTTTCAATTGAGATATAGTTTTCTTAAATTAATATTTTTTTAGTAAGTTTTTAATTTTTTACTTAATAAAAGTGTGGATAACGGGCGCGGGTACGAGCATATAAGTGCCCCGCGGGTATGGGGACGGGCACTAAAGTTACTGCGCACGCGGGTATGAGCGCGGGTACGGGCTTTTTTTGAAAACGCGGGTACGGGGATGGGCACTGTGGTACCCTGTCGAGAGGGTACCCATTGCCATCCCTACTCAACACCTTTGCTTTATGCTTTGATGCTCTGCTGGGATGCTCCAACTTAGATGCTCACATCTTTTGTTCCACATTTGCTTAACCTCGGATGTTCTGCTCGGATGTTCACAGTCTTTATTTATATATAATTATACAATCCAATAGATATTTTAATATTTTTTATTATTCATTCAATTTAATCATTTTTTAATTGGGGTTCTAAATATCATTGGGATTTTAATTGTCACTTTTTTCCACTCGCGTTGCCCTCTTTTGCTTTGTGAACCTTTCAAATTTTTTTCCTTTTCATCTTCTTTCCCTCTTTATCTCTTTCAACACATTTGTTTTGTGCTCGAATTTTCTGCTCGAATGGTCACATCTTTTTCTCCACCTCAAATGCTCACATCTTTTGCTTCATATTTTGGAATATCAGCCCGTGCATACTTTACTAGTTTTTATACAATGTAGTTAAAGTCAATCAACATTTATTTTAAAATTTTAGAATAACAAGTTACCATAAATAAAATTGAAATTTTCTTTATACTGAACATAACTAAGTCACAGCATGATGCAGTAATAATAAAAAAAAGCTACACACCCATATGCTTTATATAAGATGAAAGGTGAATATACATTGGAAATTTACGTAATCTGTTAATCATCATCAAACCACTCAACTCCCTCAAGGCTCAAGCTACCTCTTCACTATAAGGGTGGCCTGAGAGTGTTTCTTGGAGCACTAATCCAAGGGGTATCAGCAATGGCAAATCTCCAAAATGCGTTGACATGCTCTGGCAAAGCATATTGGATACCAACACGTGGACCTACCAATATATTTTCTGGCTCTGGACCATCTAAGAGTTCCAAACCACCTGCATCACACACTTTTCCCTTTTGAAAAACCATTGACCGTGTGTGTTTGGTACTTTGGTTTATTGTAAAACCACGTTTCAAACATGGATCCGGGCCAACGCTACTCTCTGGAGAATTGGTCCGGATTCACTTTTGAAACGTGATTTTGCAGTAAACCGAACACACTGATATCCATTTGTCAATTTTACATTTGGGAAGGTGGAATTATAAGCTTACCAGGGGTATAAAGAGGATGGTTGGACCATTCCGTTGTAAGACCCAGTGCCTGACCAACCTAGGATTTGGGAGAACATTCAGATTAATAGTTTTAAAAACTAAGGTGATATTTTAGATATGCAGGGACACTTGTAAAAGAAAGTGATCATCTCCACCAATTAAGAAAAACATGGAAAATGATCTAAAGGAGGAAGAAATTAAATGATGGAACCTGTTTTCCTCCTATCATTTTATGAGTTTATCCTCTCTAATTTTTCCCTTCTAGCAAGAACCTCAGTAGTCATTATGAACATAGTGAATTCTGCTATACCAGAATGAGTCGAATAGAAGTTACATTTTACAAATGATGCAACTTTTTTAAACCACTATGTCAGATATTTTATAGCTACTTCTAAGTTCTGATTCTTCATGAAACCGTTTTTTATAAACTTAAAGGAGGATAAGCACAACCTTTGAAAACTTATTATAGAGAATGGATCCTTTTCTGAAATAGCCAAAGCATTGAACTTAATAAACTCGATAACAAACCATTTCACACATCATAGACCATGAGGTTATGTAATGAATTGTTTACAAATCTGACACTATGGTATTAAACTATCTACTGATCATTATTAATTAAGGTGCATTGTCCATTCAATTTTCTTTTATTGTCAATAAAACTTTGCCAAGAAAGAGACAATCAGACAAGTCTGTAATTGCAGCTAGTTTGTATTTTTATTTTATGAACAACAAAGCTTCCTGTATTGACTAATTGATGATAAAGCACTAAAATGTAGATAACTTTGACTTGATAAGTGCAAAACATTATCCAAATTATTTTCCTGAAAAGCATCTCAAACAGATGAAGAGGAGGGAGAGAAAGAAAGTAAGAAACTAACCTTCCCTGGACCAGTAAGAAGTATAGGTTTGTCAGTTTTCTGACCTCGGCGCTGTTGAATGACATCCAATCCTGTGATGTTATTGAATATTATAAAATAAATCTATAAATAAATTTATGCAAGATATCCTTATCATTAAAAGCTAGTAAAGAGATTGGAGTCTCTTTGCAAGAGTTGATTGAACTGTTACTAACCCAGAGGGAAAATAGGATGATAGTTATTGTAAACAATGATGCTGAACTTATACTAAGAGCCTCATGCCCTCATCTTTCCAATTAGACAGCCAGCTTCCGCTTTGGCTTAGTCATAAGAGTAATAGGAGCACATACATTTTATTCACACACTTCACTGGAAAGTCACTATATGACACACTTGGTTGAAGTGCATCATTTTTCAAATAGTGCATTTTATACACAGCCCAAATAAGCTAAACTTTACAAGCTTGTGATGATGATTTATGTTCTGCATGCAATAAAACTATTACTTAAGTAATCTCTCTTAAAAAGTTTTTATTTTTTCCTTTTCAAGAGAAATATGAATAATGTATTCATTTTAATAAGTCACGAGCACAACCTAAAAGATCTAGTTATCATTTATCTCTTTATTCATTTATAAAGAATCAATAACACACAAAGCAAACAGAATGGTTTTATTTGTAGTGTATACTATTGAAATGAGCTATGCCTATGCAATTGAGCATTAGTACCACTAATGGGAGCACAAGAACGTATCAAAACAGCAGATCCAACTCCTTCCTTGTCAGCAACAACATTCAACATCATGTGAAGACCATAGCAAAGATAAACATATGCATGCCCACCTGGTCCAAACTGCAAAATAGGAACAAACAATATTACTCATTTAATAAAAGGTAGAGAATTCAGAGATGCAGGTGAAAAACAAAAAGAGTGAGAATCTTACAACAGGGGCAGTTCTTGGGGTAATGCCAAACCGACCATGACAAGCTGAATCATTTTGTCTATATGCTTCAACCTGTCCGATATTTCACAAATGCAAACCAAACTATAGTGTTTAATGTTATAGAAAAGGGTCCTTTTTAGTCACCAAAAAAAGAAGAAGAAAAAAGAAAAGGGTCCTTTTTTTGTTTTCTGACTTTACCTAAAAACCAAATAGACATATTCAATTCATGTCCCGAAAGGAGCGTACCTCGGTAATCTGAAGAACGACGTCGTCCCTGCGGAGAAACTTTCCCAGCAAACGGGGGGCAAGGTCGAGAGCGTCGATTTGAAAGAAGTCGCGGGGCAAAGTTTCGGTTTTTGTTCCCAAAGAAATATCTGCTTCTTGTGAATGTGATGATGGTGGTTTGGGTTTGGTGCTGAGCTTCGCTGATTTGGAACGACGAGTTTTCTCGGCCGGTGAACCGGCAATCTGGGTTCAGCAACTCGCTTGAACCGCTGCTTTCGTGTCATTACGTTGCGCTGAAACAGAACGAATCAAATAGAGACGTTGATTGGCGCTCCAAGGCGATTTTTGTGGCTTTGGACTTTGGGAGAGACATGCCGCCTAGTTGCATCCCCTGCCACTTCCACTCTATGACTTTTTTTTTATCAAAACTGGTACTTGACAAACAGTATTTTCTCTAAATTTAGGTAAAAAAACTGAAAAATTAGCTGATTTAATTAAATGTGTTACTTAAAACTAGCTGAAAATGGTAAAATAATATATAAAGACATCATTAATTATTAAATAATGATAAGTGAGGTGGTTGAAAGATAAATTTGTAATCAATTTTCAGTTAATAGTTAAAAATTGGAGTTTTTTTTTAATAAAGCTACCTCAAGTATCTTTTCAAGAAAAGCTAATAGCTACCCAAAAAAACTACCCAACACAAGTGAAATGGTTTCAACTACTAATTTCAGCTTCGGCTAACTAAAATGGCTTACCAAACACACTCTCATTCACAGAATAACATTAAATTGAATGCCTCTATTTGGCTGTCCAATGATCTAAATATTTAAAGACTTAATGTATATAAAAGTGTAAAAATGTTTTATAATGTCATCCAACGACGTGCATCACATTATTTAATAAATTTAATAATATATAATGTGTCATGTTATTGAATGATGTCTCAGTATATAGTGATTAAACTCATAATTTAATCAGAACACTTCTAGTATTATTTTTCTTAATTTTTTAACTCTCACTTTACTTACTTTAATATTTATAACTTATTTTGCGTATTATATGTATAATTTTAGACAAATAATAAGTGAAATGAGCGTATTAATTCATTAAAATATCTACATTACCATTTACATTCTACAACCCATTGTGTTCTAAAAATCATTATTGTCTCACAAATATTATTTATTCTAATTATTGTCTCATAAACATGTGTATATTATAAAACAAGGAAAATAAAGATGAGTGTAATGTATTTTCAAATGCAACTTAAAATATAATTATTGACGCATAAGCCTATCATATTTAGGTGGAAAGTTAGCTCGAAAATTCTTAAAACGGGTCAGCACCGTAATAAAATTTTCATTTTATTTCCTTCCTCTCTCCTGATCCATTTATTAGAGATCCTTTAGACATCATTTTAATAGTCACACAAGCATCTAAATCCTAACAAGATTGTATGAAAAGCAATCAAATAGAACAAGAATAGCTTTACATGAAGTAAAAGGCCTATCTAAAATCTATAAAAGTTTTTACAAGATGCTCGTTACTGTATTTTTTAGTTAATTTGAAAAATTGTAGATAAGACGCCTTTTTGGTGAAACATGAAAAAGCCGAAGGTAATATAACCATATTCTTTACTCCTTGCCTTACAGCAAAAAACCTATTTTGTTTTTCAGTAAAACATATCTTACCTTTGCTTGGCTGCTCAATCCATTACGATTGATTATTTAAATATTTAAAATAATAATAAATAAGTTAGAAAAAGGACGTGTAAGTTTGTGAGCATTTCAATTTTTTAAAGTAAACTATCAATTTCCCTTATATGTCATCTCTCATTAATTTTTAAACTACACTAATTACACTATTCCTCTAACTTTGATGGCATCCATCAAATGATCCTTATCATGCCATCATGCCATGATAACGTGTTGGGACAATACAAGTGTGACAAATATTTGAAAGTTCAAAATTACTTATGCAATTAATTTAATTTGAAGATTCATGAGAAAAGATATGACAAATTGGAGGAGGAAATTGATGATTTTTAAGGCTACACAGCACATGTCCATTTGCCAAACCTACTCATTATAGAGAGAGCGCTATGATTCCATATAATTAAAAGATTCCCTGATCCATCTTCACAGCGCAAAACAAAGGCAAAGTCAACACTAGTGGAGGACGATGATTAAACATACTACGATTAGTCATAGCGGGTAAAAAGAGAAAAATAAGACTCAACCCTTCACAAGGTAGTCACAACAACAGTTTTATTTATACTCTACTCTCATCGGAACGAGAGAGAAAGAAAATACAACATGAACGCTTAAAGGAAAGGGAAAAGCAACATCAGATATTCAGAGCCGTTAAAAGAGCCAGTTAGCCAATCCTTATAACTATATAAGCTAGATTGAACCTTTCAACCTATATCAAATAAGATGCATAGATTGTGAGCTTAATCAGATTTCGACAAAAATATTTACTTTTACCAAAATAGTAATAACAACATTAGCAGCAAAACTTCACGTGAACCCTCCAATATTATCATCTATCTAATTGCTTTAACTGGAGACTGGAGTTTTGGTATGCATATTTCTGGACTAGCCCAAAATAAGTTTTCGGCTTAACAGCCAGTGACTTAATCATTGGTACCAAAAAAGAAGACTTCAGTGGCATAGGATCCTATTCTTTTGCCATCACATGCCTTCTATTTCTGGGACTTCACAAAATAATTCAATCCTTAGTACCTTGTCATGATACTCCTAAAATGAAAGCTAAAGATGTTTGTACCTCAACAACACTTTCAGCCAGACCGATAATTATTTACTACTAAATATAACAATTGTAATACATCGGATATGTTATAAATCTCTAAAATACAGAACTCTTCTAAAAAACAAAGCAACCAAGTTTCCATCACCCAGTTTTCCAAGTTGAAATGTGACTACTGTTCATATCTAAGCATGTGACAAAGCAAATTAGTTGATTAATAACCTCTATTATTCATGTGTTGTTACAATTAAAATGACAAAATAAGGCCTTACTCTTCAATTCTAGAGACTGACTAACAGAAAAATGAAAAAGAAGCACCTTCATTTACCTTAGATGAGTATAAAGTATATTGAATTGCAAGGCAAGCATCTTGATACTTGATTCACCTGTGGCTTGATTTTATCGCCATAAGGCAAAAATTCAAGCACTCTGCAGAGTGAGAAGAGATAGTAAACCAGAAGAAATACAAGAGAATGCAGAAACTGGATTCTCAGACACCCATTTTCATTCGACCAATACAAAATCTAATATACAAATGAACAATCTCTATGAACAATCTCTGAAAGCACAGCTTGCAAAAGTTGCCGAAAACACTAACTAAACCATTAGATATTCAGATACTTACGTGTGTACTGCTCACATAATGCATCCAATCAGAATATTAATAGCTTCACATCCACCACAAACTATTTTGCAAACCACAAAAAATGACTACCTGGAGAGTAAGAAAAGGTCACATTTTCCATAGCAAACATTACAACAAAAAAAGAGTCAAGATATCCACCATACCTATAGTCAATTAATGACCCATGGAATGGTTGGTCTGAAGGAATTTAGCGCCGATAGAATTGTTCCACTCAAACACACGATGGAAGTTAGCTAGTTGCAAAGCTTTGTTAATGCCTTGTCTTGAAGAAACAATGCTTCAACCTGACCCTCAGCCTTATTCACAAATTTCCTATATGCTAGGACACAACCGCCTATAAAATTCATTGAAGTCAAGACGGAAAAAGAGAAACTTTAGATCAACATGCTGCTGTACAGGTAACTGGGAAATGAATCCCTCTTGCAATGATGAGTACTCCTTAGCAATTGCATCCAGATCTTGTCCCATATTTCGAAGAAATTCACCAGCACGTTGTGTTAGGGCTTTCCTCCCATCAGCAATCCAGGATCCTTGTTCTGCAGACTTATCATTCAGTTGCTTTCGTGATTTATTCTGGTCTCGAGAGGACAAGGAGGATTCTGTTATTCTGAAACAAACACATGATATAAGGTCAAACATAGCAACATATTTGTTTTTGGGGTGGAGGGGTGGGGGGAAGTAGTAAGGAAGAAAAAGTAAGATCAATACCTTGCTTGCAACTCATGAATACCTTCATACAACCGATCAGCATGGCTCCGGAAACGTAATATAGATTGAATATTACTAATAGTGACTTGTAAAGGGACTGGGAAAGCTCTCCAAGGAGAGATTTCTCTACAATTGAATGCAGATATTTCTCATGAGCTGCAAGTAAATCATCAAGATCCTTGGCTACTTCCATCTCACTTAAAAAGTTTGACCACGAGATCTCCAATACTTCAAACATTATATAGTATTGCAAATTTGAAATAAGTGATTAATTTCAACCCAAAGAACCTGGCAGCGTCTCAATGTTGAAACCAACTGCATCTTTACTGCATGTTGCAGTCTGGTAAAGGAATTAGAGGTAATGCAGTTTGGTTTCATGGTCTTCCATGCACCAGTAAGCGCATGTTCCACTCTTTTAAGCTTCCATAGAAAATTAAAAATTCTTAAATACCTTGCCATCACAGACTCTGTGAACACAGTATCTAGTGGAACTCTTGCATCATATTCCAGTGAAAATACATCCCAGCCTCTATCACCACTTTCATGTGGCATCATTTTGACCCTTAGCCTATCCAAAATGTCAGGATCATCATATTGAGCATTGGATGCTCGAATTGCAGTTTCCAACAATCCCGAAAGTTTGAAAGAGCTAATGGTATTAGCTGGCTCAGAAAGCTCAGGCCCAACAATATCCATTAGATATTGCACAAAAATCACCTTGGCCAAGCACAAATACCGCTTAATTGCAAGACAATGCTCTTTGAATTTGTACCTCTTGTAAATTACATCCAACAGATGCTTGTCAATTCTTTTTGCAGCTTCATCAACCAAGGACTCAAGGGTATCAGTTTCACCATAACCAAAGCCACCTCTTCTTGCCGTAGCCCCTGTATCAGTGGCAACTTCATTTGCAGCATGAGCCCAACCACGATCCTCACAGCAAACGCGAAGAAAATTTATGGACTTTCCAGTCCTCAAGATCCGCTGCGCAAGAGAAGGCGAAATGAAGGAAGGAAGCATGGTATCATGGAGCCTATATCCTTCTCTCCAAAGGGATTCCGCTTTCACCGGCTGCCCAACAATGAAAAACTCAGCAAAGATATCCTCTAACTCCCCTTCCAAAACCCACCTCCTCACCATCTCAAACAGAGGAGAACACACCCTCTGCAGCAATCTCCTCATGAACTCATGAACCAGCGGATCACCATGCTGAGCATGCAAATGAATCGCACCAGCCATTGCCCCACCACGCAAAACCCTACACCTATCAACCAAATCACCCATCAGCCTCATCTTCACCATTGGCTCCGCAAGCCAAACAGCCAATCTCCTCAAAGAAAGATAATTCCCTGAACTAGCAGATTCAGAAACCAAAGGAATCGGATTCGAAGACTGAGCCCCAAGCACTGCCAACAATTTGTAATACTCACCAAGCTCATCCTGCAATGCAGAACAAAAGCCTGCCCAACGGTTCCAACATCTTCAGCCGGAAACCGATCCATACTCTGTGATATGTACCCAGTAACCTTCTTAAACAAAAACCCCAATTCACAAAGCTTGTGAACCATACTCCTAGTAGACCTAGTTACCCTAATCGAATCCGATAAAGCATACATATTCTTCTCACTTTCAAATTTCACATACGTACCATCAACTCCTTGACAAGCATAGAGCACGTCCTTCACAAGAATCTCCTCTGAGACCTCGCTTTCTTCCCTGACCAAATTCACGAACTCGCGAAACGCGATGTCGCGGCGATTCTCGGGATCCTTGGCGAGTAGCAAAACGCCGTCGTTCCATCCCTTTTCGTTGTCACGGCGTGGTGCGGTATCGGATAAGGTTAGATTGGGGAGGAGAACGGATGCGGAATCGAATTGGACCTGGGCCTTGGAGGTTTTGCGATCTTCGGAGATGATTTTGAGGAGGTAGAGGACGGCCCATTTGTTGTTGACGCTGGTGGCTTTGGAAGCGAATTTGGTGTAGAGGTCAGCGAAGGAGAGGGCTTCGGAGGAACGGCCTTGAGTGGCGAGGCGGCGCTTGATGGACTCGGCGATGGCGGCGGCGTCGGGTGCGACGGAGGGAGTGAGACGGCTGGAGAGAATGCGGAGAGCGTAACGGAGGGAGTTTTGGAATTGAGGGGAGTTAGGGTTTAAGGGTGGAGAATCGGGGGGAAGGTTTTGACGGAGTAAACGGTGGACGAGTTCCTTAACCAGATCTGGAAGCTTCTGCTGCTCTTCTTCTTCGTCCATGGTGGTGGTGGCCGGGAAGTTGGGAACGACGTGGTATCTGCACTGTGCAGGCTTTTCGATAAGGGATCTTTTTCTTTTTCCTTTGATTTGATTAACAATTTTCAATGGAGTGGGGTGAGGATGTGAGTGAGAGTGAGAAGACTGAAGAGAGAGGAGAAAAAAGAGTGCTTTTTGATTTTATGTGGGCGCGGAAATGAAGTGTTTAGTACTGAGGGCTTTTTTTTTTTTTTTTTTGAAAAGATCTCTTACCAGTAAGCAGTAACTGTGGAGATGCAAATAATACCCATTTCAGTAAAATTTTTGGGACTTAATTTTTTTTACAAAAGATTTATTTTTGACGAACTTAGAATGAAGATGTTTTCATATTACTATTATTTAATTATTGTACATTAGCACATTATTTAAGAGATCACTTAAAAATTAAGAAGGATGAATAAAACAGGGGAAATTGACCCTCCAACGGTCTTCCTCTAATAAAAAGACAGAAATAATACTAGACTATTAAGGGTATGTTTGGTTTACAGTTGAGTAGAATTGATTTTAGAAATCAATGGTTAAAAATGAGTGTGCATATTTTACGAAACACGTTGGACGGAAGTAATTTAAAATCAATTCTGCAGAATTGATTCTGGATAGTTCAAAATTTAAACCAAACAAACAATAAAAATTTGACAAGAGAAATAAGCTTGGTGGCAAGTGTTAGACCTTAAAAGTGATCAACATATTAATTTCTCTCTCTAAAATCGTGACTTACAATCACAATCCATAAGCTTAAAGTTGTTAATATGGGTTGCAATTCACAAGCTAATTCAACTCAGTCCATTTTTATTATTGAATTGAGAAAATAAAAATAAGTTTACTAAGGGGTTGTTCGGGGTGATTGCGAATTTTCAGTTTTTAGTTTTTAAAAATTTTCAATCATGTTTTTACAACTCAAAACCAAAAACTGAAAACCACTTTTTGTGGTTTTCAAAATATTTGTTTTGAAAACCACAAAAAGTGATTTTCAGTTTTTGATTTTGAGTTGTAAAAACTTGATTAAAAAATTTGAAAAACAAAAAACTGAAAACCCACAACCACCCCGAACGAGCCCTAAGATTCTGAATTGTTTGAATCCGACCTAGGGTTATATAGGTTTTTGAGATGGGTTGATTTTTTTTTTCATTCTTTTAAGTAACTAAAATAAGTAGCAAACATCTCCCTCTCTATCTCCCAGCACAGAACCCTAGCGCAGACAAAACCCAGCGGCCGCCTCCTCCCCTAGCTCTCCCTCCCCCTTAGGGGATGGGGTTCCTCCTCCTTGTGAGAGCTTTCTTCTATTTTAGATGGATTGTCTCCCATTTTAGATGAGTTTTCTCTCTTCTATGGTAAGAGTTTTTCTTTTATTTGTCTTTTCTTTTTTTATCTCCTCCTTCCACCTTTTCCTGCTCTTCCCCTTCCTCTCCGTCTTCTTTCATTTTTAAGCTTCATCACTTCTAATTTCTTCCCACCTCTCCTTCATTTTCCTCTTCTCTTCTGCCACCCTCTCTGTTTTTTTTTTTTTGTTTGTCTTCTTTTCCATAGTTGTGTTAAGTTGATATTTTTAGTGGTTAGTTTGCATATGAGATATCAAGAGGTTTTTTTGTTTAGTTATGGCAAAGTCATATGTTCTGAACAGAGGAACAAAAAAAACAAAAGAAAGAAATGAAAAAAAAATCATACAATAAGCAACCCCTATGTCATTAATGACCAACTTGGGAGATTTGTTACTTTCTTTTATTGCCTTGGTTTAACTTGTGAGCGAGCATACTTTGTACTGTAAAGTTTATCTGTTTAGTATTATAATATCGCTCTATTCCTTGCAATCCACTGCAGTTGTAGATATCGTATGACTGTCCTTTGGACTTAATGAATTATAATCCTTCGACAAAAAAAAAGTAACTAAAATAAAAACCAACTTTAATTCAATATAAATCCATATCTCTTTAATCCAATTTTATGATATGCCGGCGAAACCTTTTTATGATATTTACTTCCTCTCAAATTTGAACATAAGCAAAACAAGGCTCATATATGACACGTTAAAATATAAGTATATCTTAACAAATTTCATTATTTTTAATGAGGTCATCCCTAATTATTTTTTATTTAATTTAGATTTTATTTTTCAATTACTCTATTTAAAAAATCATATGTCAATATGTCCACGTGAAACAAGTTTCAATAAAATTAAATGTAAGGTAATTTAGGTAATACAGTTTTTTATAATAATAAAAGATTAAATATAGTTTATTAACTTTCTTAATTAACATGAATTTAATTTTTTTTACTTATATTCAAGTCCGGTTATAATATTTCAAAAGATACTCCCTCCGGATTCAAATATAAGCAAAAATAACTAAATTCACATTTATTAAGAAAGTTAGTTAAACCCATTTAATATTTTTTATATCATCTAAAAAGTAATTGTATTACTTAAATTATCCTACATTCAGTTTTATTGAAACTTGTTTTAAGTGAACATGCTCTCTTACTATTCGCACATAATTCATTAAATAAAATGGTTGAAAAATAAAATATGAATGAAATAAAGGGTAATTTGAGTAATGTCATTAAATAGGAAGAAATTAGTTAAGTTTTGTTTATATTTTAATTCATCATAGGTAGGTGTTTTTTTTACTTATATTTGAGTCCTAGAAAATACCTCCTCAGAAAAAAAAACAAGTAATACTCCTCTGGACTCAAATATAAGCAACAAAAATTTCACTTATGGTGGTCCAAAATATAAGTAAATCTCAACTAATTTTACCCTAATTAATGATCTTGTACCAAAATACCATTTAATTAAATTCAGATTTTATTTCCCAATGACCTTATTTAATAAACCATGTAGAGAGAGTGTTTTCGCTCCAAACAAGTTTCAATAAAATTGAAGTCTCCTATGAAGGATAATTTAGAGAATACAATTGATTTTTAAATAACATCAAAAGAATTAAATGAGGTTAATTAATTTTCTTAATTAACGTGAATTTTTTTTTCCTTATATTCAATTTCATAGCATATCAATACATGAGAAAATTTGGAACTGTGCTGATTTTGCCATTTGGTGCGAGAACAGGTAGTTGTGCTAAAATCTATCTAAAATTAAAATGGCATTAATTGTTCAAACTTATTCAAGGAACGAATCTCATCGCATACAATTTTTAAAATCGTTGTTGCTAAGCATGTGGACAAACACAAAACTAAGACTAATTCAGAACAGTCAACACAATATTCTTTTTCTCGTCTTATCCCGATTTTGTTGATCCCATTTTTGTTCATATCTGTCATTTTATTTAGAGTGTGTTTAGTATGATACATCAATTATATAAAAGTTGAAATTAATAGTTAAAAATTAGGTTTAAATATCTTTTTTCATCCATGTAATATTAGCGAGTTTTGTTTTTCACCCCTCCAATTTTTTTTTATCAAAACACCCCTACGAAATAAGAAATTGCTGAAAAACATCCCTGTCGTTCACTTCCGTTAAACAGGATAACAGAGATGCCATGTGTCAGCTTCCTGATTAACTACGTTTTTCCTTTTTTTTATAATTAGAATTTCTGAATTACCAAATTTTTAACAAAAGGAAAAAAAAAAGAAACAGAGCCAAGGAGGTGTACTTCATGAAAACCTTAGAACCACTTTCTCTTCTCAGTTAGGGCTTACCAAATTTGGGAACAGAGAGGCCCAAGGAGGTGGCCTCACGACCATGGCTGCACAGGCTGACGGAGACGCTAGCCAAGGGGGTCTCGTCGCTAAAGGGACGACGCGGTGGTGACTGGGAAGCGAAGCGGCCGCGGGCAGGCTGTTGTGACGGTTGCGCTGCATTGGGAGAAGACGGCAGTGCCTGGTCGCGGCTGAAACGGTGCGCTCGGTACGCGGAGCTGGTGCGGTTGTGCCTGCGGCGGTGCTGCTGCGGTGGCTTCCAAGGTGGTGTGCGCGCAACAGCCTGGACAGGGGAGATTCTCTCGCTTGTTTCTCCGGTTTTGTTTGCTTCATCTGGGTTTTCTTGTTCATGATTTTTTATCCCCCTTTCAGTGGCTGATTCTTGGAACCGTGGGTATAGGTGATGGAGAATCTGTGGCTGGTCATAGTGCTACAACTTTATTCTTGTTGTTGTTGGGATGTAGAAAAGTAGCAATTATAGCCTAAGGAAAAAAAAAAGAAAAAGAAAAACAAGTGGTAACTCTTTTATGAACTTAAATGTTGTAGCTCATTGGTAACTCTTTTAGGGCTTGATTGATGGAATTGTTTGCGAGCACTATAGCAAACATATGAATTAACATTTCTATTTGCATAATCTTGTAAATATGGCTTCAACTTATATTGAATTGCTTGTTTGTTACATTAATGCATCTTTAATCCATTCATCTGATGTGACACTGGCTTATATCCATTGAGAGATTTGAGCCGCCACTACTTTGAGATGAGGACATTTGATTATTCATTAGCACATGTGAAATTTTAAATGCAACTTTCCAAAATTATGATCTGCCTTGCATGAGAGTTAGAAGTCAAGCCAGTAGTTGACCCATATACACATGTTCTTCAACACAGAGGTGATGTTATAGTACACCATTACACTGTTACCACTGGCATTAGAAATGTTCTTTTATAATTATAACAAGTGGAAGTAGCTACTTTTGTTATTCCATTCTGAAATATGTTTGATTTGCCTATGTAGTTCTTTTTGTTCATTGTTCATACTAATGTCTGGAATTGGTTCTGATGCCTCCTGTTGTTTCCTTTTTATTCTTTGCAGCTGAATGACTATAATGCCTTTGATGGACTGTTGGGGTTATAAAGATGCTGGACTTCTGCAATACTGCTTGGAATCTTTTATTGCAATGTTGTTCTGAATTTACCCTGCAATTTTTCAATTTCTAATTTAAAAAAACATAGGAAAACATTAACCACGGTTTCTAAACCCCAACCAAGTACTTGTTTTTTTGGTTGGGTCACTGTTGTATTTACCGAGAATTTAAACCCCCATTAAATTCTGTGTTTTTACCCGCGGTTTCTAACCCCCGAGTAAATCTTGATTTTCCAACATTTCCCTAACGGAAGTGAACGGCAGGGATGCTTTTAAGCAATTTCTTATTTCGTACGGGTGTTTTGATAAAAAAAAATTTTGAAGGGGTGAAAAATAAAACTCGCTAATATTACAGGGATGAAAAAGATATTTAAGCCTAGAAATTATTTCATTTGCATTTTGGTAAATTAAGTTTTTTTAAGTAATTACTATCTTTTTATTAAATTTTTAGAAGTTATTTGAGGTTTTAAAAAAAAAAAAGATTTTTTAGCTATTAGCTTAATTTTTTTTATAATAATGTCTCTTAACATCCATCTTCCACCATCATTCAATAATTAATTATGTTCTTGTAGAACACACAGGAAACACTAGAAGTGGTTGAATAGTGTTTTATAAAAGTTAAGAAGTTTATGGAAACTCTTTCACAAGCAGCAGCGTTTAAAAGAAATACTTTGATAACTTGCTAAAACTGGGATTTTTGTACTTGCTGAAACAGCTTCAGCAGGTTCAATAAAACAGTTCAGAAAACTTGTTTTACAACTCAGTGTTATAAAACAGTAATTTCAGAGCCCTCCACGTTAGAATAAACTGAATTTAAATTAAGTTTAGGGATGAGAGAACTTAGCCAAAGATTTATACTGGTTCACCCACCACCACTGTGATCTACGTCCAGTCCCAAAGCCAACCAGCTAAGGATTTTCCACTATCTGATCAGATAATACAAGTATTCTTTTCTGTCAAGCCTCTTCAGACTCTACTACAACAAGTATTCTTTATCTACCAAGCCTCTTCAGGCTCTAAGCAAACTGTTTAAGAAGAAAAAAATAGCCTAAGCTTGAAACTACACAAGTTTGAAGCCTAAACTAGATAAAAAATGTACAATCTTATGAGTTAAACTCTGGATATGAAAGTTTTGTACAGATGAAACAATGTAAGTTTCTCAGAGAATTTTTGCAGGCCCTTCAGCAAGTTGACGTTCTCGTTCTCTATATATCTTCTTCTCTGCATGCACTCTGGTATTTATAAAGAGAGAGAGACTTTGAGATCTGTTAGACTCCCTTTAATCCCATTGTGAGATAGATTTTCTCCCATTAAGACACAAGCTTCTGATAGCTTTTTGCAGTAGACAAAGCAGAAGTAGGTGTGCAGCAGCGCTGACTCTACTTTTTTTCTGAACACAGTGTACTTTCGTAACAGAGGCTTCCTTTTTGGTGAAAAGGGTTTTGAAATATGCCAAAAAAGGTTCTGTTGTGCCTTGCCGGAAAGAGTGAGATGTAGACAGCTGGCAGGAAATGTTGAAAAGACTTGAGTCTTCAGAGGATCTTTAGAGAGTCTCACTCCAAAGATGATTTGCTTTTCAGACACAACGAAAAGTACAACCTCTCTAGACTTCAGAGAGTTCTCTTGCTTCAGCAGGTCCTGACTTCTTCAGAGGGTTCCTCTCCTTCAGAAGGTTGCACCATTTCAAAGAGTTGCATTACTTCAGAGAGAGTTGCTCTTTCAAATGGTTGCTGAAACACAGAAAATACCTTTAAGATAATTTGCACTATCTTTCAGAATACTTTAACCAAATTTTTTACTCATTAAAACTTAGGATAGTGAGATTTAAAACATTATTAATTACTTAATAATATTTTTGAGACTCAACAGTTCTTACATGTCATTTTACCATTTTCAGTTAGTTTTACCAAACACTTTCAATCAAATCAGTTAGTTTTTCAGCTTTTAGCTAACTTTCAATTTTTAACTATTTTTCAGCTTTCATTTAGTTTTTTTCAGCTTTTAACTAACTTTTCATCTAATTTTACCAGACACGGTCTTAAACAAATTCATTTACACATCAATTTTTAAATGAGTATAAACGAGCATAATATTAATAAACATAATTGTTACAAATTTAGGTTATATAAAAATAATAAATAATACAATAAGGTTCTTCTTTTAAATTATTTTAATTTTATACTCCTTCTTTCTTTGTAAGTGTTATTTAAGATAATAATTATATATAAATTAAAAAGTATAATTGATGTTCTTATTTTTATTAAAATTATTGTTTAATTTATTAATATGCTTTTTATCTTTTAAATAAGTTATTTTATACAACTTTTTCTTATTTTTTAGTTAGGTAAGTATAAAGTATATATAAGTGATAAAATAATTAATAAATATTATTTTGAACTTCTAAAATAACATATAAATAAAACAAAAACAAAAATCCTAAGAAACAGTACTTGAAACATAAGGAAGGAAGTATTAAAGTTTTAATTAATTATATCTACAAACACTTTTCTCATACAGTAATTATTTCGTGTGCGTTGCTCCATTTTAATTCAACGATATTCGAATTATCTTTTAAAATGATGGGTAAAATATGTTTTTAGTCCCTGTAAAATTAGTGAATTTTACTTTTAGTCCTTATAAAATTTATTTTTATTAAAACGTCCTCCGAAATTTTTTTTCAAATAGTCTCTCCCATCAATTGACGTGTGTAAGGGAATCATGTGACACATTCTCTTTGTTTCACGTATACATTATTATATTTCTAGTGATCTTAAACCGTCAAGAAAATTTTCTCCCTAAAACTTCACCTTCCCAGATCCCTTTTCTCCCCTCCTCCAATTTTCGTCATGGCCTCATTTATGCAAGTTGTGTTTATCTACGCCATTTGCCAACCCCACTCACCCTTCGTTGTTGTACCCCTCCCAGGCTCCCATTACTTTCAACTTTCCACTCTCATTTCATTTACGCAATTGTGAAGAACTCACCACTAATGTCTCACACATCAATCACTACTACCACCACACTCCTTCACACAAACACAACAACTTTGAGATAGTTTTTAAATCCAAACCTTTGCATCTAACCCCCCACTATATATATAAAGAACCTGACATCAAAACACAAAGTAAAAAATCCACAAGCAAAACCCCAACACGAGTGTCGTGAATCTTAACAGCACACCCAATTTCATGTTCAACCCAGCCACAAAAATCCCAACTTTTTATCTCTTCCACGACCTTAATGCATTTATGACAAAACAAACCAGAATTTTAAAAACAAATCATTAAAACAACAAAAAATTGGGGTCAGAGTCTAAAGACTCTTCATACTGCACACACAACAAAGATGAGGGATAAACCTAAGAAACAAGGGAGAGAAGAAGGACGAAGGAAAAGGAAGAAGGGATTTGGTGCGCCCTTGGCTGCGGCGCGCAGTGGGTGGTTGTGATGGGTTGGATCACGCGATGGAGGATTGTCGTGACCATCGCGTGCAACAGGGATTGGATCAGAGAAACGACGGTGTCGCTGACAGGGCGGTGGTCGCGAGCGATTAGTGCGAAGGAGAAGGGAGTGCAAACGACTTACTATGGTGGGAACAATGGTGTGCGGTGATAAAGTGAATAGTAAGTTTAAGGAGTTTGTGGGCGAAGAGGTGTATGTGTGGCGTGCATTTTGTGGGTACTGAGGACTTGGCGGTGGTGAAGATTGTGGAGAATGGGGTTGGATTGGTATTACAGGAAATAATGGGTGGATGGTGAGAAGGGGAGTGGGGGAGGGGAAGTTTTATTCACATAATTTTATGGTTTAAGACAGCCAGAAATATAAATATACACCTAGGGGAGAGAGAACGTGTCACATCAGCACGTTATACACGCTAAATGGTGACGTTGTTGGCGGCAAAGGGAACAATGTTAAACCAAGAGGTTGATATGGTATAACTCCGAACGAGGAGGGGGTGATACATGGTTGTTACGCTGGTAGTTGAATGGCGGTGAATAGTGACCACAGTGACTTAGCCTGTGATGGTTGCATGTGAGTAGAGGTGGCAAAATGGGTCAAGCCCATCGGGCCAACCTGAACTCGTTCGTTAAATTGTATGGTTTGTTTTTAAAAATTGAGCCCGAATTAATATCGGGCTTTTTAGCCCACCATTTTATCAAAATGACGAGCTTAGCCCGCAAAGCCCGCTAAAATACTGGGCTTAGCCGGCATTTTGCAGGGCTTCAACACCATTTTTGAGCCCTAATTGAATATTTTTTTGGACCAGTCCGTTTTAGCCCACAACCCACATCGGCGTGGGCCTGAATTGGGTCGAGTAGCTCATTTTACCACCTATTGAGGAGGAAGGCTTGTGTTAAAGAGTGGAGGAGGAAGAGGAAAGGTGGAAGTAGAAAACGTTTAACTATGGATAACTACTTTTAGAAATAATTAGGAAGATGTGGCGGTGAAAACATTGAGAAACATGAAAGATTATCATGCAAAATTAGTGTGAACACCCAATTTTGTCTAAAAAAGCAAGTGATAAGAAAAAAAAATATGAAATAAAGGATAAAAAAATATGAAGATTTTTAAAGCAAAAAAATAAAAAAAAATGAGAAAGAAAGGGTTTTTCCTTGCTGAAAAAAAAAAACTCAGCCCATCATACATCAATCTCATATTGGGCCAAGACTCACACAACCCAGCCCATTTCAAAGAAAGTAGAAAAAACCCTAAAGCTGCTCCCACTCAATCTCTCTAATCAGAAAGCAAATTCAAAACCTAACCCTAATATACTGAGATGCCTCCCTTCATCCTTCGGTTCCATGGCAGCTGCACCAACATCTTCAAGTCTGCGGGGTAAAGAGCTCAAACACGCCATCTCAGGAGCGTGCTTTGAACAGAGGTTGCGTCCCATTGGTACCAACAAAAAGCGAATGAAGACGAGAAAAGAAAGCCACAGAGGATGGGGAAGAATGAAGTCTCGAACAATGGATAGAAAGCATAGAAGAGGAAACTGTGATTGACGCAGATGCATGGCTCGAAGCTACAGGGACCAAGTCTCAAAGCTCTCGGTCAATACGAAAGAAGAAATCGCATCTATATATACGGCCTCACACACCAAAGAAAGGGAGGACGGTCATTAGGGAAGCAGAGAAAAGGGGTCTGTCATTTGGAAGGAGAGACCAGAGGGCTTTTCGTTGGAGGCAGAGAAGAGGGACTTCTGTTTTCATTGGAAAAGGGGGTTTCTGTTTTCTTAGTCCAGATTTTTCTTTGATTTGAAATAGAGAAAGGGGTTCTGGGTCTTTTTTTTTGTTGAAAACAAAGAGAAAAATCTGGAAAGGATTTGGAGTTTGATAGGAAAAAGAGTGACAGATCTTGGGTGGAGTCAAGTTGTGCGAAAAGAAATTGGAGTTAATTGTTGATAAGCTGAGAAAAGGAGAGATTTTTCAACCATTGTACGCTGGAAGAAGGTCACTGATTAGTAAATATCATTTCTTCTCTGCTCCATAGTTCTTGTATGCTCTGTTTTTTTGGTTCTGTAATGTTCATTTTCCCTGTGAATACAAACTGTTTGATAAAATGCATCTGAATGTTCTAAATGAACAAGGCATATATCGGGTGCTTGCTGTGAGCTTGCTGTGAACTCATTGATGAGCATAATATTTAGGTGATTGCGTTTTTGGATCAAGTTTAACGATGAGCGTAAAATTAAATTAACTTTTGTTGATGATTGGAAGAGTTATGAAAGTCTTAGTTTTCCCTTTACATGTTTTGCTGTGATTGTTAAAAGATTTCCTGATAGAATAATTTGCACTGTTTATTGTCTTCTTATTAGCTTTTTCATGCTGAAATCTATGGATATGTATTATGCATGTGATCCCTGATGTTGCGTGTCCCTTTCTGGGTGAGCATCCATAGTTCACGCCTGATAGCAAGCAAGCTGCTGCCAAATGAACGGTATTTTTAAAATGTTGCCTATTTTGTTTCATTAATTATGAAAAATTAAATTTAATATCCCTATTAATCAGATTGTGAGAAACTTCAAAAATGGTATCTTGCCAATCAATTTAAATCTGAGCCTTGTCAGCTAGTAAAGGAAATATGTGTATATGTAAAAAGGGGAATGTTGACGTTGTAAATCATTAATAGATTTTCATTTTATCTCACATATTAAGATAACAAATCTCAATCAGGGATTGAATTTTGTTTTAAAAATAAATGCATGTAAATAAGGGAAGTAGGCAACAATGATAATTGTTTGGTCTTATTTCCAAAAGTAAAATGTGATAAAAAAAAATTGGAGGCAAGGGCTTGATAATGCTAGCCATCACGTTTTTCTTCAGCCCTTGTCTTTCTTTTTTTTTTTTATTGTTCTTTCTGTCTCAAAATACATGCCTATATAAATAGGAAAATAATGTAAACATAAAATGTTATTAATTTTGAGAATGAGGACATCTGAGTTGAGACAACTTGGTGTTCCTGAATATTTCAGAAAATTAAATTAATTGATTTAAAGAAAATTATTTTTTTTATTTTAATTTTAAATTATAGGACATCTGAGTTGAGACAACTTGATGATCATATTTTTTCTATATGAAAATTAAGTTACTTCATTTAAATTAAATTAAATATTTTAGGCAAAATGCTTTTTTAAATTTTAAACGTTAAGACATCTGAGTTGTGACAACTTGGTGATTCCAAAATGTTTTATTATAAATAAAATTGATCAATGTAGAGTTAATGATATATATTAGCACACCTGAGTTGTGACAGCTTGGTGATCTTAAATTAGTTTTTTTAAATGTTAATTTAATAAAATTATTCATTTTAGGCAACGTAATGTAAATTCTATATTTTAGGACATTTGAGTTGTGACAATTTGGTGATCTTAATTTAATTTTAATATTAATTTATTTTAAATAAAATTGAATATTTTAGGCATAATGCCTTTTAAACTCTAAACTTCGGAATATCTGAGTTGTGACAACTTGATGATTCTTAAACATTTTTTATAAAATTAATCACTATGAAAATATATACTTTTAGGACATCTGAGTTGGGACAACTTTGTGATCCTGAATTCAAATAAACTCTTCACATGTGTTTTCTATGTAAATAACCATCTTATCTCAGTTCTTTCATTATATATTTTTTTTAGTTTGTCTTCTTCCTTGTAATTTATGTTATTTTAAGGTGAAATAAATATTCTAAAATTTATCAGTAATTTGCACAATTAACTAAAGGTAACCATTCTTTGAATGGATGTATCAGGGGTGCAGTGGGATTAAGTTTTCACCCTTCCCTGTGCATAAATAGACTCCGAGCTCAAATTCTTTTCAAAGACCAGCATTGCAAAATCAAAAGGTTTTTCCAATTATTTTCCTCAAATAATAATTGGTGGCGACTCCATTTTTAAATTTCTATTATTTTTTGGGTCGTTACATTTAGAAACTTTGAAAAATAACATTTTATCGATGAAACATCTCATTTATCCATTTTTCATAAATATATTCAATGGTGTTTGTCAATAGTGTATGATGTACAACCTATTTACTGTCAGGATTAAAGCCATGTTGTGGTTAGTATAAAAGATAACTTTAGATAAAAGAATGGGTGGGTCTTGTGCTGGAATACGAATAGGAATTCAAGTAGCCAATCAAAAGCGACGGTGAAGGATAATGGCATCCAAGTTGTTGGCATCACAACTTCCATAAATTGCGACTTCTTTCTTCGCTTCCGATCAACCAAAGCAGTACATTCACTACAAATAGAATGTAGCATTCCTAGAGTGCCCGATATAAGTTTCTTTTATGTCATAGAGAGAGAGTTGTTTCTCCTATTATAAGACAGAGTGTGATTGTTCTCTCCTTATATTTAGATAGATTGTAACCATCTTCCACTTAATGAAATTTTTTCTAGCCTTGCCTGTGGTTTTTCCCTTATCAATTGAGGGTTTTCCACATAAAATATTTCGTGTCAATTCCAGCTTTTGTCATCTCTATTTTAGCTACGGAATATTATTTTATCATTCTAGTACCCAGCAGTGGTATCAAAGCCACCAATTATTGATCATTATCCACGTTGTGGGTACTGGTCATGGTTACTATTCACACGTGTGCTTGTATATTTTTGCAGTGACTGTTAACGTATACCAAATTTGTTCCGGTGTGCGGTAATATACACAATATTGCTCATATATACCGTGATATTCACGGTGAAATTGTGTAAATCAGTTCAGTGGAAAATATTTTGCTGCAAAAACCATGAAACCAAATTTTGAGATTGAGATGTTTAATGGGAGTAATTTCTCCCTATGGAAATTGAAGATAAAGATAGCTTGGAGGAAAGACAATTGCCTAGCTGCAAATGAATGTCGACCATGAGATATAACTGATGACAAGTGGAAAGAGATGGATGATAATGTTGTTGCCAACTTACACTTACCTTTGGTAGGTGTAGCATGGCACATGACTCTACACCGAGATTGGTTTTGCACTTATGAGCGTGTCTTTGAAGGATCTGTGTTCATGGGAGATAATCACGCCTTCGAAATTGTTGGGGTTCATATTGTCAAATTAAAAATGTATGATAGTACTTTTTGCACAATTCAAGGGGTACAACATGTGAAGGGCTTGGAGAAGAATTTATTGTCCATTAGGAAATTAGATAACCTCGATTGCAAGATCCATACTGAAGGTGGAATCTTAAAGGTGGTGAGAGGCACTTTTGTACTGATGAAGGCAGAAAATATCACAACTAATCTATACATGCTCAAGGGAGATATGTTGTGAGATGGAGATGCATTAATTGCAACAACTAGCCAAGAAGAAATGACAATGATATGGCATCACAATTTAGGCCATATGTTTTGGAAAGTCCTTGCGGAACATAATCTCCTACCCGGGCTCAAATCGGTAAACTTATCATTTTGTGAGCATTGTGTGATAAGCAAGCAACATGGGTTAAAGTTTGATAGATTGACTGACAAAAGCAAACACATTCTGATGTGTGGGAGTCACCGAAAATGTCCCTACGAGGAGCAAAATATTTTGTATCATTCATTGATGATTACTCTAGGGGATTATGAGTGTACCCAAACAAAAATAAGTTAGATGTGTTTCCAGTATTCAAGGAGCTCAAGGCACAAGTAGAGCTTGAAATTGGGAAAAGAACTAAGTTCTTAAGGATAGACAATGGAGGAGAATATATGGATGGTGATTTTTTTTGGCATTTTGCAAGCAAGAATGTATCAAGAGACAAATCATAGTTACACATACATCTCAATAGAATGATGTAGCAGAGCAGATGGACAGAACTCTCCTAGATATAACAAGAGCTATGTTGAGACAACTAGATTAGCCATGTCTTTTTAGGCAAAAGTAGTTAAAACCGCCTATTATGTGATCAACCGGTCACCTTCAACTGTGATTGGTCTCAGAACACCAATAGAGATGTGGAAAGGAAAACCAACATATTATTATTCTCTACGTGTGTTTGGATGTCTTGTGTATGTAATGTACAACTCCCAAGAAAGAACAAAGTTGGATCCAAAATCCAGGAAATCTATATTATTGGGTTATGTTGACAGTGTCAAAGGGTATCGCCAATGGGATCCCACTGCCCATAAGGTTATTGTTAGAAGAGATGTAATCTTTGTAGAAAATGAGCTACGAAGTGAGCAAAAAAATTATAGCACTTCCAGAGACACTACTACAGTGCAGATAAAGGAAAGTTTAAAGAAGATGATTCTTCCGAAAAAGAACCAGAGCATAAAGAATAATAACTAGTAATTGTCAATAATGTAAAACTTCGACGAACAACACGTCAAATAAGAAAACCATTGTTGCACTCAGACTATATCTTGGCAAGTCATGATGCATATTGTCTTCTAACACAAGAAGAAGAACCATTGACCTTTCAAGAGGTCATGAGTAGTTCAAATGTTTCTCTACGAATGACAACAATGCAGAAAGAAATGGAAGCCTTATATTGAAACAAGACACGGGAGCTTGTTCAACTTCTAGAAGGTCGGAAAGCCATCGAAAACAAATGGGTCTACAATATCAAATGAGATGGTAATGATCAAGTGGAACGATACCATGCAAGACTAGTGGTTAAAAAGATATGCTCAGAAGGAAGGTATAGATTTCAATGAGATATTCTAATGGTTAGAATTATCACTATCAGAGTAGTGCTAGCTATGTGTACTGCATTTTATTTACATCATAAACATTTAGATGTAAAGATTGTTTTTTTATGGAAATCTTGAAGAGGAAATATATATGCTCCAACCATAAGGCTTTGAAGAACATGGAAAAGAAAACTTGGTTTGTAGGTTTACCAAATCTCTGTACGATCTAAAGTAGGCACCAAAGTGTTGGTACAAGAGATTTAATTCCTTTATTATTAGTTTAAGATACAACAGGCCAAGTTTATACCATATTGTGTACTACAAGAGATTTGGAATTAATGATTTCATCATTTTATTGTTGTATGTGGATGACATGTTGGTAATAGGTCCCAACAAAGATCAAATCCAAGAATTGAAGGCATAATTGGCTAAGGAGTTTTATATAAAGGACTCGGGGACCAAAAAAATAAGATTTTAGGGATGCAAAGTCCCTGAGCCAAAAAAGATAGGAAGATTTGGTTTTCTTAGAGGAATTATCTAGGAAGAGTCTTGCGGCTCTTCAATATGCAACATTGTAAGCCAATCTCTACCTCGATTCCTGTCAACTATAAATTATCCTCAAGTATGTCTCATATCAATAAAGTAGATAGGAATGTCTCGAGTACCATATGCATTGGCGATGAGAAGCCTTATGTATGTTATGATCTATACTAGACCAGATATTGCTGAGGCAGTTAGAACAGTCAGTCGATTTATGACAGATCCTTGTAAAGAGCATTGGAATGCTATTAAGAGGATCCTGAGATACATTAAAGGAACCTTAAGTGTTGCATTAGGTTATGGAGGATCAGAGTTTATTATCAAATGATATGTTGTTTCAAATTTTGTAGGTGATCTTGATAAAAGAAAATCTACAACGGAATGTGTTCACACTTACAGGAGGAGCGGTAAACTAGTTATCCAAATAACAGTCTGTTGTAGCTCTATCTACTATAGAAGCTGAATACATGACAACTACCCAATCATGTAAGGAAGCTATTTGGATTAAAAAGTTATTGGAAGAACTCGAGCATAAACAACAAAAGATCTTTGTGTGTTGTGACAGTCAGAGTGCCTTGCACATTGCAAGGATTTTGACCTTTCATTCCAGAACAAAACACATGGGAGTACAATACTACTTTTTCAGAGAAGTAGTAGAAGAAAGGAGGGTGAATATGTAGAAGATTCATATTAAAGATAAGCTAGCAGATGCTTTGACGAAGCCAATCAACTCTGATAAGTTTATATGGTGTACATCCTCTTATGGCCTAATAGAATCGTAAGCAACATGTAATTGGCCAGGTAGACACTACAACATTCTTTGTCTCCAGCAACAACAAAAAATTGTTCTTGAAAGCAAAAAAACTGTTGCTGGAAGTTTAGGGAACGGTTTTTCAGGCGTGAAATTATCAGTCGTTGCCTATTCCTTTAGGCAATGGTTTTAGAAGTTTCCAGCCACAGGAAGTGTAAACGTTGGTTAAAGCATGTTCTGAGTACGGTTTTTAACCCTACTCGTAAGGGACCTTAGGCAACAGCCGATTAGCTTAGACTACATTTATCTAAACATTGCTTTTCAGTTTAGGAAACAGTTTTACCTTAATCTAAAGCAACAATTTTTTGGTTTAAATCCACGTTTATAGAAACGTTGCCTATTATCACTATCAAGCATAGGCAACTGTTAACCCAAGCTTTTCACGTGTTAGAAGATATGGAAAGAAACGATTTATACTTTAAAGCAACAACCATTTAGCATGGTGTAATGGTAAAAAAATAGTTGTTGAAATTGAAATTTAAACAACACAAATTTTTATTATTTAATGTTATTAATTAATTAATTAATTTAAAAAAATGATCTTGTACATGTTTTTAAACAAATTTTAAATATACATTTATGATCATTCAATTATAAAACTTAATATTTATAATAAATATGATGTAAATATTCAACATGACTCTAATATGATATTCTCAGAACATATACATGCTATCTCTTGCATCAGTTTGTTCGAAATTTGAAAATCCAAATATAAAACACTAACACATTAAGCTAAATCAACCAAATTAGTAGTTAAAGAGTATATGAATACTAATTAAAAAAAGAGTCTTCTACAACTAATGTTATTTGTATATGCATTTAAAAAATAGAGTTTTCAAAACATTAAAAGTGAGAATTCATTAATTTAAAAAATAAAATAAGAGATAACTTTTTCATACAACAAAAAACATATAACAACTCATATAACACATTTTTTTTTCTTTCTATCTCTCTCCATCTTATCACCCATCACATCCCACATTTCTATCTCTTTTCCCTCTTTTCTCTCTTTCTCTCTCTATGTTGTACATGTACAACATGTACAAACAACATTTCTCATAAAATAATATCCAGTAAAGCAAGATTACAAATTTCTGGAGGAAATTACTCAATCCAAAACACTCTATCACGATACTTACTTTCTAGCTAGAATAGCTACGACATGAGCTAACTTATTAGTTATTTAGCTTATACCCGCCATTCTTGGAAGGAAATGGGAATCCATTTCAGTACCTCTTTTTCAACGTGACTTGTGGAGTCATGTAAATTTCTCACTTTCAAGGCTAATCTGTTGGGGTGCTAAAGGCATTTGACAAGGGTTGGATGCAGTTTCCTTTAGCTCACCAAAAATGCATAAAGAGGAAGAAGAAAAAAACCAATGCTTGAACCAAAAAATTAGTAACTAAGGAACCAAAGTGCTTGGAAGAGAGCATAATCATACGAATATTAGGAAATCAGCTATTGAACACCACACTTAGATATATTCATAAAACAAAAAATTCATATCAAGAAGGGAAGTGTGCATCAACATTATTAAGGCACCACCTATTGAATTTTATTCCAATGTTTAATAGTGTATTAGTTTACCTTTGTAAACTCCAAAAGTTGAGACCATGTGTCCCCAAATTTTGCTTTGTCATGGAAACTTGGGAAAGTAGCCTAAAATTTTCCAATGTAAGTAAAACAAGCATTATAAAAAGTTACAAATATAATAACGGGGGGTGGAGAAATTTCAGGAAATTAATAATAAAAGAACCAACACATAACACAGACTATAAATGAAAAAGTAGCATAGAGGTAATTAAATAATTGTTATCAGAATGAACTGAATGCATCTTAAATTTGATTAACATTATTTTTAAAAGATGGATTGAGATTAACCACTTTTAAGGTTGTTACATCCAAAACCTAATTAATCACAAATGCATATCAAAATGAGAGTGAAAGAACAGTAGCAAGAAATAATAAGAGAGATAACCTGTGGGTGCACAACAAATCGACCACAGTTTAGCACGGGTCACTGTACGCTTGCAGTATGCAGATAGAAAAACAACAGCGACCGTTGATGACCTTTCAGCAGAGACTACTAGCGACGACATTCAGCCAGTGAACGACGCAACAGAGACAAGCGACGACGACATCCTTTAGGCAGCAAACAACGCAGCAAAGACCAACAAATGGCGCAACAGTGTCGATAGTGTGATTCGAAATGAGACAACGAGCACGGAGGACGGCATATCGGGAACGACGACGCACATGAGAAGACGACAGAGTGAGGGGAGCCCGAGAGCTTCAGGGATTTAGCTTCAAAGAGGGGCACATGATCGATTGAGAAGAATGGGGTTTTAGGGATTTAGCAAAATGAAGAGGAATAAGGGACGCGCACGACAACTTCTGGGTAAATTAATAATTTGGGGGAATATTAGTTTTTTTGTTATTCAATTAATTAGTTTTAGGGACTTTAATTTGTTTTTAGTTGTTAACTGATGAGATATTTGATTCTTGTTTTTCTGAAAATTATATTTCTTTCGGTAAAGACTTAATACTTTTGAGCGGGTATCTTGAAATTTTGTTTTTCATTTAACATCATTGAGACTTATATATTAGTTCTTCTTAAATAAAATTAGACTAAAAATTCTAATGTATTTTCTGGGAACAATTTCTGCTATGCTGTATAAAATAGGAATGAAATGTTGCCTATACATGTTCTAGGAACAATTTTATAATAGTTGCCAAAATTATAATATCTACAATTAAAGAATTGTTGCATATTACACGTTCTAGGAACGGTTGATAAATGGGTTGCCTATTATGTGTTTCAAGAACAGTCCTAAAATTGTTGACAAATAAATATTTTACAGTTAAAATAAACGTTGCCTTTCCTATCTTTCAGCTACACTTTTCTAAATGTTGTCTAAAAAGCGTTGCCTAAAGCCTAAAATGTTGTAGTGAGAGAAATTTTGAAAGCTCACAAAAGTGTCTTTAAGTGAGAGATTGTCAGGATTAAAGCCATGTTTGTGGCTGGTATGAAAGATAACTTTAGATAAAAGGATGGGTGAGTCTTGTGGTGGAATGCAAAGAGGAATTCAACTAGCCATTCAAAAGCAACAGTGAAGGATAATGGCATCCAAGTTGTCGGCATCACAATTTATATAAATTGCGACTTCTTGCTTCACTTTCGATCATCCCAAGCAGTACATTCACTACAAATAGAATGTAGCGTTCCTAGAGTGTCCGATGTGAGTTTATTCTATTTTATAGAGAGTTGTTTCTCCCATTGTAAGAGAGAATGTGATTGTCCTCTATATTTAAAGAGAGAAGTTGTAACCATCTTCCACTTAGTAATATATTTTTATAGACTTACCATGGTTTTTCCCTTATCAATTGAGGATTTTCTACGTAAAATAGTGTGTCAATTCCAACTTTTCTCATTTCTATTTTAGCTGTGAAATATTATTTTATTACTTTGGTACCCAACATTGACTTGTACACCACATAAAAAAAAAGGTCATATTTAAAAGTATGATGTTTCTACGAGGCATCAACATTTAACTATGAAATAACTTTGATTATTACAAAATAGTTGTAGGTTAACAATGGAAATTTATAGGAAATTTTCATAACTAATTCATAACTATTTCCAAACTAAATAACCAAGGAGCATGATTTAACTATCAATTAGTTATCAAAATTACATGTGGATTTTTGTATTATAATGAACTAGTAGATATTTAGTGATTAATTATAGGTACATTGTACGCTACTTTTTATACTAAACTAGCACATTAGTCCTTGCCTTTTCAGAGATCGTGTAGTTTAGTCCTTGGCTTTAAGAAAACCCTCCGTTAATCCTTGACATTACAATTCGTTATGCACTTTAGTCCGAAGCAGTAACTTCCGTTAAGTTTTACTAACATGTGACATTAAATTGAAACTTAGGATGCCAACGAGGATGCATAGTTGCTCTTTCTTCCCAAAAGTGCTTCTATTCCTATGCATCTCTCTGTTGATTACGCTCCTCCTTTCTTTTTCAAATTCTAGTGCAATATGCAGTCGCTTGGAAGGGTGTTACATCATGCTTAGGGTTTTGCTGTTGTTGCTTCAATGGATTCGCAAGTAATGGTTACTTATTCTCGTAATTTCTGTGGTTAGGGTTTTGTATTAGGTTTTATGTTTTTGTCGTGGTTTGCCCTTTTTTGTTTGTGATAAAGGGATTTGCCCCTAAAAAGGCGTTTGTGTGTGTTTCTGTGTTGGATGTTTGGTTTAGGGGTACAAGGACATGTGAAATTGCTTTATAATGTTGATATTGAACTGGGTCACTTTAGTGTGGGGCATAGTGATGGGAATCTTGACTTTCCTCTTTAATGGTCACTTAGGGCCGACCCAACATGTAGTGAGGCTTCAAGAAAACATTTATTTTGGGGCCTTTTTAAATACATGAGTTGGAAAAAAAAAGGGCTTAAAAGTTAAAATTTATTTAGCAAGGATTAAACCATCAACCTTTGAGGAGGAAAATCAATTTCTAAACTAATAAATTAGGCCTAATTATAATAATATTTTTAATTTTTATTATAAAGGATGTTACTAACAATTGGGGTCCTAAAGCAAGGGTTTGAGAAGTCTTACCCTTGGGCCGACCTTGTGGTCACTGTAATATAATGTGAGAGGGTGACAGTGGTCCCCCATTGTTAGTTTGTGTATGTTGATCCCATGTGCAATCTGTGTGTCTAAAAAGGTGTATTGAATAGAGTTTCTTTAATTAAACATTATTGTAATAAAGTATTTTAATAATTGTAGTTATAAATTAATTATTTAATTAATATTTCATGTGTTTGTGCCTGATCCGCAATGTAAATATCCATGTAGAGAATAGAAGTGCACATACACCATGGAGGGAATTTTGCCGAGGGAGGGGATGGGGGAAGGGTGAGATATAAATAGAGGGAGGTTGATGTATGACTTGAGTGTGATGAAGACGATTGGGATGTCTTTAGTTTTTGGAACTTAGTAGGGAGATAGGTTATAATAATGTGAGTAATGTGTATCGGTTAGACACTTCTGAGAGGTTTAGGGATGATTCCTCAAAGGCACAACAATTTATGCCAACTCCTGGGCTCAACAACTTGGCACCTTAACCGCATTTTCACTTTGGGATATAATTACCTTTTTTTGGGATGTAATTAGCTTATTGGATCAACTATGAATTTGTTGCATCTTACTGGTCTTATTATTTTGGGATGTAATTACCTTTTATGGAACATGTCTGCTTGTTTGTTAGGTTATTAAGTTATTGAATCTTAGTGGTCTTACCACTTTTGGATATTTGACACTGTTTGGATGTTAATCATTGGGTAATGTTAAATTATTGATTATTATGTTAATCAATTGTTATTTTGCCATGTCTCAATTATGGCTTTAGTTAAATTATTATGACCTTATGTGAATTATTGGTTTTGCTTATGTTGGTTTTTTTATTGACAATATAGAGTGAACAAATATTTTTGCCCAAAAACAAAACATAATTTCATTACAATTAAAATAACGACATCAACCTTACATAATTAAATCAAAGGATCCTACTTCATTTATCCTAAAATTAGAAATATATCCACTTTTTTCCCAATAGCCCCAACATATATAAACCCCATCACAATACTTAACACCATAAGTGCCCAACTTGATCTCCTAATCTGATAGTCCAATCTCCTTAATGCCCTGGACACATTCTTCCTCCACACTTCATCATCACCACCACTCAATCCCATATTGGATGTAGCTTCACTTGCACTTTCTTGTGCAACATCATTCTCTACCCACAAGAAAAAATGGCATCTGTTTGCAACTTGCATAATCAGTAGCAATTTACAACATTAAAT
The DNA here is from genome assembly GCA_026901365.1 of Sesbania bispinosa. NCBI lineage: Eukaryota > Viridiplantae > Streptophyta > Magnoliopsida > Fabales > Fabaceae > Sesbania > Sesbania bispinosa. The sequence continues at coordinate 697,039 of QLOH01000383.1, forward strand.
AAGCAACAAATAAACCAAAAAAGAAATTTAGAAAAATTAAAATAGAAGAAAATAGCAAACAATACCTTTAATTTAGGGCATCCATCGAAACAACCTCCGTAGATTTTTTCAGTTCTAGAAACCCTAATGATTGCTATATGATTGTAATTACATTTTGGCTCATGTCTTCCCTTCGAGAATTATTTAAATATTTGGAGCCACCACTATTATACCTCTCCACAAAGAAGGACAAAAAGGAGATGGAAAGGGAGAGCAAAATGAAAATGACCGCTAGGGATTATTCTACACTTATTAAAAGAATGCAACATATTCAACCTTTTCAAAATCCTATGTGTCAATTTAGCGTCACATGTCGGCAAAACTTAACGAAAGTTATTACTTCGGACTAAAGTGCACGACAGATGGTAATGTTAAGGACTAACAGAGGGATTACTTAAAATCAAGGACTAAAGTGTACGACCCCATATGCTAGTTTATTCCTAGTTTTTATGTTAGTGTACTCTAGAGAAAGCCTAAAGTAAAAACATTAATCCAGTGCTAAATACTCCATTCGGACTTGAATATAAGCAAAAAAAACTCACATTTGGTGGACTAAAATATAAGCATATCTTAGCTACTTTTACCCTATTTAATGAGATAAACCCAAAATGCCCTTTGATTTTACTTTCTAACCACTCTATTTAATGAATCATGTGTCAATACAAAGAGAGTATGTCTACTTGAAACAATTTTCAATAAAATTGAATGTAAGGTAGTTTAGGCAATGCAAATACTTTTTACATGATACCAAAAAAATTTAATGAGTTTAACCATCTTTCTTAATATGTGTGAATTTAGTTATTTTTACTTATATTCAAGTCCAGAGTAGTAAATATGAACATAAAAAAACACTGAGAAATAAAAAATATTGGGGGATAGGGGAGGAAGAAACTGAACTCACGGAAAGTTATCTTTCAGTTAAATATACAGTTAAATGCAAGAAATTTTACCAGAAGTTACCCTTTTAAGTTATGGGAACAGTTCATGAACATATGATATGATGCAAGAAAATTGATGTGAAGCAACCAAAAAAGTGAAAAACAAAAATGAAAGAAAGAAAGAGAAACCCAAAAATGAAAAAGAAAAAGGTATTTGGTTTTTACTTTTTAAACGTCGCGTGCGGGAAGGGTCACTGGACCACCTTGTTCTATTGGCAACGTATCGTTAAGGACGAGACCAGACAACAAAGACGAAGAACCCAAAACATTTTTTTATTTCCCAAAACTCAAAAAAAATAAAAGAAAACAAGAGAGATAATTAAGGAAAGAAAGAAACAGAGCACAATACAAGGAAATCCTGCAATTTTGAAGTAGAAGAAGGACAACAACAAACAACGTTGTTGGTCTTGGTCACCATCCATATCGATACAAACAAGATACGCTTTTTTGTTCAATCTCCATAGTGGGTGGTAATTTCCGTAACTTCAGGAGCTCTTTCTTCGATATGTTTCTCGTCTCTAGTTCCATTTGCATTATGCTTTTTAATCTTATCTTGTTCTGTTTTCTTATGTCCCGGATTTTCCTAGTTTGAATTGTTAGTGACACACGCACACAAATATGGCTCGGAATTCTCAACTGGGTATCTTTCTTTTTTTTTGTTTATTTTTTAAAATTTTGGTTTGTTCGTTAACATCTTGTGGTTTTTTGTTTTTCCCTCTGATTGGTGTGATTTTGAACTTTTGTGTTCAGATTTGTCTGCACTTGCCTACTTGTGCCTGATTTTGATTGCTTTGTGACTCTATTTATGGGTATAGGTTACTTTGCATACTTTCTTATGATAAATTGTTAAATTTCCCCCGTTTGTTCCGGTTTTTGATTGGTTGGTTGGATTGAGTAGGAAAAGGTAGTATTCTGGCACAGGCAACCAGACTTAATTACATTGCTTGATTGAATTTCTGAGTTTTTCTTTTCTTGCTGCAATTTGAAGTTTCGTTTTGATTTGTATGATGGATAGTTCAAATGGGGGAAGATATAAGGGATGGTGATTTCTGATTCTGCCATTACATTAGAAAATAAGGCACTAAGATGAAGGTCAACGTTAGTGAATAGTGAGAGATGTACTGTTGAGGAACGTCTGTCTGAAAATTAATCTGGGTTGGTATTTTCCTAATTCCCATATATGGAATAAAATGATGGGATGGAATTATGAAATTATTGTTTACATTTGTGAGTTTTGCTTTCTATTCTCATTCCTCAAGCTGAAGCAGTTTAAAAAATATCAGTTTAACAATTTCATAGTAGTTTAGCTGTTGAAATGACTATTGTTTGGTAACAAATATATATGTTCTACTTGTCTTTCAAGACATGTAGCTATTAGTGAGGCATATAGATTGGCATATCATTTGCTTGATATATGCAAAAGAAAATTACGTTTCTATGCTTTAATGAGTATTAATAATGAATTCAATTTTAATTTTTATAATATTTGAAAATTGTCATTTTCTGAGTAATTTTTCCATGTCAGCCAGTCTTGATGGTGAGAAGTCCAGTTTACATGTTTCTTGATGTTGTTCTCAGGTTTCAGGCATATTTTCTTTGCTTGACCTCATGAATCTTGTCAAGTACTGCCAAAAGAATATCAGTGTTTTCATGATAAGTGTTGGCCAGATACTGTTGCATTGAATGTGGCTTACCTGTGTTAAATTATCCAAGGGAAACTCTATAAGGCTGTTATTCTGAGTGAAAAAGGAAATCATAATTGTTCTTGCATGATTTTTTTAAACCTTTTCCCCCAAATTTAGGACTAAAGAATATCAAAATTTGACTATAGTTATCCAAGTTCTCATGCATTGACCATTTTACTGTTTAAACAGTTGTAGCATGCCATGCCATATAAATAAATTCAAAGCAGAAGAAGTTGGACTAAAGTGGAGTTCCAGTTACTAGTCATTTAGAAAGAAATACTTTAGATCTGGGTCAGCAATGGCTCCAGGAAGTAATGCTTTCAAAGAAGTTCTTGAATCTCACCTGATGTCTTCAGATTATGAAAAGGGCAAGGCTAAATTTGAGGCCAGGAGTAATAGTACATTTACAAAATCTAGTGTTGAGTTGAATGGAAAGAATGGAGTTAGCTCAAAGAATGGCGTGCATGATTTACTCAGGTGCCCTGTTTGCAAGAATTTGATGTATCCCCCAATTCACCAGGTGCAGTGCTTACAATTTCTTTCTTTCTTTTTTTGGGGGTGTCTGTGTGTGTTTTGGAAAAACCTTTTCTCTTGATTCATGATGCACACATGAAATAGATACAGGCATACAAATGGTGGCATTGAAGTCCTTTATCTCCATAGTCCTTATAGGATGATTACTTACATTACATTTGAAGCTAATAATACTTGTTTATTTATTCCTCCCCTACAAAGGCTGTGCCATGCCGCTTAATGCTGGTGCATATTAAACTTAATCTTAGTAAGCTTAATTTTTGGACAATGTGAGATTAGTTTATTTATTGATCTTGAGTTAGATGAATCAAGAGATGTAGGGTGCTGGATTAATGAATTCATTATCTTGAATCATTGGGATTTCATGAGGTTATCATAGTTATCTATTCAATTTGTTTGTGAAGTGAGTAACATGATAGACATAGTTGTCCAAATTCGATGAATTTGTTCCACATTAATTTTTCTTGTTACATTAAGACTTCTTCATGGTGAAACTAGTATGCGAGGTAGTGAATTCGTTCAGTATGTAGTATGCAGGGTTGTTTAATGAACCCGGTATCTATGACTTGGATAGACTGCAGTGCACATCCTGCAAAATGATGGTTAGGAATGAGACTTTGCAGATTCTAAGCCTATATTTATCAATATTGATTGAGATCCCACATTCCCATGTAGAGTTGGATGACTTAAGCTAAGGAGAGTCGATTTTAATTAAGATTTACACTCAAGTGGGGTAGAAAGGAGAAGTTAAGAATTAATTACAAAAAAAAAAGGTTAAGTCATGTATGAACTTTAGGTGTTGCTAATTCAGTTTTGTTGTTGGACCTTTTCACAAAAGGCTGTGTACGTCTAACCCTTGTGCACTGGGCTACATGTTCTGCTGAGAGGTCTGTTGGATTATTATTGATGGTTATTAGAACCTACTGAAACTCTGATTGTTATTTTCACTTTCACACATTTACTGGGATTTATATCCAGTCTTGTAATTTTCTTCTAGATTTTAAACTTCTAATATTTCCTTTGGCTACATTGTGTGTTTCAGTGCCCAAATGGCCATACATTATGTTCAAATTGTAAGATTGAAGTCCACAATCTCTGCCCAACCTGCCACCATGACCTTGAGAATATAAGGTGTTTGGCTCTGGAGAAAGTGGCAGAATCTTTGGAGCTTCCTTGCAAATATCAAAGTCTAGGTTGTCATGATATATTCCCCTACTATGCTAAACTCAAGCATGAGCAAAATTGTGGATTTCGTCCATACAATTGCCCCTATGCTGGATCTGAGTGCTCTGTGATGGGTGACATTCCAACTCTTGTTGCCCATCTCAAGGATGATCACAAGGTTGACATGCATGATGGATGCACCTTCAATCACCGATATGTCAAATCAAATCCACATGAAGTTGAAAATGCCACATGGATGTTAACTGTAAGTTACTTAATGATTTATAATTGCTGGCCTGTTTTATGATCTGATTTACTATTTCTCCCAGATTGGCATTTTTGCATGTTATTTTTATTATTTAATTACTAAATCCTCACTTCTAGTCACACATCTTATAATATGTGATATTTAATTTTATGTGGGGCACATGGAGATACTTGCTTCTGTTCAAAAAAAGAAATCTGCTACTGCACTATTTTTAGTTTAGGTCTTGTTTTCTAAGTAGCAGGCTCACAAAGCATAGCATCACAGGTCACATGACTCACACGTAGCCATGTGGTCTTTTGACCTTTGATGAATAATTTGAAGTTTTGAACACATGGAATTTAGTTGCACGGTGGAAATTTTTCCTCTTTGATTTGCATCTAAGCCTTTTGTGTTCTGAATACATATTGTCACAAATTTTACTGTGAGTTCCTCATGATGTTAAACATAAAAGCCTCACTACTTACTTAGGGTGAGTTTGGTTTATAGTTGGGTAGAATTGATTTTGATAGATTTATGGGTCGTTTTGGTTTTTAAAAATTTTAAACCAAATTTTTACAACTCAAAATAAAAAACTGAAAACCTCTTTTTATCTCTCAAAGTGACTGTTTTGAAAATCACAAAAAGAAATTTTCAATTTTTGGTTTTGAGTTGTAAAAGCTTGATTTAAAATTTTTAAAAACTAAAAATTGAAAACTCGCAACCACCCGAATGGTCCCTAAAAACCACTTTTTTTTTTTTTCAAAATGTCCGTTTTGAAAGTTGAGTTGTAAAAACTTGGTTAAAATCTTTTTAAAATCGAAAACTGAAAACTCGCAACCACCCTAAACGACCCCTTATAGAATCAATGACATGAAATGAATGATGCACTATTTGCGAAACACGTTGGACACAAGTGATTTAAAATCAATTCCACTTTTGACGGTTCCCAGTTGGGAACCAAACATACACTTACTTGTTGAATTCTCTTGCTTGTAGGTTTTCAATAGTTTTGGAAGGCATTTCTGCTTGCATTTTGAGGCGTTCCAGCTTGGAACAGCTCCAGTTTTTATGGCGTTTTTAAGGTTTATGGGTGAGGAAAATGAAGCAGAAAAATTCAACTACAGCTTGGAAGTTGGTGCAAATGGCCGCAAGCTTATATGGCAAGGAACTCCAAGGAGCATCCGTGACAGTCATAAGAAAGTTCGAGATAGTGAAGATGGTCTTATAATTCAGAGGAACCTTGCCCTTTATTTTTCTGGTGGGGATAAACAGGAGTTGAAGTTGAGAATCACTGGTCGTATTTGGAGAGAAGAATGAGAGATGTAAATATAATAATAGGGATGTCCAAGCGATTATTGTACAGAGCCAGTAACGATTGTTTTAAGGTTTTTGCTCTCTGGCAAAGAATGAAGCACTAGTGCTCTCTACTTGTCCCTCTATAGATTCTCTTTCTATTACACACAGCTTGTGTCTTAGACTTGGGGGTTACTTTCAATTGGCTCTTTTCTCAAATAAAGTATGTGCCTTTTTTTTTTTTGGTCAACAAGTATGTGCCTTTGAATATTGGAAATCAAACTTTATATTGGTATTTTTTTTTTGTTTGGAACCATAATATGTATCATTCATAAGAGAGCGGACAAGGAAGATCACATACAGAAATTGATGAAAATCCTCGAGGGAGACTTTGTGAAAGGTAGTTTAGAGAAGATATTTTTTTTCTCTCTTCATTTCAAACAATAGCTAGAGTATATTAAAAATAACATAACATTGTATTAAACCATTCAGAATTCTGACCAAATAATTGTGACTCAGTTTACAACACAAATTGAGATTGTGGGAGAACTTGAAAGTTCGATCTCCACTAAACACATTTTTAAGAATGGGTGAAGAGCCTTAACTGTAACCCTTGATAATAGGGATACATGTGATTAACGCAAAATTCATTCAGAATTCTTTTGAATAAATACTTTCTAATATATTTAATAGTATATTTTTATTGTTAGACAAAAGTTATTTGGACCCCATCAAATAAAAAGTGAAATCCATATAATTTAGTGCAACTTATATATGAATTTTATTCAATAATAAAACTTAATGTTGAAAAGAATGTGCTAATAAGGGTTGCTAGTATTTTTCTAAATACTACGAGCGTGTTTGACAAAATTAATGGATAAGCTAAAAAATAAAATTATTTGATTGAATTGAAAGTGATTAGTAAAAATAGTTGAAAAATGTAAAATGATATAGATAAAGTTATCATTAATTATTATTGAATAAAAACTTTAATTTTTGTAATTATGAAAATTTTTTAAGATAAAATTGTAAAAAACAATTTCACTAAGTAGCTGAAATTTTGAAAATGCCACTTAGTTAAGCTTGACATGTAAAATACATTTATAACAACACCCAGGCTCTCCGAGGTGGAAAAAAAAGGGAAATTTGTCAAATATATGTGTTTCTTTTATTAAATTTACAAAAAAGACATTTTTTTATAAGCATCACAAAAATGTCATTAAGTGAAAAATTTATTACAGAAGTTTAGTGTAATGCTGTGTGTATAAAAATTAACAAAGAATAAAGGTTTACATGAATTTAATCAATTCAATTTGGAAACATGTCAGCATGATTTAAGTGTTTATCATATATATATATATATATGTATATGTATGTATGTATGTGCATGTAATTATAGGTTTAACTGTTAAATTTTTAATAATAAATGACTATAACTCTCCACTTTTTGCTCCAAAATGAACAGGCATTAAAGACGAGCCAAAGAAGTGTTCCAAATTTAATCCGAATATATTGTACTATAAGTATAAGGTAGGCGAAATAACTTTGTGACAGAATGTTTTAATTAAAAATCTGTCCATATATTATTAGATTAGATTAAGGATTGTTGGTCTGTATGATGCTACTCCTTCAGAAACAGAAGAACCGGTTGGTCATCAAATTAAAAATTTGTGGCATATTTAATTAGATGTGTCAAAGGTGAAGGATATATTTAATTAACACCTATAACACACATTTTTTCATAGTAACATCTCATTAATTAATTATCTCTTATATGCTATATATAAATCGTTGCATAGTTGGCAAATAATTAGGTCCTCAAGTATTTTGGCAGGAGTCCGATGTTTAACACTATGTATGAAAAAGACTTTGTTGGAAGAGACAAAACTCATTTTGATGATCTTTCGGCCTGGAAAGAGATTAGCCTCTAGCAATCAGCTGGGGATACCCTTGCATCACATTATTAAAAAAAAAAAACCTTGCATAAAATGTATGTAATGGACCTCGTAATAGTATGGTGTTATATACTTGTGAGCATTTAAATTGCACGCACGTTTCTTTGTTGATGAGAATAACAAAGCATAAAATAGTAGGTAGTAACGAGCGATGGACGTGCATCATGGTGGCACGTACACAACAAGCTTCCCCTTCTGGTTTTTCGGTTAAGCTCTTTATCACCTAACCGACATTCCCGGCAAACACAATAACATGCATCTTCCAAAACCGACTTTCATTACACGAAATTAAACTAAAAACAACAGATAATTCTACCTCCTCTTCCTCTTCCTCTTCCTTTTTCTGCATCCCTATTCCCTGAGACTAGTTTTTGTATATAATAATTTTCTCTTCCTAGTATCCTTCTTTTCTCCTCCACTATATATTAATTGTTCATCACATTGAGCTTCCCGTTAAATCATCATCAGGTAACAAATTAGAGGTAATGTCTTTCATATGTTGTTCTTTTCCCTTTTCTTTTGCTTCTAGATTTCGATACATGTTACAAATTGAGGAGGGTTTGAATTTTTTATAATATTATTTTTATGATGGGTTGAATTTATCTTATAATGATGCCAAAACACATTTACAATCCTGCATTATTAGGGACTTTGACTATAAACAAGAAATTGATTACTTCTTCAATTAATACAGAATAAGAGAGAATTTTGGGTATTACATTTTGTGCATTATTTTTTATTGATTATTATGTGCTTATCATGTCTATCCAAGAATATGCAGAATTAGAGAAAAGTTTGAGATTAATTTCACAATTGATATTCATGTGCAAAAGAAAGAAGCACTTGTCACATTTTTTTATTTTATTTTCAATTTAGTCTCTGAATCCATGAATGTTATTCTTCTCCAATTCTACAATTCAGATGCTTTGTCTAGTAAACCAGTATAAGAGACAGATTCTGGCTGATATTGAATTTTACCAATCAATTCTTGTATTAGTCAATAAGCTATATATATCATATATGGTGGAAAATTTTTGAACCTTGAACCATTTTCAGGTGATTCATATAATATCGTTTGCTGTGAATGGCTTATTGAGAGTGCAGCTAGGACTACTTGAAGTATGTTGTGCTGCGGAGGTGCAGAGGAGGAGAGTAGTGGTCCACCTGCAAACCAATACACTGCACCACCTAGAGGGGGTAGCACATACGGTGGAGGTGGAGGTAACATTTTCATTTTTATCTATTCCTCATTTCATATAGGTTCCTTTTCTTTGTTTTTAGCTTTGAACATTAGTGTTGACACAAATTTTTAAGAAATTAACTGTATATAATACTATCCTAATTATGTAAGTTGCAACTTGAAATTACCTTTATAAAGTGACATGATGCTTTTTTCCTCTCTAAGATTATAATTTACAGTAACCTTATATAAATATAGGCCCTGATAGAGGAGAGCCAAGGGGCAATGTTGCTAAGAGTGGTGCTCCACAGAAAGTTTACCAATTGAGATACCCTCTATGCCATTGGATGAGATAAATAGGTTAACAGGAAACTTTGGTTCAAAGGCTTTTATAGGTGAAGGTTCCTATGGAAGGGTTTTCTATGCAAAATTGAGTGATGGAACTGAAGCTGCAATTAAGAAGCTTGATACCAGCTCTTCACAAGAACCTGACACTGATTTTGCAGCTCAGGTAAAATTTTAATTTGAGATTTTATATCCATTGAAGCAATGTTTTGGTTCTTGGTATTGTCACACTCTCACATTATGTCATTATGGATCATGTAGTTATCAGTTGTTTCAAGACTGAAGCATGATCATTTTGTGGAGTTGATTGGATATTGCTTAGAGGCAGATAACAAAATATTGGTTTATCAATATGCAAGTTTGGGTTCATTGCATGACATATTACATGGTAGGCCTAATTAACCATATATTTATATAACTATAGCTATTTTATTAAGGAGATTGTTTTTCTTCTTTGACTGAAACCTTGGCTTTTTCTGTTGCAGGAAGGAAGGGTGTACAAGGGGCTGAACCAGGTCCAGTTTTAAGCTGGAACCAGAGAGCAAAAATTGCATTTGGTGCAGCAAAAGGACTAGAGTTTCTTCATGAAAAGGTTCAACCTTCTATAGTTCATCGTGATGTTAGATCCAGCAATGTCTTACTGTTCAATGACTATGAGGCCAAGATTGCTGATTTCAGCTTGACAAATCAGTCTTCTGATACAGCAGCTCGGTTACATTCAACAAGAGTCTTGGGAACATTTGGCTACCATGCTCCAGAGTATCCCCTTGAATTCTACCTTCCTCATAGTTTAACTTATAGCTATTATGTTCTCCATTAACATAAAAAGGCTTAGTGTGTTTTGGTTTACTGCAAAATCAGCATTAGTCCGGATCCACGTTTAAAACGTAATTTTGCAGTACTTTGTGTGTTTGGTTTGGCATTGAAACTGCCTAAACTCAAATTTGGATTCCCCAACGCAACTATTTCTGGTGTTGGAAACGTGTGTTTACCATGTTTCAGCACCAAACCAGACATACTATTAGTATACTGTTCTCTTAATCTGCAAAATGAAGAATATGTATGTAGACAAATAATATCAGAACATTCAATCCTAAGTGAACATTATCCTTTGTGTATTGAAAATAATGTCATGTTAATGTAAGTGATGAATTTGATTTTAAAAATGATTACTTTCATCTTCAGGTATGCTATGACAGGGCAAATAACCCAGAAAAGTGATGTTTACAGTTTTGGGGTTGTGCTTTTAGAACTCTTGACAGGAAGAAAGCCAGTAGATCACACAATGCCTAAAGGGCAACAAAGTCTTGTAACTTGGGTATATATGTCTATCCCCAATTTGACTATCCTTCTTGGGTCTAATGACCTTATTAATTGGTTTATTTTGCCAATTATAGCACTCTCTTTTGCCAATAACTATTTCAGGCAACTCCAAGGTTGAGTGAGGACAAAGTGAAACAATGTGTGGATCCTAAGCTAAACAATGACTACCCGCCAAAGGCTATTGCTAAGGTTTGCTCCTTCATTTTTTCATCTAAATTGAAGGGTCAGTTTGGATAAATTTTTCTAGAAGAACTTCTAGGAAAAGAAAATACAACGAGTCACGAAGGTAAAATGAAATCAACTATTTCTAGAAGTTGAAATTAGTCTTTGCAACTCGATCAACTTCTCCAGAAGCTCTCTCAATTATCTTCTCCATAAGTAACTAATTTTAACTTACGGAAGAAGTTGAATTTATTTTACCACTTTATTCATTCTATTATTTTTCTTCTAGAAGTTCTTCTACAAAAATGTATCCAAACTGGGCTGAATTCAGATATTTTGAGAGTTGAGACTGTGACTGATTATTTGATGTGGATATATTTATATATATGTAGTTGGCAGCTGTTGCAGCACTTTGTGTTCAGTATGAAGCTGACTTCAGGCCAAACATGACAATTGTTGTCAAAGCTCTCCAGCCACTTCTCAATGCAAAACCGGCTGGTCCTGACCCTAATGCTTGACATTGTGATCCCACCTAATTCTCAGATTTTTGTGCAATATGTAGCACAATGAAGCAGTTATTTTTAATCTTTTTTTCATTGTTATAGAGATTGTATAATTAGTATTAAGCCAAGCCAAAGTTGAATTGGTTTGCTTGCTCACATATTCAATAGGGAAAAAGTGTTTGTACGCATAATACATGATACTGATGGTAGTGACCATACTTTGGCCTGAGGATCAGATGTAAGGAAAAAAATAAAAAATAAAAAACCATGTGTTTATAATTAGTTCAAAATATCTTTTATGTCCTTTATTCTTAAACTTATGCTAGTATATTGACCACTGACCACTGCAATACAAAATAATTGTTTATTTAAAACTTTTTATTGCATTGCTTATCCCTTATTTACTTCTTAATTTTATATTTTGTTAATTAAAAAATCGTGTGTCACTTATATTATGTTATTATTTTTATTTGAAAGTTTTTTTTCACACCTCCTATGTAAATATTCTTAAACATTATCTTAAATTTCTCTCAATATTTGGAAAATTGATATTTAAAAATTTAATCATTAACCTATTTCTTTTCCTATTTCAAATCATTTATAATTCAAATACATATTTTTATCATTATCATTTAATAATATATAATTATCAATTAATAATTTTAATTTTAAAAGTATAAATAATATGATCATTGATTAGTATCTCAAAATATATATTATATAAAAGGACATGATAATAATTATATGAAATATTATTAATTGCAATAATAATGATGGTGATAATAATAATAATAATAATAATAATAATATAATATAATATAATATAATATAATATAATATAATAGTTAATATAATATCAAGTAATCAAATGTGAGTTATTCACAACCAATTTAACAATGTTATTTAAAAATAAAAGAAATAAGACAAAATATAACGTGTTGAGACACAATTAATTGATAGTGAGATTTTAATTTTAGATGCAAATTTCAAAATAAAATGTGTTTGGTTAAAATGAAGCTAAAGTGATTTTTAACTAAATTTTAAAACATTTTTACCTAAGTATTTCAAAAGAATTTGTGATTATGGATTTTAGTTTTAAAAACACCATGTATCTATTACTACCACTCTCAATCTGACACTCTTTATCGTCCATTAACACTCTATTACTACCACTCTCAATCTGACACTCTCTATCGCCCATTAACACTCTCTACCACAAACTTTACCACTACCACCTAGAATTGGCCTTTACTTTTCCATCGTATTTTTTGCTATTCCCACCCACCAAATATTTTTGAAAATTTGTAAATCCCAAAACAACCCCTCAGTTAATTGGCTTACGGACAAGAGTGTCCGGGAATAGTTTTCGGACAGCCTTGTCCGTACGTTTTTTTTTTGTAAAAAAAACAATATACGGACAACCTTGTCCGTACGTTATTTTTAACGTACGGACAAGGCTGTCCGGGAATAGTTCCCGGCACATTCCAATTTTAGGCGGAACAGATCTACTAATTCTTTGATTCCAGTCCCGGACAACCTTGTCCATACGTTATTTTTTTTGTACGTACGGACACCATTGTCCGTATGTTGTTTTTTTGTACGTACGGACAAGGTTGTCCGTATGTTGTTTTTTTACAAAAAAATAACATACGGACAAGGCTGTCCGGGAACTATTCCCGGACACCCTTGTCCGTACCTTGTTTTTTTGTACGTACGGATGTTTTTTTTGTACGTACGAACACACTTGTCCGTACGTTATTTTTTGTACGTACGGATAAGGGTGTCCGTACGTTGTTTTTTTACAAAAAAATAACATACGGACAAGGCTGTCCGAGAACTATTCCCGGACACCATTGTCCGTACGTTATTTTTTTGCAAAAAAACAATGTACGGACAATGGTGTCCGAGAACTATCTCGGACAGCCTTATCCGTACGTTATTTCTTTGTAAAATTGAAAAGGAGAAATGGGGTGGGGGCGTGGAATGGGGAAGGGGAAGGGGAAGGGAAAGGGGGAGGGGGAGGGGGAGGGGCCGGGGGAAGGGAGAGGGGGAGGGCCACCGGAGGAGGAGGGGGTGGGGGAGGGGGGGAAAGGGAGAGGGGGTATTTTGGGTAGAACAATATTGTGGGGGTGGGAATAGCAAAAAAAGAGGTGGGAATAACAATGGCCCCTAGAACTATGTATGTTGACCGACCCAACTTTTTCATACCCATTTGCATTGGGCCCTGGGCTAAACGGGACAAACATGCATTTAAACAAGCATATATTCCATCAACTCTCATAAAGCTCGTGGATTTATGGACTAACCCGGAGTTTGGCCACAATATTTTTAAATCCTATTTTACTTATATAAATCCTATTTTACTTATATTTATATTTAAAAAAAATCAAAGGTTTTGTAAAAATATATTTTTATGTGGGAATTATTTTTTACACTTACCATTTTATTCCTCACATCTCATTCTTTTTTATTTCCTAAGGATAAATCTGTCCATCCCACAAACAGTGCTCGCACAATTGTACCGTGGCACTGTTTGTGGGTCATCCCCACCTTTTTTTTTCTTTTTGTCATGCAGCCCCTCCCCTTTGTTTTTTTTTTCAAATCCATTTTTTAAAAATAATTTTTATTTTTTTATTTTATTTTATTATTATAATTAATTTTAGTTATACGTTAACTCGAGGTTAATTAAGTGTCTATAAACGGTGAACATATAACAAAATAAGGTTAATGATGGTTCCATTTGTGGTTAACAAAATATGATTTTTGGTTAATTGCAAATCCTGTTAACACAGAGTTAATTATGTGTCTAGAAACGGTGATCATATTAGGAAATCGGGTTAATGGTGTTTCCGTTTGTGGTTAACAGAATATGATTTTTGGTTAATTGCATCTCCTGCTAGCACGAGGTTAATTATGTGTCCAGAAATGGTGAACATATTTAAAAATGAGATTAATTATGTAAACATTGATGGTTAACATAATAAGATATTTGGTTAATTGAATTTGTGAGGTTAATTGTGTGCACAGAAATGGTGAATGAAGTAGCATATTTGATTAATAAATCAAAAAACAAAATAAAAACTTTTTTTTAAAAAAAATGACTTAAGAAACAATAAAAAACTAAACCGCGGTATAAATGATGGCCGCACTGTGTGCGGGACATCTATCACTGCTCATTTCCTAAAACACCTCCAAATCCTCAATCTTCTCTGTCCCATTGAGCTTGACATGAATCACCATACAAGGCACTTTTCTTGACAAATAAAAATCAGACTTCTCTCAATGCTCTCACACGTCCACATCATCACCACCTTTGTTATTCGTTTTCTTCTTAATCTTCTTAGCTTCTCCATTTCCGTACTCTCATAGCACGCCCCACAATTCCAAGAACACACTATTCGTTGTTGCAATTTCCATTAAAAAAACCCATTATCAAGTCTCAACCCGAAACAACACAAAAACAATAGCAAAATATACAGATGAGTTCATCATCATCATCATCATCATCATCATCATCATCATCATCATCATCATCATCATCATCATCACTCTTTCTATGATTGTATTCCCGAGCATGCATTTAGAAAACTTCATAAAGAAAAGTTTTTTGGGATGTGGAAAAAGAAAATGATTGACAAAAAAGGGGGATGAGGGGGTGTGCAAAGTGACATTAGATGCTTATTCTGGTAAACAAGTTTTCGGTACAAAAAGGGATGCGTGAAAAAGGATACTTTAGGGCGTTAAATTTAATAAAAGAGGAAAATGAGATGTGAGGGAGAAAAAATGGACGTGCAAAAATAAGCTCCCTTTTTATATGGGTAAATGTGTTGGCCCATAGACCTGCGAACCAAACCCATTTAAACTAGTAGGCTAAGGGTCCATTTGGTTTACAGTTGACTAGAATTGATTCTAGAAATGAATGGTTGAGATGGATGATGCACACTTTACGAAGTACGTTGGACGGAAGTGATTTAAAATCAATTCTGCAGAATTGATTCTGACTGTTGCAAAATCTAAAACAAACGGGCACTAACTCGCATAAGCCTTCCATTAAATGGGTCAAATTTTTGCGGTTCAAGCTCATATTTATGAGTTATACCTTATAAATCATGACCGTATACTCAAGTCTACCACCACCTTATTGCTGAAGTATAATTGTATAATATTTGGTTAAATCCATTATATTTAGAAAACCCAAGCATGAAAAAAAACACCTTTACGCCGCAGAGAGCCAAAGACAGCGCCACACAGGGGACCCTCACCCTCCATAGGAGACCTTCCTACCATTCCAAGTGGTTCTTCTACCTATTCTAGGTGGGTTATCTTCTCTCTGTAGTGAGAGTTGTTTTACACTTTCTTCACCCTACCACCACTTCTTCTTCCTCTTTTTCCGGCCTCCATCTCTCCCTCTTTTTTCTGACCACCGCCTCCATAATCTCTGGCCCCCTTCTTCCTTTTTCTCCTCATTTTCATTTCACTACTATTCTCCTGTTAAATGAATTATGATTGGGTTGTTCTCTTAGCATTTTGCAGCATTTATTCACTAAGATTTACTGCATTTTATACACCTCTACCACTAGAGCTCGATTTATAACACCGTTTTATGCAGTCTGGCTGCAATTTATGTTTTGTTTTTTTATTGCTATGGGTTATTACTAGACATGTGCTGATTTGGATGGAATAAAATAGAAAAAGGAAGAAACGTCCAAAGCTCTTTCAGAATTTCTTTGTAATAAGAGGTTATATTTCTGCTTTTCAGGATCGCTAAATTATTTAGATTTATGAATATGCATGCTAGATTTATTATTTTAATCTGTAGTGCACTGTTGTAATATTTTTTATTTAACATCCTATAAAGTCTTGTAAGTGTTGTTGGACATTTATTAATGAATGATCCTTTGACAAAAAAAATGAAATTCATAATTTATGATATCAAATTTAATAATTAAATGATTAATTTTTTATTTAATTTAATATATTTGAAACACATTAAAATAAATAATTATTTATACACATGAAATTAATTAAATAATTTTAATGTATTTATTTTATATGAATTAATAAAAATTAATAATGAAAATATTAAAAGTATTATATATTATATATTATATATTATATTTTTATGGCAGTTTTTACTTTTTACGTTTATAATTTTTTTTAAAAAAAGACATTTAAAAGCATAACCGCCCTATTTTTTTTTTTTTTTATTTACCTCACCAAATAAAACCCTATTCAGCCATTCAAGCCCGAAAAGGATTCTTCCACGTTCCACCTCTCCTCATTGTAGTTGCTGCTTCTATTTCGCCATTGTTTCACGGGTTTGTTTTCGCATACTTCTTCTACTTGTAATAATTCCTTTTCTCTCTGTCTGTGAAATTCTAGAGCAATTGATTGATATGGGGTTTTATAATTCTGGTTTTGTCTTGCTTCTGTTGTTGATTATGCTAGAGCAGAAATGTTTTTTTCTCTTTCATTGTTTAATTATGTTCAAAGTTTTTTGTTTTACAGCTTATGACATATTTTGGACTCTTGATACCAATCTGTTCTAGATTTTTTTTTTTTTTTGTCCACAAGCTTCTTCAAAGTTTGTATGTCTCTTTAGAACATGAGCAAAATATTTAGTTCTTGATCTCCAATTAGTGTGCATTGTTGCTTATCAATCATTACAAATAATATTTTCTCCTCACTTTCAACCTGTTTTCGTTTTTAACTAATTTTTTGGCTTCTCTGTTTTTGTTGATTTTTAATTAAGTTCGTATGATAATTCTTTTCTAATAGATAATCTTCCACATGAATTGTCATTTGCCAATTGCCAGTTTTTTGTTGGTAAAAACTGAATGTTTTTGTCAATATGTTTTTCTGAAACTATGCTAAGTTCAAGTTACATTTTGTCCAGTGGTATTGGAGGTGAGGTAAAGGCATTTTTGCTTAACCATTATAAGCTGAAATGTAAGAGTTCCATTATAAGCAGAACCAGGTCTTGTTTCTAGTAGCTGTCGTTGAGTTCAGTTTCAAGAGACAATGGTGAGTTTGTTTTCCCTTTAATTGCCTAAGATTCCATTAAAAGTGGGCTAGGCCAGCCTATTTAACAACCCCTTCATTTGAAGCTTCTTAATGATTTTTAAATTTCACATGAATTTTCTGATTCTATTCTTTCTTTTCTCTTTTCTCTTTCTTTATGGGTTTCTTCTTCCGTGTTTGTGTAATTGTAGCCGCAAGGGGATTATATAGAACGTCACAGAAGAGATTATGGCTACCGCCTTGATCACTTTGAGCGCAAGCGCAAGAAAGAGGCTCGTGAAGTTCACAAGCGTTCTGCAATGGCCCAGAAGGTTTCACTAACCTCCATCTTCTCTTCTTATTCTTATTCTTTTTTCTTTTCATAATGAATTATAATTTAAATTGCTTTTATTTAAACTAGTTAATGCAGTTGTATTGTCATGATTCTCATTGGGTTCTTGTTAATTCGAGTGGAACAGGCTCTGGGTATTAAGGGAAAGATGATTGCCAAGAAAAATTATGCCGAGAAGGCACAAATGAAGAAGACGTGAATTATCTTTCTTTATTTCCTCTGTTATTTTTAACTTTCTTTTATGTAGTGTTGACCACTTCCCTATTCATTAATGTTATAGGTTAGCTAGTGGTCATGATGCAGTAGCAGCATTTTTAATTTTACTGTTCATATATAGCATATGTGTTGATGTCAAAAACATTTGTGGTTGAATCTGTAAATCTAGATTATTTTTTAATGACATGCTTGTTCAAGAGTTGTTTGTTGGTCGATGTTAGATAATCAACACTAATTTTTCATTGTTATAGATTTGTTCATAGGTTGTCAAATTTATGAGAAAATGATTTCATTATTGTGTGTCAACAGTTTGAAAATGCATGAAGAGTCAACGTCTAGGCGCAAGGCTGATGACAATGTTCAAGATGGAGCTGTTCCTGCATATCTTCTGGATCGTGAGAACACGACAAGAGCAAAGGTATGTCACACATGAAGTGTTAAAAGACAGGTTTGACTCCTGATTCTTTTGCACTCTTGGTAAGCAATCTGACTAATTTCTATTTTTAGGTTCTCAGCAACACCATTAAGCAAAAGAGGAAGGAGAAGGCTGGGAAGTGGGATGTTCCTCTACCAAAGGTGAGATTGCATTCAATACTTTGTGCAGATGACGTTAAATGATCTCTCTTGAAAATTGCTTCCCATCTGTGCTTTCTCATTTCTTCAGGTACGTCCTGTGGCTGAAGATGAAATGTTCAAAGTGGTCCGGTCTGGTAAAAGAAAGAGTAAGTATTACATTTATTACTTTTGGTCTCATAATCTTAATTGGTTTTGCGTGATTGAAATGGTATATAAGTATTATTTTCAAGTACTAGTTGCATTACAAGATCATCATTTCTTTATCTTTCTGCAAATCATACTTATTTTTTATTCTTAGTTCCCTCTTAGTGTGTTTATGGACAGAAGCTAAATACTCTGTATTTCTATGCATGAATAAGTTGAGGGAGGTGCTTGCATTGTTGTGCTTGTGTAATTCAAAACACCAACTCTTCAATCATATGGGGTCTTGTGGTTTATTAAATGATCAGAGATTTTTCTTTCTTGTTTGTGAAGGTGTCTTTACTGTCTTCGTTTCTGTAGTGTCTCTTAGTTCATTGTAAGCACTTTAAGGGGGTATTAGACAGAATGCACAGTGATCATTGTTAGAAACACATCTGATAGTATATGACTCATCATTTTGCAGCCAAGTAGTGGAAGAGGATGGTTACCAAAGCTACATTTGTTGGCCCTGGTTTTACTAGAAAACCTCCAAAGTATGAGAGGTTCATTCGTCCTACAGGATTGCGGTTCACTAAAGCTCATGTCACTCATCCAGAACTTAAATGCACATTCAATCTAGAAATAATTGGAGTGAAGAAAAACCCTAATGGCCCTATGTACACCTCTCTCGGTGTCATTACCAAGGGATCTATAATTGAGGTAGTTATATTTCTTGCTCTTCTAATAACTGAGATCTCAATTTGCCGTTTTAATTTGTTGATATGCACTGAGTTATAATGTAAAGGTAATACTAATATGAATCATTATCAAAATGTGTTGGTCATTTCTCTTCTTATTGTAATTTCAGGTGAATGTCAGTGAACTTGGTTTGGTCACACCTGCAGGGAAAGTTGTGTGGGGTAAGCTTATTTGTTTCTTGTATTTTGGTTGTTATCATTGGCTGAAATTTTAACTGAAATTAATGCATTGGATTTTTATTTGCCATGGATACAGGTAAATATGCTCAGGTTACCAATAACCCAGAAAATGATGGTTGTATAAACGCAGTTTTGCTTGTTTAAGGTCAGAGCAAGATTGGAGTTCCGACTTGCCTTCTAAAAGGAGTGGTCAAGCCCCTCTCCTATGGTTCTTACGGTCTTGCGGGTATGATTGTACCACCACTTCCAATGTTCCACGGAATGTTGTGCATTCTTGGCTGGTACTTGAGATTTTGTCTGGAGAAATAGTGAGGCATTTTTGTTTTTGGATTGGAATATTGACATGTTTTATTCTTCTTATTTGGTTAGTTTACAAAATGATTAGATCTAGCACTTTAAGATTTAAAGCTAGCTATTATACAATGAGTCTGACAAACAAGGTAATTTTTATAAAGTAGATTTACAAGACGCAACATTTTATGTAGCTGCGTTTTTATGTCATCGATAAGACATGTATTGCCAAATTTTAATGATGAACCACCAATGCATTTATTAATGGATGTGCTCAGATTGACTTAAAAGAATTTACATGCATTTTTTTTGCGTTGTTAATTTTCAAGTCTTAACAAACTTTTGGACTCTATCTAAAGGAATGGATGTTTTATAATATGTATTATTATTTTTATTATTGTTGTTATTCAATATTTGAAAAATCACAACTAGGGCACTATTCCTGTTAGTAGGTTTAAAATGTTCACTAGAGAAAATGAAGTGGTCATTTTGGAGATGGTAATTAGTAGGCCCTAAGTTGAGGTAATATAGTACTTGCATTCATATTCATATTGAAAGAAATAATTATATTTGGATTCACACTCGTCTGAGACTTTGAGTGGCAACTTCAATATTGTTATTTTTACGTATGGGGCATTCATTTATTCATCCTGGTACGGTTCTTAATTTAATTCTCACGTGTTTTGAAAATAATAATATATTGCTTATAATATTATCCTCTTGGAATAACTACATTTAATTCTCAATATGTTTGGAAAATAATAATATATTACTTATAAATAGATTTCTAGCAGTAGACTTGATTTGAAACAGACCTTATTGGAAACTCTAAACTTGGAGCTCCCAAAACTTCGTTTGATGAAGAAACAACGGCAACAAAGTTTTATATAAAAGCTCTCAGACTATAAATTCCTCAGAAATTACATATCCACAATGGACAAACCCCCATTAAAGATAAAACATAGAAAAGAAAATTAATCTCTGTTGTATCTAACTATTTTCATTTCATATAGTACTACATAAGACATGAAAATTTTCAACAATCACACTAACTATAAAATGTAGAAGAATTTTGAAGCCAAATAAACATTATTTAAAAAAAAAATCTCAAACCTTAAAATCAAGTTGTTTGAAAGATTTCAGAATTCATGTAAAGGTTCCTATGAGAAAGCATTTATAGGGGCAGAGATAATGAACAACAGTTCATAATAGAACTATAATGTGATGTGATAGATCGATTTTTGGAAAGCAAACACTACATTTTTGTGATTCTTGAACCTTTAGATAAATCCTCTTGACAGTAAAATCATCATTTTGACACTGATGATTTGTAACAAATAGAATCTCATTTCTGCGATTCCAAAGAGACCAAGCTGTAATAGCAAACACCATACTCCAAGGAACACCAGTCTCAACATGCAAGCTACTAGAGGATAAATTATGAATGAATCATTGATAGGTGTCATATTGATAAAAGGAAGGCATGTAATGCTTCACCTTCAATAAATGCCAAATTCTGCAGGCTTTAGAGCAATCTCTGAGTGCATAAAGTTGTCTTTCTTTATGAGACTGGCACATAGAACAAGTATCATGGGCACAGATCTTCCTAGCATGAAGAAGTGCCTTAGTCTTCAAATGAAACACTTAATTCTTTGTGGGCCCTTCCATGACCAAATCATTCTCCAAGCTGGATTCTGATAGGTATTGGTAGTACTAGCTACCAAATGATAGGCTGATTTAGTGGTAAAGACACCATTATTAGCAAATGACCAAAATGGTTCATCAGGTCCAAGACTATCATTGGGAGGAAATGTACCATTGATCCTCAAATGAAGGGTTTTATCATCATTACTTGACCCTCAAATGAAGTTCCTGGCTAGCCTCTCAAGCTTATTTCAAATATTCTTAGGAAGCATAATATATGGCTTTCATAGTGTAAGTGGGAAGGGTTAAGACCACCGCTTGAGTAAGGGTGATTAATCCTTCCAGCCATGGAAAGGGAATGAGCATGCTAGTTAGCAAGCTGCTTGTCAGTTTTCTCCAACAAAAAATTATAGCTTTTGGATAATTTCCTCCCATGTAACAGTGGAACACCACGATCACATGGGTCCCACCAAATTATGTGGGTCTCACTCTGAATGTGGTGGGATCCATGTGACTTTTAACCAATCACATGAGATGTGTTGAAAAAAGTGTGTTAAAGAGTGTGTTGCCAGTACTTTTCTTCCCGATATCAGTAGTAAGTTTAAATCCTAAAATAAACTCAAATCCACAGCTCTGGAGTGGTAAACATTTTTAGACACTAGCAGAGTAGATTTCTCCACATTATTTTTTTTTACCCTGAAGAGGCATAGAAAATATGAATGTAGTATTTAATTATGGCCCAGTTTCGATACATTTGTAAAAAAAAATTTAAATAAAAAAAAAATGAATTAAAGAGGTCAAATGAATTTAACTTCCCCTAAGTGGAAATTAATTACTCATGGAGAAGTTAAATAGGAGAACTTATGGAGAATGTGAGCTAGAAAGACTATTTTCAACTTTGAAAAAGTTAAATTTATTTTACCTCCAATTTATTTAATTTTTTTCACCTAAAAGTTATGGTATAGGACATAATGCATCCAACCCAACATTCATTGAGCGTCAATTCATAGTATATATTACTCCTAGACCTAGTAAGAAGTAGGAACAGTCCATAGAATGGATCCCGTTCTATGCACAACCAATTTATTCCACTTCATAATAGTTTTTATTCATTTTTTATGTTGATAATGGCTATTAATTTTATTTGTTATATTTGACGTTAGGATTAGTTGCATATATTATTTACCAATTTGTTTAAAAAAGATTAGTACGTAGCATATGGAAATTTCGTTGTTGGACGTTCATTTATAAATTCTAATTGATCATGGATAGTAAAATATGTCAATGAATAATATTTTTATGGTTTAATTACGTTTTTTGTCCCCAAAAATATCACAATTTTCCCATTTGGTCCCTCATTTTTTATTTTTTTCAAAGTAGTCCCCCAAAAAATGATTTTTTCCCAAATGGTCCCTCCATTTTTTTTTACAATTATTTTTTCTCAAATGGTCCCTCAAAAAGTATCACGATTTCCAAATTAGTTCCTATAGAATATCGTGATTTTTAAATTAGTTCCCCAAAATATCACGATTTTCCCAAATGGTCCCTCTGTTTTTTGTGTCATATCAGCACTTTATGGTTAAAAACAACAGAGGGACCATTTGGAAAAAAAATCTTTTTTGGAGGACCATTTTGAAAAAAAAAATAAAATGGGGACCAAATGGAAAAACTGTAATATTTTGAGAGACAAAAACATAATTTAATCTTTATTTTAATATTAGTTTAAAGGATTAATAAAATATTGTGGATAAATATTGTGCTTTTAAAGGATTGTGTTTCTAAAATATTTGGAAACACAATTGACAAAGTACATATTTAGAATGTGTGCTTTAGTAAATGGTAAGATTGTATGAGAATTTGGGTATTAATTATGGGAAAAGCAAGAATTTAAGAACCAATAAGACCTCAAACAATTGGTAGATAGTCCTGGTCCCTTGAATATGTAGATGAAGGTTTGGTGTCCGTTTGGATTAGTGGTGGTATAGTGTAAAATCATGATTTTAAATCACTTCTGTCCAACATGTTTCGTAAAACACACACCACTCATCTCAACCATTAATTTTTAGAATCAATTCTACATAACTGTAAATTAAACGAGAACTTGATCTTTCGGTATGTATTTGGAAAATGCTTTATTAGGAGAGGAAAAAAATCTACTTCAGTGATTTGTATGTCTTGAAAAGGATTAATCTCTTGTTGGGGTTAGAGATACCCTTGGTTTACACTAAAAAAATGACATGGAGAAAAGAAGGGAAAAATTTTAAAACACACAAAGAAAACATTAGAAAGGGATCGAATCATGTTTTCTAAAGAACATGACACTTTTGTAGAAGGTCTCTTAAATATTCAAATGTACGTCTGAAGGGTTCATAAGAGCTAATGTCTGGAAAATTTTGACCCAATTTTAAAAAATATTTTCACAAAGATTGATTTAAAAGCACACAACCCTTTGTTATCAAAACAAAGTTTAAATACATGAATAGAAACGAAGAGCAAAGGAATGGAAGATCAACACTAGTAATTTATACTTGTTTTTCACGTAACGACCAAGTGCTATGTCGTCCCTAATACAGTTAAGAATTCCATCATTTTTCATAGAATACAAGTATTTTTTATTGGGCTCTTCAGACTTGCTTACACCCAGGCATTATTTTTTCATCTAGCCTTCTCAGACATAAAACACTCAAACAAAATAAAGAATAAATTATTTAGGTTACACTTTGAGATAATCACACTAAGTGTCGATAAGGTTACAAAGAATACAAAGTGTAACTTAAGATTTTTCTAACTAAACACGCAGTTCATGATAGTTCTATATAAAACAATGAAAGAGTGAAAGAAGAGAACTTCAAAGAGTTTTAGAATGTTGTGAGAGAGATTTCTGAAGGTTTTCTAATATCATTTAATGCATGGAGTCAGTGGCGGGTTTGAAATTCGATTGTTGCAGATGCATTTGTCAGTTGAACAATGATTTTTATGCTTGGGATGTTGTCCTTCAATTTGATTTTTCCTATTTTTACCAATTGCCATATTGTTCCCCTTTAAAAGTTCAATTTTTTCTTTCCTTAAAATTGAAAGGAACACTCCACAAAATAATGGCTTCATATAATATGACTAATGTTTTTTCCACATCTCTCACCACACACCTCCCTTTTTCTTTTTTTTTTTTTCGCGAACAGTAGCCAAATTTTTTTTTTAATAAAAAGTCTGACATTTTTTTTTTGAAAAAATTTTTACTTGTAATTAACCAGATTAATAACATACATAACCATCAACTTATATAATATTAACCATAAATGCATACTCCCTCACTTATGTAATAATCCTTATGATCACAATAGATGGTTAAGTGTGAGTTAGTATGTAGTTAAATGAGCTGCTCAATTGGTTAATATCAAAGTCACTTTAAATAATTGTTCAAAATGACAAACAATTAACGTTTATTTCAATTGATCATAAGAAATATTACATATGCAAGGGGGCATGAACTTATGGTTAATTATGTGTACGTTGGTGGTTATGTATGCTATCAATCTGGTTAATTACAATTAACACCAAATGTGGTTAACTGTGAGTTAGTGTGTGGTTACTTAATTGGTTAATATCAAAGTTACTTTAAATAATTGTTCAAAATGAGAAACATTTAACTTTTATTTCAATTGATCAAGATGATTATTACACAAGGGAGAGAGTATGAATTTATGGTTAATACTATATAAGTTGGTGGTTATGTATATTATTAATCGGGTTAATTACAAGTAATTTTTTTTTAAAAAGTCAGACTTTTTGTAAAAAGAAAAAGAAAAGAAAAAAGTTACTACTATTCAAAAAAAAAAAAGGAAAAAAGAAAAGAAAAATGGAGGTGTAGTAGGTATGGGAATATCATTACTCATATAATATTGACATGGGGTTTATTTGAATTCATGCTCAACCTTAATTCTACTCTCATAGGTCTTTTGGTTTTAAATAGATGTGTTTTAGATGCTCATTTAAAAAAATGGCTTTTCGGACTGAACGTCCTTCAAACTAGCCTTCAAACGAAGTTTTAAGAAACTATTCTACAACATTAACTTTAGATTTTGTTAAATATGATAAATTTTCTTATAAAAAATCTTCTAATTGTTATAATAAAAACTTAAGGATTATGAACTCTAAATATTGTGTGACTCAACAATCTTTCCCTTTTTATGATAAACATTCTTGGATTTTTAGATAAGAGAATTAATCCAGAAAGAAGTGTAGAAGTGTAAATGATTTTTAGATGAAGGTAACTTGAATAGAAAAATTAAATAAGTTAAATTGCTTTACCTTTACATGAAATACTTCTTTTAAACATGCATAATTAAATTACAAAAATTTTACCTTAGGTTTTGAGTTTGATGAATGTTCTTTCTTCAATGTCTTTGCTTTGTAGATTCCCCTTGAAATTGATATCTCCATATTTCTCCTTTCTTTCAATTCTCCCCCTATCAAAAAAAAAAAAAAAAGAAAACAAGCAAACAAAAGCAATTATGCATATGAAAATGAATGGGATGAAGTTTGAAGTAAATAAATGTCCTCTCTCTCTCTATATATATATATATATTAGCACCATTACTGTAAAATTGTTTGCACAAGACCAAAATAAGACTAACGCCTACAAGAATAATATAAAGTCCTAAAAAGAAAAGACTCTAATCCCTAAGCCTTTGTTCACAAACTCCTTCAGACTAAGATACTCTGCAAGATTGGCTTTTTGTTTTTGAAAACATGTCTTGAAAGGATTTGCCTCTGTTTTCTTTGATTTTCTTGAGTAATATATCCTATTCCCAGAAGATTCATCTTTGAGTTGTTGAAGAAATACATCTTCAATTCTAGGTGCAGGAGCAACTCTTGATGAATTCATGTAGCGATGAATGGTAGTGAAACAATCAGAGGTAGAGTGAAGGAGACTCTCATCAAAGAATTAACATGCATTACGTAGAAAAAAAAAAATTAACTTCTAAATACAGAATTCTTAGGTCCACAACTTTTTGAAGTGTTGAGGTTTTAGATTAATCTCGTACCTCATGACAAAATTGAAAGAAGTTTTATAACCAGAGATTACGAAAGCATAAAAAAAAGTGATAAAGAACCAGCAGGGATAAGAAAAGAATTACTAACAAAAGAATTATGAATATAAATATCAAAGAATCATTATCTTTATCTTTATATATAGAGCAAACCCTCAAAATGGTCCCTGAAAGATATGAGGTCGGTCACATTAATCCTTGAAAGATACTTCCCCCGTTTCTTTTTATCTGTCGTTTAAGGTTTTTTCACTTAGATTAAGGAATGCAATAACTGTGTCTTTTTAGCTCCATTGTTTACAAATATATCCCCTCTCTCTCTCATTAAAGCATTTAAAGTTCTCCACCATTTCTAGTCATATGCAATAAATACTCCATCATTTAATAAATTTGGAAGGGTAAAATTGGAAAATTAGCATTTATTGTTGCCTTGGTATGTGAAAAAGACACTTATTTAGAAACAAATTTTATACTCTAAAACGACTATTAAAAAGAAACAGAGGGAGTAATAAATTGTAAAAACGTCCCTGAGAGATAGTAACGTCAGTTGATTAGGTCCTTCTGTTAACTCCCTTCCGTTAAAGTTAACAGAACCACAAATAAATCCTCAAAATGGTCCCTGAAAGATATGAGGTTGGTCACATTGGTCCCTGAAAGATAATAGACATGTAAAAATGTCCCTGAGAAATAATAACATTATTTATAAACCCTCAAAATGGTCCCTGAAAGATATGGGGTCGATCACATTGGTCCCTGAAAGATAATAAATTATAAAAACGTCCCTGAGAAATAATAACATCATTTATTATGCTTTCTTTTGCCTCGTTAATTTCGTTTCATTCCCAAATGCGAGTCATGCCTCACCATTTCTGGAAAAGGTTGGACTAATGACATTTATCCCTTTATCATGGTCCTATCGATTGAAAATCATGAAAGGAACTACAAAAGGATTGGTCTATATCTGCATGAATTTAGCCCCAAAAAATATGTTACTGGAGATCTCACAACATACTTGTTGGACATAACATGACACCCTACATCTCTGATTTTGGACTTGGGCGCCTTGCAAATATTGCTGGGGGAACCCCGACCTTGCAATCCAACTGAGTGGCTGTAAAGAAACTCCAAGAGAGACAAAAAAGCTTGTCCAGTGAAGTTGCAACTAATATTTTGGGAAATGGTTATCAGGCTCCAGAAGCATTGAAAGTGGTGAAGCCATCATAGAAGTGGGATGTTTATTCATATGGTGTGATTTTGTTAGAAATGATCACAGGGCGATTACCCATTATCCAAGTGGGTAACTCAGAAATGGACCTTGTTAAATGGATTCAGTTCTGCATTGAGGAGAAGAAGCCACTCTCAGATGTATTAGACCCATACTTGGCTGAAGATGCAGATAAGGAAGAAGAGATAATTGCAGTTTTGAAAATTGTGATGACTTGTGTCCATAACAGCCCTGATAAAAGACCTACAATGAGGCACGTGTTTGATGCTTTGGATAGATTGTCCATTTCCTATGATTGAGAAATTTCAGGGAGTTGTGAATTGGGAATCCAACTCATGCGTGAAGCTTTTGCTTTTACTCTTTCTTGCCATATTATTTTTACTTCTATTTCTCTATGCTTTCTAAAGTTTTCCCATCCTTCAACGAAATATTATTTCAGGATTCATTTGATGGTGGGCTTCCTCAAAGTCATCTCCAACAAGAAGATGATGATTTGGCTCATGCACTTTCTTTGTCCTTAAAGGTTTTGAAGTTTCTTTTTATTCTTAGACTGCAGAGGAAGAGGATGCAATGTGTGAGCTTCTAGTGAAAGAGGAAACCAAATGACTTGGAGTTCATGATACATTAGCTAAGGGAGAGAAAACCAACAATAGCATACACGGATCAAAGGTGTGTAGAGCATTATAGTAGAAACAAATGTAAGTATTTGGTGGTCGACCAACAATATTTGGGAATGAAACATAATCAACGAGGAAAAAGAAAGCATAATAAATGATGTTATTATTTCTCAGAGACGATTTTACAATTTATTATCTTTCATGGACCAATGTTATCGACTCCATATCTTTCAGGGACCATTTTGAGGGTTTACAAATGATGTTATTATTTCTCATGGACGTTTTTACAATTTATTATTTTTCAGGGACCAATGTGACCAACCTTATATCTTTCAGGGACCATTTTGAGGATTTACTTGCAATTCTGTTAACTTTAACAGAGGGGAGTTAACAGAAGGGCCTAATTGACTGACGTTACTATCTCTCAGGGACGTTTTTACAATTTATTATCTTTCAGGGACCAATGTGACCGACCCCATATCTTTCAGGGACCATTTTGAGGGTTTACTCTTATATATATAAATAGAGATGAGTCTAAAACTATTTTTTCCGCTAAAATTGGAGCTAAAATCGTAATCCTATATTTAAGCATTATTTTCAAATTAAAAAAACAGAATTCAAATTTTGAATTAATGGTAGTGACTTTGGAAAATTAAATTGAAAGTTAGTGCCGATACACTTTCCCATATTTTGCACAACAATCTTAGTAATTAATGGAATCCAGAGTAATTGTTGATCATATTTCCCACTAAATGTTTCGATATTTGTTTCTACTTATCGTGTCTCTCTCTTCTCACTAATGCTATTAACCTGTTGTTAGCCTCCCCCCTTCATATTTTCTGCACCTGCAAATTTTGAATTTAAATTTTAAGAGTAATAAATGTTTTGAGTTGTTTGTTTCCGTTCAAATTTAGAATATAAATTTAATGAGTGATGCATCTTTCCAATACTGGGGAATAATGTCATCTACACTCCAGTGCTCCACTTTTTCACTATTCAGAGGTCTTAAATGAGTCCCACTATTACATATCATCAAATTATTATTAAGCACCTATTATTTCCATCTCAGCACCTCATTTTGTTACTATTCACAGATCTTAAATGAGTCATATAATTACACATCACCCATTATTTATATTTTACAAATTTTTTAATTTAAAATTTTTTTAATTAGTAAATAATAAATTAATGTTAATATTACCGTTAAATTACAACGGTTAGATTATGTTTGTTGTTTTTTTTTATTTTTTTAAATTTAGACCTGTGGTGACGGTTCAAAATCGTCACTACAGGTAATGAAAAATAAAAAAAAAAATATAAAGTACGCGTGCAGAACTGCACGCGTTTCTTTTTCAACGCTTTTCGTCAGATATTGCAGAAGAGAATAAGTGCTTAGAGCATTAGCATCACTGTGCTCCAGGGAGGTGCTTAACTTTTTAGCACCGCAACTCAAGCAATTTAAAGCGATGAAGCACTTTTAATTTTGGGTTCTTATCTAGCACAGGTGTTTACACAAACACCTAGTTTAGTAATTTTTTTTTTTAAAATAATGATCGTGTGGGATTGGTTGATGAGTAAATTATGGGATCTATTTAAGAAATTTTTTAGAGTTATTGATATAGAGATAAAAAGTGATTGAGTTGTTTAAAGTAATAAAAATAATATAATAGTATAAGAATGTGTAAAAAATTATAAAATATTAGTTTAAGAAATTTTTGAGGGATGGAGATTATCTTGTATAAGCCATTTAAGTTAAATAAACATCAATGTAACATTTGTTCCATCGCTTTGGCATGCAATTATACTGTGCAATCTGTCAGAAAACAGATTTAAGCACCCCGCGGTGGAGATGGCCTAATGACACTCTATATCATTTCTTTCTCTTCCTGGGGTACTCCATTTTGGCATTTTTTTCCCTACTTCCTTCTTCTTCAGCTACCCCATTTCTCCCTTCTTTTTATTTTTGCCATGCTCTTTGAGCTCCCCCTAGAAGTTTATTTGTCTCCTGCATTTTTTCCTTTGAGATCCTAGAACCAAATTTCATCCTCCCTCTTCTCTCTTTTCTTCCATCATTTTCTCTTCTTTATTTTGTTTTTTCTTAATATAGTGTCTGTTGAAGTTTAGGGAAGTGGCTTCTTCGGCGGCATGGCTCCAGCCGCAGGGAGGGCGACATCATGTGGCTGACATGCACGAGACATCTGACTTAGTCGTAGTTGTTCTCGCGGCATTGAGGGGGCGTGGTAAGGTTTTTTTTCCCTACTTTATGGCTTTTCTTCCTTTGTTCTTTGCATGTGCAATTTTTTTTACTTCAATGTAGTTTTGCTTACGATGAGGAGAAGGTTTGAACAATCTTCACTGAGAGATCAAAGGTGAGAGGAGCTCCTCTTCTTTGTGAATGATTTATTTTTGTTTCCTGCACAAATAAGTTATCTATTGCTATGCTTTTTTCCCACCCCTGCTTTCTATAGCCTTTATTGTCTGAACATTTGTGTTTCTTTCATTTCTATAACCTCTCATTTGTCTGAACATATGGATATATTGTCTTGCTGGATAGAGTATTACTTTAAATTTAAAAATTGTTTCTTTTGCAATTTTGATATATCAAGAGTATATATTAGGAATAGTTGTCCCGAGGCTGCAATGCTCGGGCTACAAGCATGTGTCCCAACATCCTATCAAGGTTAGTGTGTGAAAGATATATTATGTATTTTGTAGTTTGGTATAGTTATTTGGCGTGGGGTTTGTAGCTAATGGTTAGTTCCTGTCTATGTTGTGCAGAGGCGCAAAAACTTTGAGATTGGTGGTGACAAGAAAGGCAAAGGAACTTCTTTGTTCTTGGTGGAGAAAATATTTGTCTTTCTGTCTTTGTTGTAAGTACATGGTTTTATATAGTTGAGATCACCAATTGAGGATTTGCTCCAATTTAACAATATTTATATTCATCACCTTTTTAATTTATGTTTGAAGATATAATACTCGATGTTTGACCTTGATGCACTTTGGTTGTATGATTGATGGAATATGTGGTTGTATTATTCAGTTGAATAACACTTTTTAGATATATCCCTAACACTTTTATTATTAATAATAATACTTTGTGTTTTGTTTTTTAGATATTATACTTATACCTCTGTTTTATTGTTACTATAGATTTTCTCTTATAGAAACAATAGAAACGGTGATATATTAATTTATCCAAACTACGTATCATATGTCCTATATATAATTAAGGCTCTTCCACACGTTTATTTTTTGTGTTTCAGTTTCTTTTGTTTTTTGGGAAATCTGAATGATCACTTTCATTTATTCTTAAATTGCAAAGGCTTGGTGCGTATGTGTAGTTTATGCTTTATTAGCAATTGGAGGTGGGTTTATGTAGCCACTTTGGACGACCTTTTTCATGGTGAGTTTCTAGAGTGGAATGAAGAAAATGTTGTATGGAAGTGTGTGATATTTTCTATGCTCTGGTCGGGCAGTTTAGTCCCTGACTTTTATAAATTAACACGTCAGTCCCTGACTTTAATCAGCGTCAGTCAGTTTAGTCCCTGAGCCAAAACGCCGTTAACAGAGAGGTGACATGTCACGTTAAGTGACATGTAGGCATCCAGCTGGGCATAAAACGTTGTCGTTTTATTGGTCATATTGATCTTTTTCATTTTCGTTCCACATATAACCTTCTGTGCTCTTCACTCTTCAGTATACATAAGCTTCCATATGGTTCAACCAACGTCACTATTTTCATTTTTCTTTTTGACATTACATCTTTCAGTATCAGGTAGCTAGTAATTTAGAAATTAATAATAATTAATTAACATGGCAATTCCGGTGGCCGGGTGGTTCCAATGGGAACTGCAGCAGCGCGGGGTATATGTTGATGTTGTAAGAGACTCCTTTGTATGCAGATTGGGAACATCTTTATTAATGGAGCCAAATATCTCTCTGCATGATATATTTTCCTAGAAGCTAAATATATTGAAATATTGTTATCAAATCCCATACCAAGTAGCATCATCCTAACCTATATAGTTTTGAAAAACAATATGCAATAAACATCAATCTCTTCCATCCATGTATCGACTTTCCCACACTTTCAACTTGTACATGAATTTGAGTTTCATCTCACTGTGCCACTCTTCCACTTAAATTAATTACAAAATGCAAATATGTAGAAATGATGCGGCCAAAATCTAGTGGAATAAGAAATGGGTACTATCAATTCATGACTCAAAATATGAATTGTTAAACTAATTTTTCAATCATAAATCATATCAAATGAAAAGATTAATAAATATAGTAGAAAATAGTTTAAATATATTATATAAATGATGTATAGAGCTTGATGTATGTGAGCAAGTGATTGACAAAGTTTGTTTGAAGCCCCTGTTACAAAAGAATGAAAACAGAGTAATAAAATAATTAAACAGAGTGGTTTCTGTATTACTTTTTAGTTTCTTTTCATTAACAATTTAAACTTATTTGAATTTTCAATTTCTTCTTACGAGAATTGGTGAAAGAAGATTAACAAAGGAACAAGCTCGATTTCTATGACGTCAGTCTGGTGGATGGTTACAACGTCCCCATGGCGGTAATTCCGGTGGGTGGTTCCAGTGTGAACTGCAGCAGCGCGGGGTGCCCTGCAGATTTGAACTCGGAGTGTCCGACAGAGCTTCAGTTAATGGAAAACAACCAAGTTGTGGCGTGCCAGAGCCCTTGCGCTCAGTTCAATTTGCAGGTTTTTTGTTGCTTTGGGAAGTATATCAATAAAACGACAGCGTTTTATGCCCATCTGGATGCCTACATGTCACTTAACGTGACATGTCACCTCTCTGTTAACGATGTTTGGGCTTAGGGACTAAACTGACCGACGTTGATTAAAGTCAGGGATTAACATGTTAATTTATAAAAGTCAGGGACTAAACTGCCCGATCAGAAAAAAGTCAGGGACTAAAGTGAGGGTTTACTCATTCTTCTAAATACAAAATCCATTGGTAATTTGGTATGTTCAAAAGTATTGGAACCACGGTTAGCCCCCTGTTGGATAAATAAATACATTAGGGTCTGTTTGGTTTGCATTTTAATTTCCTGTTTCCATTTCTGTTTTCTGTTTTCTGGAATTTTACAAAGGAAAAACTGGAAATGCTGGAAACAAGAAACAAAAAATTGTTGTTTCCAGCATTTCCAGTTTTTCCTTTGTAAAATTTCAGAAAACAGGAAGCAGAATAAAAACAAGAAATGGAAACAAGAAATGAAAATGTAAACCAAACAGGCCTAATACAAACCTATGCGCTTTCCCTAAAGAGGTCTCACCCTCAGAAACTCAGGATGGTTAGAAGGCCTTTCTTTGAGGTTTTATTTTAGGGTCTGTCTAGGGTGAAACACCTAACAAGTGTATCACCGGTGACACACAGACTTGTAATCGTTAGATTGAGAATTTAATAAATGAATGGCCAAGATTATTTACTGGCAACTTGTTGAGCCAAATTTATAAAAATTGCTAAGCTAACCTTCCATGTTTTATATAATGAGTGACTTTTTTTTTATTTTTTTTGCCGGTGTGAACTCCCTTTATAGTTTCTTCTCACAGCATACATAGCCATAGTGGCTATTTTATTTTTTATTTTTTTTCAACGTTTGAGTCATTTCTTAGTTTCTTTTCACCGTTCAAATTTTTCTTCTAAGTGTTAGTTATAATAAATTTTCACAACATACTATTCAATAAATTTGTACATCATATGGCATTCTCCAAAAATTTACTAAAAAATATATATTAACACTAATTAGTTATACAATTATAAGAACATAAAATAGATATGGGTTATTTCACCTCATTTATCAAAATTAGAGTCAGCAAAAGAATGTAAACATTTATTTTATTTTTGTGACCCAGTAATACTAATAGAAATTAAAACATAAGAAAATTCATTAAATAGATATATTATTGCAAATGTGCAACATTCATAATTCATATTTATCTACTTATCCTCCATCTTAAAATTGTTCCCTATATACATGTCATGTTTCCCCACTTACATTTTTTTAGTCCTTTTATTTTCACTTCAGCAGATTGATTTTCTTATATATGAACCACATGTATATCCTCCACATGAGACAGTCATACTTCTGCAATTTTTTTTCTTTTTTTTTTTTATCAAACTTTAGTTTTCTTTATTATTATTGTTATCATTATCAATATTATTATTATATTAAGACATTTTCTCTCATTATCCATTCATGTTTATTTGTTTCATTACATAAAAACACACATTAAGAAATATAATAATTGTGTTGATTAACATTTAATTTAAAGTATTTTTTCAATGTGTAATTTATTTCTCTATTTTATTCACTAGTGTTTTAATTTATGATCTCTCTTATCTATTCTATATTTCTCTCTATCTTAAAATTATTTCTCTAGTACACGTGTCACATTTTCTCACTTGTTTTTTTTTAGTCTTTTCATTCTCACTTCAGTAAAATGATTATTTTTTACGAACCACGAGTGTCCTCCACGGGAGGCAATATTAAATATTTTCCCACCTTATCCGTTCTTATTTATTTGTTTAATTACATAAAAACACAATTTAACAGATACAATGAATGTGTTGATTTACACTTTTATTATTATTAAAACACTTTTATTATTATCATTAAATTAAAACAATTTCTTTCATTATCTATTTCTATTTATCCATCTCATTACATAAAAACACACATTAAGAAATATAATAAATATGTTAATTTACAATAAATTTAATGTGTTTTTTTCATATATAATTTATCTCTCTATTTTATTCATTAATGTTTTCACCTATTATCTTTCATATATATTCTTTTTATCTATTTGGTCTATATTAAATTGTCCCCCAGTACACGTGTCATGTTTTCTCATCTACGTTTTATTTTTTAGTTTTTTTATGAACCACAAGTGCCCTCCATGTAGGGATGACAATTGGACTCAGACCCGCTGGATACCCGTAAAAATTACTCGTAATGGGTAGGGTAATTACCCACCAAATAGGTATGAGACCGGGTCTGGATAATTACCCGCACGTTTTTAATGGATACGAGTGCGGATACAAATACTATGACACCCTACCCTACCCTACCTACATCCACACTTATAATATATATATATATATATAATGTAATTTATATACCTATGATTAATTAATATATATATGTTTATATTATTAATTATTATTTTTTTCAAAAAATTAATTATTGTTAATATATTTTTATATTTTATTACAAATTAATAAATTATTTATTAGTTTTATAAAATATTTTAATATTAATTTTTAATAAAGAAATTATATGAAAATTAACACCTAGTTCTCGAAGAAGGGGGAAAAGTGATAAAATAAAAGAATAAGCAAAACTAATTAGGGACTCCACATTGGTTTGTCTTTTGTTGACGTGGGTTACTTACTGGTTCGCGTGACAGCAATTAACTTTGCGTATAAATTATTGACTCAAACAAGCCCCTGATAGCAATTGAACTGGACACGAAGCTAAGCTAACAGCAATTTTATCTCACCGGTCATTATACCTGTAATAACATGTTAAAATGAAATAA
Source organism: Sesbania bispinosa (assembly GCA_026901365.1). Taxonomy (NCBI): domain Eukaryota; kingdom Viridiplantae; phylum Streptophyta; class Magnoliopsida; order Fabales; family Fabaceae; genus Sesbania; species Sesbania bispinosa. Next base: position 733,010 of record QLOH01000383.1, read on the forward strand.
AAGGTGTGTACCACCGGTGACACACCCGTGAAATGTTTCATCCTAGAAGCACTCTTTATTTTAATATGTCATTTTTTTTCTCTTGGCTTTGCAAATTCCTTTATTTATCACTTAATAATTTTTATCTGAAGTGATTTTATTTTTTTTCCTTTTTTATACTTTCGTGAAAAATAAAACTTATTTAAGAGAAATATTCAGAGTGATTTGCTTATTTCTAGATTCATTATTTTTGGGTATTAGAAAAAGCAATTTAATTAAGGAAGAAAAGAAGAGCGCGCAGCTAGAGGACAAGACATCCTCATAATAAAATGACAAAAGAAAACACGTAGAAACTAAAATTTGAGGCATGGAAATTTTTAGGCTTCATGTTCTTCAAGGTACCATAAACATTACAAGTTTCATTTAATAAAATTAATATCTAAAGACAAGACATGTTACATGAAAAAAAAACAATGATGATATAGTAAAAAATAAATAAATTTTATAAGAAATAAACAAGTGCATATGGAGAATAAATGACCTGGTCAATTTGATGTTTCATATGATTTTTTTTCTGAATTGTACTATGCAATCTATTGTATTCAATCTCATTTTATGATTGGAGCAAACTGCGAAATGGATTTAGGGGAGGAATACTAATAATTTACCCACCTTGGAGGTATAAGGGTTTTTGATAGATTTTTGTGTGTTATTTCTCGTATAAGTTTTGAATGTTTTTATCTTAGCATTAAATATTTTTTAGGTGGATTAATGTATCGATGGCGCTAGTCTTATTCTTTTACTAATGTTCTGGTATAGAATTCGAACTTGGGCCTGTGAAGTCGAACTCGGATCTGGGTCTTGGTTGTTGGAGAGCGAATCCGAGTTGCCCACAGATGGAGGGTGTATCTGCAAAGGCACTCTGACGCCCAAGTTAGATATGTATCATAGTCAAAGTGGTTGACTGAGTCAAAATTGCGTACCTTATGAACTGTTAATACCCTCTATTTATAGGGGTTTTGGGCCTGCATAAATGTGGTAAGTGGGCGTATACAGTAATAGGGTAACTGAGCAAGTATACACGTAATTATGGATATTTGGTAATATACTTATATCAGTTTTGGGCCGTCATGGCCAATGGGCCTTAAGTTTAGACCGTAACAGAAGCCCCCCAGCTCTAGTTGACTTGATGAAGTCGACTTTGAGCTTAGATATGGACCAGGATGTTTTACCCGTGTTCTTCGCAATCGACACAGGATATGCATCCGAGACGAGATGTGTGATTCAAGACGAGTCATATTTGCTTCCATGGTTCGAGACGAGATGGATGGCTCGAGACGGGTTACAATTGTATATTTGCTTCTGTGGTTCGAGATGAGATAGATGGCTCGAGACGGGTTACATGTCGACCCAAAGATGAAACGATTCGAGATGGGTTAGTTTAAATTTAACCGTTACGACGTTTGGTTTTCCTTGTGACGCTTCGACTTCCATGTGACTTTTCGCATGGTTTCGTCGATTCGACTTCTTGGGCCTCTGCTGAATATGGGCCTTTTTCGGTTCTATAAATAGGAAGGTGATTATGAGGGTTTCCTCACTTTGCTTCTTAAATTGTTCAGTGCATTTGCCTTCTTTTGAGACTAATCTCGGAAAACAGAACCGACTTTCGACTTGCATCTCAGATTTGAACCCGACTATCAGGTATTTCCTTTTCTTCTCTTTTATTCTTTTCTGCACAAATGAGTGACAGTGAATCTTTGGAGATTTTGTCTGGGAAACCTCAATCATGGGTGTCTAAGAGTCGGTCGTCTTGTGGGAATGATGGTGAATATTTCAGTCCTGAAGTGGCCGAGATACTGAGGCAAAGAAGCATAGTCCCGGTGGTTGTTAGGGGTGTTGCGGGGAGTGATTTACCTGTAAAGTCCGAGTCGGGTTCTTGTGATAGTAATTTTTTATTTGTCTGAGTTGGGTTCTAGTTGTCTTGGTTCTGATTCGGGTAGTTGTTATACGACCTCTGCAGGTGTTGAAATAGCTGAGGCTCACAATGTAGATTACTTTATGCCCGCATGGGCGGATAGGTATAGATGGGTGGATCTGGAGGTTCTTGGAACGCCGAGTATCTATAGGTCGGGTTGTCCGGAGCATAGTCAAGAGCATCTGTTTGATTTAGAAGTGTTTGGCACAACTGAGATGAAGAGGGATTACAATGTTGTGATTCCGCCCCGGGGGAGCCGGGTTTGTCACCTTTCTGAAAATAACACATCCTTTCTGTATACATACGATTTTTTTCATTCTAAACTGAAGATGAGGCTGCCTTTTACTCCCTTCGAAGAAAGGGTGTTCATGTATTTGAACTGTGTACCCTCACAATTGCATCCAAACTCATGGGCATTCATCAAGTGTTTTCAGCTGATAATGGCCAAGTTTGGTTTTACCCCTTCCATTAAACTATTTTTTCATTTTTTCCAAGTGTTGAGGAAGCACCCAAAGGGGAAGAAGGACGAGACCCTGAAGAGTTGAATTTCATTAAGGGGGTTTAATGGCCGTAAGTTGATCGCACCCTACACCGAGTCGGCTAAAAGGGGAACATCACCTTTAAACAAGAATTCTTCCGGGTGCAGGCGACGGAAGGTGTGAAGCCGTTTTGGGAGGAGCAGTCGTCCAATGCCCCAAAGTTCTATATTTATTGGAGTGAGAGGCATTACGACAAGAAATCATCCAACTATGAAGTGACTAAGTCGACTTTATCCCCACAAGACTTGACCGTGAAGGGTTTGTTGATGGATTCCGTCAAGGAATGTGGTGTATTTTCTAGTAAAAAGATATTAGACGGGTCGATGCATAATGTCGGTTCGAGAATTGGTGAGACTTGTATTTTACTTTCGATTGTTGACTACCGTCATATCTTGTTTAACGCTTCTTATTTTGTTTGTAGCATCAATGGCTAATGCTGCGTTGAAGCAATTGAGGGCTCTGCAAAACTCCAACGCGAACCAGGAGGACGAGGTGCATGTGGATTTGGATTTGACCCAGGATGTCGGTGATGGCGTGTCGGGGGCGTAGCCCGTGTTGCAAGACGGAGTCGGTCCCAACAGGGACGACATGGCGCATGGGAGCGGCGCGGATGAGAATCGGTCCAAGAGGAAGAAGAAGTCAGTGAAGGCCAAGAAAAGGCCAAGAACTGATGAGTCTTCCGGGGAGTCCGGGGTTAATTTGTACGACTCGGACTATGACCTCGACACGCCCGAGATAGACCATGTTCTATATAATCCTTTTATGAAAGCGGTTCTTGACAAAGTCCCAGTGGCGGAGCATCTCAGTGATTTGGAGCTTCAGTGTCTCCAACATGCTTCATTCCTGAGGTATATGCGGGTAAACATGATGCCGTCATATGATCAAGCCAACTCGACCTTGGAGGTTTGGACCACTGAACGTGACAAGGCCTTGGAGGATTTGAAGGCTGCCAATGATGCTGTGGACAATGAGAAGAAAGAAAAAATAAAGTATAAGGGTTTTTATAAGATGGCCAAGGATAAGAACAAGGCCCTGGAAGCTGAAATAACCAAGTTGAAGGAGGACTTGGAAAAGTTGTAGATGGCCCCTCCGGCGTCCAGGATGAAAGAGGCGGCTGTGACCAAGATAGTAAAAAAGAACCTGCTGAAGGCTCAAGCGAAGTTTAACTAGGAGAAGACTAGTCTTGTGCAGCTTTCTCAAAAGATTGGTGCTGAGTCCTTCGACAATGCAGTGGCCCAGTTGAAGGTTCTTAATCCCGGCCTAGTGGTGGAGGGGGTGTCGTCCTCCTATGAAGTTTTCAAGGAGCAGATCTGTAAGGTTGACATGGAAAAGAAAGTGTATGTTGCAGTTGCTTCAGGGGAGGAAGTCGGCCCTTATGAGGAGGAATGTGTTGGATCAAGCGCTTACCACCAGGCCAAAAGTTATAGCTGTTAGTAAGGGCGCAACTTTATTTCCTTAAGGGTCCCCAGAGCCGCATTTAGCTTAAGGGGCTGCGCCCGTTAGAGGCGCCATGGGTTGGGATGTTAAGCCCATCGAATCCTAAGGGTGACGCTGACAATTAAAGCCAACAATCTCCCCCCCACTGTCAGCCGGGGGATTCGAACCCATGACCTTGCTCTGATACCACTTGTTGGATCAAGCGCTTACCACCAGGCCAAAAGCTATAGCTGTTAGCAAGGGCGCAACTTTATTTCCTTAAGGGTCCCCAGAGCCGCATTTAGCTTAAGGGGCTGCGCCCATTAGAGGCGCCATGGGTTGGGATGATAAGCCCATCAAATCCTAAGGGTGACGCTGACAATTAAAGCCAACAGAATGAACTTCTTTGTAATTTGTGTATTTTTTCTTCTGTGGTTTTTTGTTTCTTGTACTTAACTTTTCCTGTTAGGGTAACTTTATATATCTAAGTATTTTTATGTGTGTGGTGTCATATTCTCTGCGCTTTTAACGTGTTATTACACTTGTAACGCTTGTCGGTTTGTATTGCGTTTTTAACGTGTTTGCACGCTTGTAACGCTTTCGTATTGTTTCATAGTAAGCCGTGATGCTTTTCGCTTCCAGGTTTTGCCAAAGGCAACCGCGTAGTTGAGATGCTCTTCGCATTGAGATTGGGTGTCTAAGATGCTCTTCGCATCAGGAATTGCGAAAATAGTTAAGTTATGAAGCCGAGATGCTCTTCGCATCCGGGGTCTTATTAAATAAGGTTGTAAATAACCGAGATATTTTTCACATCCGAGTTTGAAATAATAAAAGAAATCCTAAAATTCCTAAGATACAAGGAAACTAAGACTGACTTTAAGAATAATAAGCTCTGAGCTTGTCTGAGTTCCAGAATCTCGGAATGGCTTTTCCTTCGAGGGTTTCAATCTTGTATGCGCCATTTCCAGTTGACTCAGTTACCTTGCAGGGGCCTTCCCAATTTGCAACAAGTTTCCCTTGAGAAGCATTTTTGTTCCCAATGTCGGCCCTTCTTAGGACAAGATCACCGGGTTCGAACTTCCTGATGAGTACCTTGGTATTGCGTTGTGTTGTTGGGCGCCCCTTTAACATGGAATCTCGGATGTGTGCCACAACGCGCCTTTCATCCAAGAAATCTAGCTCCTCGAGGATGTTTTTCCCATTGGTTTCTTCATTGAAATTTTCCACTCTCCAACTCGATTCTCCTATCTCAACTAGGATGAGGGCTTCCGTCCCATAGGTGAGGCGGAAAGGGGTCTCGTTAGTGGACGATTGTGGGGTGGTCTGGTATGCCCAGAGTACATGGTCGAGTTGTTCCACCCAGTTTCCCTTGGTGTTGTCTAACCTTCGCTTGAGGGCTTTAAGGATGACTTTGTTTGCGGACCAGACTTGACCATTGGTTTGTGGATGTTCAACCGAGGTGAAGTGATGCTTGATCTTTAGTCTGACTAAGAGTTCCCTGAATCCTTTGTCAGTGAACTGAGTTCCGTTGTCAATGATCATAGAATGTGGGATGCCGAACCGAGATATGATGTTCTTGTATAAGAACTTCTGGACCTTGGAGGATGTGATTGTGGCAAGAGGTTCTGCTTCAATCCATTTGGTGAAGTAGTCTACTGCTATCACCAGGAACTTAACTTGTCCTGGGGCTTGGGGGAAAGGGTCGAGTATGTCGATGCCCCACTGGTAGAAGGGCCATGGGACCGACATGGTGGATAACTCGGAGGAGGGTTGATGGTGGATGGAGCTGTTCTTTTGACATGCTTCACTCTTTTTGACGTAATCCATGGAGTGTTGGATCATAGTCGGCCAATAGTATCCGGCTTTGAGGGCCTTTTTCGATAAGGATCTCCCTCCTTGATGTCCTCTGCAACTTCCTTCATGCAACTCGGCCAGGATGTATTCAGCTTTATTAGCCTTTATGCATTTGAGCAAGTGAGTAGAAAATCCTTTCCTGTAAAGCTGGTCATTAACGACTATGAACCGGGATGCAAGTCGTCTTAGCTTCTTAGCTTCATTTGCGTCTTCTGGGAGTTCTCCCTTTAAGATGTAGGTCTTAATAGGAGTTATCCATGAGTCTGGTTTTTCAATGACTAAGATTGTTGTATCTGAGATTCTGGGTGCCGAGATGACTTCCTGCAGGACTGACTTATTATTTCCCAGCTTCTTGGTGCTTGTTAACCTAGAGAGGATGTCGACTCTTGTGTTCTCATTTCTTGGGACATGCTGGAAAATGAGTTCTTCAAACCCATTACTTGAAGTTTTTACCTTTTCTAGGTACCTTTGTAGTTGAGGTTCCTTGGCTTGGTATTCTCCTTTGATCTGAGATACCATTAGTTGGGAGTCACTGCATACTAGAACTTTTTTTGCCCCTACTTCTTTCGCCATGATTAAGCCGACTATGCATGCTTCATATTCTGCTTGGTTATTGGAGGTGGGGAATTCGAACTTAAGGGATTTTTCTATGCAGATTCCATTGGGCCCTTCTAGCACTATCCCAGCGCCTGCACCCTTCTTGTTGGATGAGCCATCAACGAAGACGGACCATTCTGAACTGGGGGTATCCTCAGTGGGGGTCATCTCTGCAACAAAATCGGCCAAGACTTGGCTTTTGAGAGCAGTACGAATTTCAAAGTTTATGTCAAACTCAGATAGTTCTACTGCTTAGGCTGTCATCCGCCCAGAGAGATCTGGTTTATGAAGGACGGTTCTGATGGGTAAGGCGGTCCGCACTGTAATCTTATGCCCCTGGAAGTAGTGTCTCAGCCTCCGAGCGGTGAGTAGGATAGCCAGAGCAGCCGTTTACAACTTTTGGTAACGCAACTCGGCTCCCTGGAGAGCCTTACTTATGAAGTAGATGGGGTATTGGTTGCGTCCTTCTTCCTTGATCAGGATAAAACTTACTGCCTGGTTTGTGATGGAAATATAGAGGTAAAGATGCTCCCCTGGGACTGGCTTGACTAAGACAGGGGGATTTGCTAGAGTCTCCTTGAGGTGTTGGAAGGCGGCTTCACATTCGCTGATCCATGTGAAGGATTTCCCTTTGCGAAGTAGCTGAAAGAAGGGGAGAGAAGTTATGGCTGCCTTTGGGATGAACCGACTTAGTGCGGTCACTCGGCCATTGAGCTGCAGGATGTCCTTTATGCATCTCGGACTTTGCATTTCCAACACGACTTTGCACTTGTCTAGGTTAGCTTCAACACCTCGGCTAGTGAGGAGGAAACCAAGGAAGTGTCTTGAAGGGACGCCGAAGGTACACTTCAGTGGGTTTAGCCGCATATTATGCTTGCGGAGACGGCTGAAGACTAATTCTAAGTCGGCCACATGATCACCTCTAGTGGGGGTCTTAGCAATTATGTCATTAATGTATACTTCAACAACCTTTCCCATCAGATCTCCAAAAACTCGTGTCATCATCCGCTGGTAAGTTGCACCGACATTCTTCAATCCGAAGGGCATCATGGTATAACAGTATATTCCCTTGTCAGTGATGAAGGCTGTTTTCTCCTCATCGTCCCGGTCCATAGGAATCTGGTTGTAGCCAGAATAAGCGTCCATGAATGACAACCAGCAGTATCCTAATGAATTATCGACCAGTTGGTCGATGTTGGGAAGTGGGAATGGGTCTTTTGGGCAAGCTCTGTTAAGGTCTGTATAGTCTACACGCATTCTCCATTTCCCATTAGATTTCTTCATAAGGACGACATTGGAAAGCCAAGTGACATACTTGCATTCCCTGATGAAGCCAGCTTTAAGGAGTTCTTCGATTTGCTAGTTTGCTGCTTGTTGTCTTTCAAGGCCGATCTTTCTCTTCTTTTGAGCAACTGGCTTGGCTTTGGGATCAACAAATAGTTTATGGGAGCAGAAGTTTGGGTCGATGCCAGGCATGTTGGCTGACGTCCAAGAAAATAAGTCAGAATTTCTGGTGAGCAGAGTTTTCAACTTATTCTCCATGTCAGGGTCCATGTCGCAGCCGATCTTGGTAGTTTGGTCAGCTGTAGTTCCAATATGAAAGGTTTTGGTCTTGCCAGCTAGTTCAATCTGGTCTCAGCCGTTTGGGTCTAACTCGGCTCGAGGGTCGGATCAATCATGAGGATCTGTCCCTCTGGTGCTCTCTTTTCTTGCTGTGGGATGGGAGTGGGGTTCAGAGCTGTGTTGTAGCATTTCCTTGCTTTCTTTGCGATCTCCTTGGACTATAATCACATTGCCGTCTCGGCCAGGGAATTTCATCACCAAGTGCTTGGTAGAGATAACTGCCCCTAATGCGTTCAACGATGGTCGTCCGAGGATGGCATTATACAAACTGGGACAGTCGACTATCAAAACTTGGCCGACATGGATTTTTTGTCGGCCTCAGTACCGACTCTGAGTGTTGTTTGGAGGTATCCTTTAGGTTGGATCTTTTCTCCAGAGAAGCCCACTAAATCTCCTGAGTAGGGCAGGAGGGATTCTGGAGGTAGTAGCAGCTGAGTGTAGGTTCTATAGAAGAGGATGTCAATTGAGCTTCCTTGGTCAACGAAAACTCGTCCTATGTCGCCATCTCCAATGAAAGAGCAGATCATAAAGGGATCGTCATGGTCTTCAATAGCATCAAAGAAATCTGCGTCAGAAAAAGTGATGACCGGGTTTGGGGGTCGATCGACATTAGATTGGATGTCGGTCTGGTCTACACTGTAAACTTCTCTCAGGTGTCTCTTTCTGGAATTGTTGGATTGTCCTCCTCCGGCGAATCCTCCCAGCATTGTTATCCTTTTTGTGATCATATTTCCTGGGAGAAGTGGAGCGTTTACGCTTTCTGTCATTGTCACCCTCAGGACTTGGGGATCTTTTCCGTTCATCGTTCTTCCGATAACCTCCCCGCAACCGGTTCTTCTTCACATATCGAGATAGTCTACCGTCTCGGATGAGTTGTTCTATGATGTCCCGTAGCTGGATGCACTCATCTGTGTTGTGTCCATACCCTTCATGGAAAGAGCAGTATTTGGACTTGTCTTTTTGAGATGAGGCTTTCAATGGAGGAGGTTTTGGGACATCGGCGAGCTCAGTGTGCATCACTTCTTTCAAGATCTTCCCTGGGTTGGTATTCAGTGGGGCATAGGAATTGTATCGGCCTTTAGGCCGACTTTGGTCATGCTGGTGATGGTGACCACGATCCTTTCCCCTGTGGCGGTCATGGAATGAATCTCGGTCTTGCTTTTGGTTGGTGGAGTGTTTGGCAGCTCCTGTTAGGTGTACTTCTCGTCCCACAAACTTGTGTGACCGATGCTGAAATTGCTCCATAGATTGGACCGGTTCTTCAGATAGGGAAATAGCCAGTGGTGAGCCTGGTGAGAGGGTCGAGACAGCACATACAAGGTGGACATTTTCTGCCAAGTCTAGGATGAGGGCACATTCCTTGTAGAAACGGGCCAAGAAGGCTCTGAGGGGTTCATCTTTTTGTTGTCTGACTTTGGCAAGTGTGAATTGGTCTCTGGGGATTTTAGTAGAGATGGTGAACCACCCAAGAAAGCGGATTGCATGTCGTCCCAAGAATCTATGGACCCCAGAGGTAAGGTTTTGAACCAGGCTAGGGCTTCTCCCTTCAAGGTGTGGGGAAAAGAACGGCAGTTCACGGCTTCAGGGGCACCTATGAAAAGTATTTCGTTGGTGAAGGCATCAAGGTGTTTCACATGGTCTGTGGTTCCATTGAAAGTTTCAATGGGAAGAGCTCCTCGGAAGTGTTTGGGTATCTCGACTCGAGTGAGCCTCTCGAAGAACGGGTGCCGGAACGGGGCAGTGAGAGTCGGTCGTTTGGGTTTCAAGACCTCCTGGTGGGTAATGCGATCCCGGTCCGAGTGAGGCCGGGAATGTGTGGTTGGTTGGGGTTGGACAGCAACGCTGCGCTCCAGGTGCCGAATGCGTTCTTCCAGGTGGCTAACGGTCGGGTCTCCAACTACTTTAGGCTGGTTTTTGTGGATCCTCCGTTGCTGCTCCTGGAATTCTTTGAGTTGGGCTTCCAGACGATGTATGACCTCGTCCCGAGGGTCGAGTTGCAAGGTTTCAACCGGTCCGGTTTGAACTCGGGGTTGTGAAATGCTCTCGTGTTCGACTACGTCATCCTGGACTCCGAGGTCATCTACCCATCCTTCATGCGTTGGTTAAAGGCGGGCCCTCATTGTCTGAAGACGAGTGTTGACGGTCATGCTGGAGAGGGGGAGGCCCTCCTTCTAGCGCCAAATGTTCTGGTATAGAACTCGAACCTGGGCCTGTGAAGTCAAACTCGGATCTGGGTCTGAGTTGTTGGAGAGCGAATCGGAGTTGCCCGCAGATGGGGGGTGTACCTGCAAAGGCACTCCGAGGCCCAAGTTAGATATGTATCACAGTCAAAGTGGTTGACTGAGTCAAAATTGCGTACCTTATGAACTGTTAATACCCTCTATTTATAGGGGTTTTGGGCTGCATAAATGTGGTAGGTGGGCGTATACAGTAATAAGGTAACTGAGCAAGTATACACATAATTATGGATATTTGGTAATATACTTATATCAGTTTTGGGTCGTCATGGCCAATGGGCCTTAAGTTTAGACCGTAACAACTAGAATGATAATTACCCTAATTAAAAGTATTATTAGTTTCGGTGTGAAAAATAGGATTATATTGTTAGATAATCTAATCTAATGGGTTACGCCGTTACACTTTTGTTATTTTGTCTACGGGCTTAAAACATAGGAAAAAGTTAATAACTGATAAGTGAAAATTAGTTGATAAATTAGAGCACTTTTTAGTTCACTTATTAAGGACAAAATGGTAATTTTGCCCTAGTTTAATCTTTTTTTATTAAATATTAGCTAAATTGTATTTATTAATCTGAGATTTGAATTTGATGCTATTTTGATAGAAATATTGCTGATTTTTGCAGGATATTGCAAAGATTTGATTTGAAGGGAAGATAGCATTAAATGAGGGAGATATCTGCAAGATTTGAAGTTTAATTGAAGGCATTTAATAAAGAGTTGAAGATTATTTGAGAGCAATTAATGAAGATATCACTGCCAATTAAACAAGGATTCTGCAGACAACCTTCCCAATTAAATCCAAGATGCTCAATAAATGCAAGATCTCATCAAGAAAAGGGAAACAGGGAAAGACAAATCAACCAAAACCAGTCTCAGGGAGAGATCAAGTTAAAAAGAGAGAGATTGAAGTTGCAGGACGCATTCTGCGCTTCAACCTGCGCTGTAGCGCAAGGTGAAGCGCAGCTCTCTGGATCCTGCACTGCAACCTGCGCTGTAGCGCAGGGTGAAGCGCAAGTTACGAAGATTCCTGCCCTGTTGCCGTTTTTAGATAGATTTCTCCCCAATTTTCTTTGTCTTTCCTTAGCCTATAAATAGGACCTCATTGCACCAGATCAAAGTGTGCACGATTATTGTAATTCAGTTATATTCCAGTGATAATGCACCAGTTCTAATTTTAGAGCAGGAGAGGAGGAGCACTTCAGAAGGATTGAAGATGGTGACAACATCTTCGGTGGTTTGTATGGCTACCATGTGTAGTTAACTCTCCATTAAGATTGAATGTAATTGATTCCATTTCCAAGTGTATGTTGAACTCTATCTATTTATTTATGCAGTTCCCTAACTATAATATATTTACAACAATTTTGATTGAACAAATTTTACAGGAGTTTGATTAATTTCATCTGTATGATTTTAATATTTGATCCATTATAAGTAATTTGATTTTTTTTTTTTACTTTTTTAGGTAGGTCTTCATAGTAGCTCATATTTAAAATCACATTTATTAATTTCTATATAATTTTAAGACATGTAGATATATTTAAAATTTTGAAATACAATTATATTTTGTAATATTGAATAATACTTAATTTTATCATAATTTTAAATTGTTTCCTATAATATCATTTTATTGGCATGATAAAGAAAATTTATTTCATCATTTAATAAATTTTCACATGTTTATATACATAATCTGTTAATATATATTATATTGGGAAAAGAGTATATAACCACCCTAAACTTTCACCCTTTTGCAAATAGGCACCACGAACTTTTATTTTGTCCTAATTAACCTTTAAAATTCTAATATTGCTGCAATATGTCATTTCATTAACATGAAATTAAATAATTAACGAAACCAATCATAATTATTCAAGATTTTGTAATTAAAATATTAAAATAGTATAAAATAAAGTTTTAAAAAATAAAAAATAGAAAAAAAAACCTAAGTTAAGAGAACACACTATCATGTTTCGCTTTTAGAATTTCAAATATATTTAAAATTTGACAGAATTCAAAAATAAAAAATTGAAACTCTTTTACATGTTTTTAATATTTGAAACACAAAATATTGAAAAATTTATATTTATTATGTTAATTATTTAACTTCATATTAATGAAAGGACCTATTGCAATAATGATAAGAGTTTAAGGATTAATTGTGACAAATTGAAAGTTCATGGTGCCCATTTGCAGAAGGCCAAAAGTTAGGGGTAGTTTTATGCTCTTTTCTCTATTATATTTTACCAGAATAAATTATTTTCCGTGCATCGCACGGGCACACGTCTAATGAAGAATAATGACACAAAGGTAAGTGTAAAAAATAATGGACTTGAACAAAAAGAATGACTGAGAGAGGGAATGAGAAAGCATGTTTCAGTTCTTCTTGGACTTGGGTGTTCTGATTTCTCTTATACATTCATCCTAGAAATGTTGCATTGTTGATTCATCTCCTCTAGGCATGGAGACCACCACCAACTTATGTCTTAGCTTGTCAGGAACATGTTTTGTGTTAGACACACCTTTTAAGACTTACCCCTTGTTTGGTTTAAAGAGAGAAATAGGGAAGAGAGAAATAGGAAATAGTGAGATAAGGAAGAGAGAAATAGTAGAGAAATTAAATAGAAATAGAGGTTGTTTGGTATGAGAGAAATAGGAGAGAGATAGGAGAGAAATTAATTATGATAGTTGTTTGGTTGTGGAGAAATGAGAGAGGGATGTGTAAGAAGGTAAAAAGATGAAATTACCCTTGAAATAAAAAAAAACATTCATAATTAATTGAACAACATATCACTAATATAGTGAGGGGCAAATTGACTTTTCATAATATAACCCCCTTCTCACCCCAATTTCTCCCCTTCAATGGGGAGATTTATTTCTTAGTGGGCCCCACACCTAACATAACCTCTATCTCCCTCTTCAATGTAATACCAAACAAGGTGGTACTAAAAACTCTCTCCCAACTCACTCTCTCCTTTCTCTATCGTCTGTAAATCATCCATACCAAACAAAGGGTTAGATATTTTCTTCTTTATTCCAGGTGTAACGTCCTTATTCCGAGAACTAAGGAATAATTTCCGTTGGAAGCACATTCCCGAATTTACAGAATTATTTTCGCAACATTACCTATATCATTAATGCATACATAACATAGAATTGCTTAACTAACTAACATTTCCATAAGCAGGAATTCCAAAAACAACCAACTATACACATACTAGGTATCAATATTTGCCAACATTGGCTACAATCTAGCCAATACAATTATCCATATATATATATATATAATTATCCAATGTTCATCAGGACATGGGAGTTCTAAGCATAATAAGAAAAATTGTGGATAATCCACCCCTGGACACCAGGCCCTCCAAGTCATTGTGCAAGTTGAGTCTCCTGCACATCTATAAGCAAATCCACAAATGTGTGGTGAGACTAAAGTCCCAGTGAGTGCATACATGCATGCAGTGTAGGGAAAACATACAAATGTAAATGCAACAGCGAATACATAGTCCAATATAATAGGTATATTTCCAACAACATAATAACTTGTTTGTGGTATAAAAGTTGATCTCGAAAATAAAATCAATTTTTAACCTTTTGATTCTAAGAGCAATCTGGGACTTAGAATCTAGTCCTCAAAAGGGACTTGATAAGTGCGTAGAATTAGTAGTTTTTAGGTATAATTTTAGCACTTTGAGATGATAATTGTTTTTAATTTGGCCTCTAATTGCCCTTTTATTGCTTGATTTTAGTTTTATGTAGTTTTTAATTTAATTTGCAGTTTTGATGCTATTTTGATGAGGAATGTATATATTTTGTAGGTATTAAAACTTGGAAGGAAAGTTAAGAAGCAAATGGAGTTAAAAGAGGAGAAAAAGCTGACTTTGGCAGCAAGTTTGGGCACTTGAGTGCCCAAACGCGCACTCAAGCACGTGTGCCCTGTCTGAAAAATAAAAAGGGGGCGCTCAAACGCCCACTTTGGGTGTTTGAGCGCGTGTATTCAGACAGCTTGCTGAACGCACTTAAAAGAAGAGAAAAGGGAGCTATTTTGAGAGACTTTTCGATATTCCTCTTCTCCAAGTTTTCTCTCCTCAACTGAATCTCTGCCGGGGCAAGGTTTTCCTTCCTCCATCTCCTCCGGTCCTCATCTTGTGGGTTGCCCTCCTCCATGAGTGGCTAACATCCTGCTCCGGGATTAAACGAAGTCTTCGAACTCCGATGTATTCAGTTTAGGTTCTTGTATTTTACTTTCATTTGACATTGGTAGTTTCGTTTTGTATTAACACTTGAATCTATTTTAAGAGATAGTTCTAGTTATAAAATCTTAGTCTTGACTGGAAGGTATTTCTTTGATTTCGAACTAAACGTTTCTTCTCGATGGGTTTAATATACTAGGAATAAATATTGATCTATCGAATGCTTTTGGATACTTGTTTTTAAAGCTGGAATATATTTTGGATATGCGAGGAATCGATATTCAAGGGTACTATTCTTAGGGTCTCTAGGTTCGAGGGATCGACCTAGGCGACTTTAGTGTATCGCATCAATGTCAATGAAATCGTAGGTACATGAACTAACAAAATACTGAGGAGGGAGAACGGTGAGTTCAATCCCCATTTTATAAACTTGTTTTCGAAACCATTTTATCGCCCTTGTTTAGTTTATGAACCTGTTTTACCGAACTTTTCACAAATCCCAAAATGCAAATTTCAATGTTCTTGTGTAAGTACTTAGTGAACTAAAATGTGTTAAGTTAATAGTAGTTCGAGTTCTTCGTGGGTACAACAACCCTTACTTATATAACTATTATACTGCTGCGGTATCGGTATGCTTGCCAGGATCCCAACAGGACTCTTTAAGAAGTAGATTTACAGTGTTTTGATCTTTTGAAAACTTAATGTGTATTGATTTCCAGAATTGTAACAATACTCACTTGATATTTTATCTAATGAAAATCAAAGTGATTTGTAGGGAAGAAGAAAGAAAAGAATAATGGAAATAAAAGGAAATTCAACAAAGAGAAATAAACAACTAACAAATTCTAAAATTAAAATGCATGAAATGAAGATTAAACAAGAGAAAACAACAACATTGTAAAGAAAAAGTAATTGCATTAATTGACATTAGAATCTGGGTGGAATTTCATACTTGAATATCTCCTTAGAACCAGTTGTCACTAACAGGATGAACGTATTGGTGTTTCAGAGAGTTTTCAAAGAAATTAAATCCAACCCTTGTTACAGAATAAGTTTGCCTATTTATAGATTTCTAATCCTAACGACTAACTAATATCCATAGGACACATTAGCAATCTTCACATGTATTGGCACAATGCATGGTTGACACGTCTTCTAACGGTCAGAAACTACTTTATCCCTTTTCGAGCTTTTCATGAGGCTCCACTATAATTCTGACATCTGTATTGAGCAATAAACTTCCAATAACTGTTGCTAACTGCTTCTTCAAAACTTCACTTTCCTCGAACAAGCCTCTTATCTTCAAAATAACTTCTAAGTCTTATTGAGTTTATCTTCCTTCGATCTACTCAAATTGCCTTTCAACTTCTACAATCCATGAAATTGAATATCCCTTTCGATTGTGCACTTTCCAAATACTTATAATTTATTCTGATGTTTCAGCCTACTCAAAAGTCACAAACTTTTTGTTGACCATTATGGTCTGACATGTGTCAATTCTCCTTTGGTCAATTCAGAGGTTATATTGACCACCGTCCACTGTCCATTCAGCCTTATTTATTAAGGCTTCATTGATTGGGCCATTTTTGGGACGCATTTGTTCCTCTTCCTCTCTTTAATCCTATAAATAGGAGTTCATATGGAATGACCTATTCATTCTTCTTCATTCCTCCATTGGTTTCAACATGGAAAAGCTTCTTCCTTTGGCTACTACATTCGACCTAATCTTTAATGATTTCATTTTTTATAAGGTCAACGAGGTAGCCAAAGCTATAAGTTTTTTCAACCCTTTTTAAATATTTTCTTTTGGGTCGAACGTTGTAGCCAAATGTTTAGTTTATTTTTTCTTCACTCCATCTTTCTCATTTTTTTATTGAATCACAGAGATTTTCATTCTTGCTCACACAAAGCCTCTGCCCTAGTGGTTCAATCAAAGCTTGTGGGAAAGGAGAAAGAAGAGGCGAAAGAGTAGAAGAAACAGAAGTTGGGAGTCTAATCTTATGAAGATCTAGGATAGTCTTTATTCTATATGTTTGTATTTTTTCTTTATGTATTCCATTCGAATCTTATCTAATTCGAATTATCTTTACATATGAATAAAAGACTTATCTTTATCTTTTCTTTTCATTTATCAAGAGTATTTCGATTTCAAGCATATATTTCAATGTGTCAAAGTTCTTTCGAAACCAACTAAACTCTTTAATTTACTAAGTTAATTTGACTATCAACCAATAATAACTTATTCGAATTTCTTCTTTATTTCTCAAATTCGAAATTCGAAGATATTGGTTCTATCATGACTTAGTAATATTTCTAATCTCAACCCAACAACAGCCTTTTCGAAGGTATTAATAAACCAATTCTACTCTTTTCGATTTATATAAAGACCTTTCTCGAATGTTTCCTGGAATTCGATACCAACATAACTACATGTGTCTTTTCACTTATCCATTTTCCAGTGGCCGGATATGAGCTTAGTATCCAAGTGAGGAACGTCTTCCCCACGGTCATAAGACCTCACTGTTAAACATGAGTTTTCAAACAACATAACATTTATATCCTTTCCCCTATTTTTTCCATTTTCCATATTGGTCAAAGACCCATGTAATATTCATTTCATATATGTGTGGATTGTCATGAGTGCATAAAGCATAATGAAAGCATGTGGTCATTTCCTCAATCCTAGGCATACAGTGAAGCATGAAGATAAACCATAACCTAGGCCTTTTAACCAAACAATCACAACCATAAGCATGGCCACTCAAATAAAACCATAATCAAGGGAAAACAATCATTCACAAGAAATTAGAGAAAGGGAATACAAGATGAGGGGTTATAGAGGATCATAAGGCAAGATGAAAGTGAGTGGGCGGTATACACTCACCTCTAGAGACAAACAAATGGGTTGGTTGAAGGTTGTGCGAAAGCTTCTTCTTCCTCTTCTTCTCCTAGGGCAAGCACAATGAGCTCATCTCTCTTCTCTCTCTCTCTAAGATGGAAGGGGTGTAAGAAAAGTGAGTGAGAAACCCTAAGATTCTGTTTTTAAAAAATAGGTTCACGCATTTTCGCTCAAGCAAAACATTTCTCCCTTGAGCAAATATCAGCAGATTTTTACCCCATTTGTCTGATATTTTCGCTCAAGAGAAAATGCTCTTACTTGAGCGAAAATCTCACAGAATGGAAACTCCAAATTTCCATTCCCACTCGCTCAAGCGAGCCATTTCTCGCTTGAGTAAAAAAGCGACAGTGTTATGCCCTTTTTAACAGCTTTTAACCCTCTTTCACCTAATTCCTTTTATGAAAACCTTATATACTTCTAATTCCACTTATGAAAACAATTTTAAAATTTGGGATGTTATAACTCTACCCCCTTAAATTAATTTTGTCTCCAAAATTGATTATTATAGTTTTGTTACCTTAAGTGAAGAACTCCGGATACCGAGCACGGAAATCATTCTCCTTCTCTCAAGTGGCCTCCTTAGGTGACTGACCCTCCATCACCTTCACTAATGGGATTGCCTTATTCTTTAGGGTTTTGACACTTCAGTCAATAATTTGTGCAGGCCTAGTGGGAATCGTAAGGTCTTCCATTAGTTGTACCGAGTTAGAGTTTATGATGTGTGAATGGTCATGTATATACTTTCTGAGCTGGGATACATGGAAAACATCATGGACATTGGACAAGTGGGGTGGTAAGTCTATCTAGTAAGCAAGAGGACCAATCCTGTGCAGGATTTGGAAGGGGCCAATGAATTTATGATTTAGCTTTTCGACTTTTATGGCTCTTCCAATACCTGTGATGGGAGTTACTTTAAAAAATACATGCTCACCTTCCTCAAACTCTAGGTCTTTCCTCCTCCTATTCGCATAACTCTTTTGTCGGCTTTGGGACATTACAAGTATTTCCCTAATCCTTTTGATCTTATCTGTGGTTTCCTGGACCAACTCTGGACCTAACAGGTTCCTATCTCCCACTTCATACCAACAGAGTGGGGATCTACACTTCCTACCATTCAACGCCTCATAGGGTGCCATGCCTATACTGCTATGGAAATTGTTGTTGTAGGCAAACTCCATGAGAGGTAGGTACCTATCCCAATTACCCTTCTCCTTTAACACACAAGCTCTAAGCACGTCCTCTAGGGTCTGGATGGTTCTCTTAGACTGACCGTCAGTCCGAGGATGGTATGCGGTACTAAACTTCAGTTTAGTCCTGAAAGCCTGATGAAGTGCATTCTAAAACCTAAAGGTAAACCTACGATTTCTATCTGAAACTATGCTAGAGGGTATACCATGGAGTTTTACAATCTCCTTGATACACATGTCTGCTAACTTGTTCAGGGAATATGTGGCCTTGATAGGTAGGAAATGGGCCGACTTGGTGAGCCGGTCCACAATGACCCAAATTGCGTCATACCCTGCTGGGACTTTAGGTAATCCTATCACAAAATCCATTGCAATGCCCTCCCACTTCCACTATGGGATCTCTAATGGCTGAAGGGTTCCTGAAGGTTTCTAGTGCTCTTTTTTTACTTGCTATAAACTAGATACCTAGAAACGAACTCTACTACCTCACCCTTCATACCTACCCTTCAAAACATCTTCTTCAAGTCCTAAAACATCTTGGTAGTACCAAGATGTACCATGAACTTGCTCCTATGGGCCTTCTCTAGAATTTGTTGCTGCAGACTATCCCTTTTAGGGACACACACTCTCTCTTGGAAGAGAATCATCCCATCTCCAGACTCAGAAAACCATGACTGCCCTTTCCTAGCTTGGAGTTCTACATCTGAATCTTGGGCCTCTCTATTATGGGCTCTCAACTCACTGGATATCTCTATCTTACACAACCGTAGACTATCGGTCACGAGACTTACATTGAGGCTCAAATCCCTAAACTCCTCCACTAATTCCATCTCATGCACCATTATTAATGATATATGCAGGGACTTCCTACTCAAGGTATCTGCCACTACATTGGCTTTGCCCAGATGGTATTTCAGCTCAAAATCATAGTCCTTAAGAAACTCCCTTTGATTCCTCTGCTTTATGTTAAGCCTTTTTTTAGCAAAGAGGTACTTGAGGCTCTTGTGATCACTAAAGACCTCAAACTTCACTCCATACAGGTAATGCCTCCAAATTTTGAGGGCAAATACCACAACTGCTAACTCTAGGTCATGGTTAGGGTAGATCTCCTCATGGGGTCTAAGTTGTCTAGAGGCATAGGCTACTACTCTCTTCTCCTACATCAACATGCAACCCAATCCCTTACCTGAAGCATCACTATAAACCTCAAAAGTTTTGGACGGGTCCGACAACACTAGCAGCGGGGAGGTGGTCAACCTCTCCTTAAGCTCCGAGAAGCTCCTTTTACACTTCTCATCCCACACGAAGGTTTGTCCCTTCCGGGTCAGCCTAGTGAGGAGCAATACTAATTGGGAGAATCCCTTAATGAATCTCCTGTAGTATCTCGCAAATCCTAGTAAACTCTTAATCTCCGTTATGGTCTTAGGTAGCTCCCATTCAAGGACGACTTCTATCTTACTATGATTAACCAACACACCCTCCCGTGATATCACATGTCCTAAGAAATGAACCCTACCCATCCAAAATTCACACTTCTCATGGTTGGAAAATAACTTATTCTCTCTAAAAAATCCCCAACACTATCCTAAGGTGTTGCTCATGATCCTCTAATGTCTCGGAGTAGATAAGGATGTCATCGATGAACAAAACGACAAACTTATCCAGGTAGGGCTGGAAAATCCGGTTCATGTAGTCCATAAACACGACTGGAGCATTGATTAGGCCAAAAGGCATCACCAAGTACTCATAGTGCCCATATCTAGTTCTAAAGGCAGTCTTAGGTATATCCTCACTCCTAATCTTAATCTGATGATAGCCCAACCTCAAATTTATCTTAGAAAACACAGACACTCCCCTAAGTTGATCTAACAGGTCATCTATCTTAGATAGAGGATACTTGTTCTTAATGGTGACCTTGTTCAACTGCTCATACCCCAATTCTTCTTCTTAACCAAGAGCATTGGTGTTTCCCATGGTGACACACTAGGTTGGATGAATTTCTTTTCTATCAACTCTTCTAGCTGGGCCTTGAGCTTACTCAACTCTTGTGTTGACATCCTATAGGGTGCCTTAGATATAGGTCATGTTCCTGACACAAGATCTATGGAAAACTCAATCTCTCGGTCCGAAGGTAAGGTGGTTACCTCACTGGAGAAAACATCTTGAAATTTCCTAACTGTAACTACACTGCTCAGATCGGAGACAACTACTCCCATCAGACAGGCATTCAAAGACTTGAGTGAAACTAGAAAGTAAAACAAGTGGTTTTGGAAAAACAACCACTTTATTAAAACAATCAAGCATGACTTGGTTCTGAGATAACTAATTCATTCCAAGAATCACATCAATGCCCTTTATTGGCAAACAAATCAAATAAACCTCAAAGGCCCTCCCTTGTATCACAACCGAGCATTTCCTACAAACAAGGGGAGTGGCAATTGCCTCTTTGGAGGGGGGTAATGACATTTAAGTTAAAAGGCAGAAGGGTGGATGCAAATTCATTTTCTTCACACAATCATGAGAACAAAGGAATGGGTTTCCCCGAATCATACAGTACAATTAAGGTATTGTATTTCATTAAACACATATCTTGCATTAGCCGTCTCCCCATTGAGGGTGAAGACTCTCCCGGTAGTTTAGGGTTTGGGAGCCTCCTACTTCTTCTTCAGGCAGTCTCTGACCATGTGCCCCAGCTTAAGGCAAAAGAAAAACCGCTTTTGCCTGGACAAGCACTCTCCCTAGTGAGCTATGCCACACTTGGGGCAAGTTGAGATCATTAGTGTGGATGGAAGAGCAATTTGCTTGCCTTTTCCCCTCTGGCCAAAGCCCATAGCGTTCCTCCCTAATGGTACCTCATCCCTCTTCCTCTTGCCACCAACCTAAGCCTTCACAACTGGCCTAGGCTCTTCCTCAACAAGGCTCTATTCAACAATAGGGCATTTGTTGACCAAAGTCGAGAAATCCCTCAACTCGAAGGCTACCACTACCTTCTTAATCTCGAGCTTCAAACCCGACTCTAGTCAAACCCTCGTTGGGATTTCCCTGGATTAAGGTGGAGTACTTAGCTAGTTCCTCAAACTTGGCCACAAACTGGCCCATTAACATGCTCCCTTGCTTCAGCTGCAGGAACTCTGACTCATTCTACTTCATCACGGTGGCTAGGAAATTCTTCTCAATGAGCACCACCCGGAATCCATCCGAAGACAGCAGGGTCCATAGAGAAGCCAAACGAACATTGGCTCCCTTCCACCAATTTTCCACCTCTCCCTTCATTTATATAGGTAGCGAACCTCACCTTCAGCTCATTGGCACACCCCAACACCTAAAAAATCTTGTTCATGGCGTTGAGCCCTGCGTCAGCTGCCTCCGGATCATAATTTCGGGAAAAGGGTGGAGGGTGGTGTTTCCGGAACTCTGCTAAGCCGTGGACAAAGGGGTCCACCACCACCACCACCACTGGTGGGGGTGGTGGCGTCTCTCTCAGACGCGAATGCAACCCTTGGAGAATAGTAGCATCGGTGGCGACCTATTCCCCAATAGCTGCAGTTAACATATGAAGGGATGCAATAATGGGATCTAGGTTTTGAGATGGTGGTGGGGAATCACAGGGTCTACCACGTCTTCCACTAGCCATAATCCTATATACATCGTTAATAAAACATTGAGGTGATCAGTCTCCGTATTTCATAATAATGCTTTTAAGACTATAGTTAATTTCAGACAACTACACTATCCACAGTCCAATTGGATTGAACTGCTCAAATACCATAATGTAACGTCCTAATTCTGAGAACTAAGGTATAATGCCCATTATAAGCATATTCCCAAAATTACAGAATTATTTTCGCGACATTACCGATATCATTAATGCATACATCACATACAATTGCTTAAGTAACCAACGTTTGCATAAGCGAAAATTCTAAAAACATCCAATTATACACATAATAGATATCAATATTTGTCAACATTGGCTACAATCTAGCTAAAACAATTATCCATATATATACATAATTATCTGAGGTTTATCAGGACATGGGAGTTCTAAGCAAAATAAGCAAAAGGGGATAATCCACCCCGGAACACCAAGCCCTCCGAGTCATTGTCCAGGTTGAGTCTCCTGCACATCTATAAGAAAATCCGCAAATGTGTTGTGAGACTATAGTCCCAGTGAGTGCATATATGCATATAGTGTAGGGAAAGCATACGAATATAAATGCAGCAACAAATACATAATATAGTATAATAGGCACATTTCCAACAACCTAATACACACAAAATAACTATAGGTGTCTTTTCACTTATCCATTTTCCAGTGGCTAGATATGAGCTTAGTATCCAAGTGAGGAACATCTTCCTCAAAGTCATAAGACCACACCATTAAACATGAGTTTTCAAACAACATAACATTTATATCCCTTTTCCCCCTTTTCCATTTTCCGTATTGGTCAAAGACCCATTTAATATTCATTTCATATATGTGTGGATTGCCTTGAGTGCATAATGCATAATGAATACATGTGGTCATTTCCTCAATCCTAGGCATATAGTGAAGCATGGAGATAAACCCTAACCTAGGCATTTAGGCATTTTAACCAAACAATCACAACCCTAAGCATGACCACTCAAATCTAACCATAATCAAGGGAAAATAATCATTCACAAGCAATTAGAGAAAAGGAATACAAGAGGAGGGGTCATAGAGGATCATAAGGCAAGATGAGAGTGGGTGGATGGTATACACTTACCTCTAGAGACAAGCAAATGGTTTGGTTAATGGTATAGGGGAGCTTCTTCTTCCTCTTCTTCTTCTTCTAGGGCAAGAACAAGGAGATTCTCTCTCTTCTTTCTCTCTAAGATTGAAGGGGAATGAGAAAAGTGAGTAAGAAACCCTAAAATTCTATTTTTAAAAACTAGGTTCATGCAGTTTTGGTCAAGTAAGACATTTCTCGCTTGAGCTAGAAGTTGATTTTCGCTTGAGCAAGATCCTTCTTGCTCGATCTAAAATCAAGTAAAAACACCCCTACTCTCTGCTTCCTTTTCGCTTGAGCGAGAATGCTATTCTCGCTCAAGCGAAAATATCAACAGATTTTCACCCCATTTTGTATGATATTTTGTCTCAAGCGAAAATGCTCTCGCTTGAGCGAAAAAAGGAAAACTCCAAATTTCCATTCCCACTTGCTCAAGCGAGCAATTTCTTGCTTGAATGAAAAAGGGACAATGTTATGCCCTTTTTAATAGTTTTAACCCACTTTCACCTAATTCCATTTATGAAAACCTTTTATACTTCTAATTCCACTTGTGAAAATGATTTTAAAATTTAGGATGTTACATTAGGAATGGGTTTGAACTTGTAAAACTTCTTCTTATCCTTCCCTTTCATATCGACACCAAATGGAAGTGTGGGAGTTTATCTATCTGGTTTGACAAGCACTTGAGTTGTAAGCTTCAAATGGATGAAAGAGACATCTTTAGTATCCTGTTGTAAGGGTATCTCCACCAAGAACTTTTCATGCTCTAGGTTCTCAGTTAGAATAAGTTCAAATGTATACGGAATGGTGGATGATTTCCAAGTTCATATTATTCATTCACACCACGTGTGTTATCTTTACAAGTAAATCTCCTTCTTCTCTTAACATCTTTGTAAAACGCAACCTAGCTAATGAAGAGTTCATATCGCATGTGTGAGTTGGTGTTAGCTTGGAGAAGCTGTTAGAAAGAGAACTCGGAAGACTGGAGAGGATCTAGAAGGAGAATACTTAGAGTGTAAGAAGATTGAAGAGGCTGATTGAAGAATACTTGCATTGGGGAAGAACTTAGTGGAAAATCTCACTTAGTGTGAGGGATGAACTTTGCCTATCATTTCTGGGTGAAACTGTATATATTTGTTTGTGCTCTTCTTGCCATTTATCTCTTATATATACATCTATTCACTACATAGAGAAAACATCTTTCTTAATCTCTCAACCTTCTCAAATCATATTTTCAATCTAACTCTAAATCTTAAGAATGATCATTTTCATTCTCAGGTGATTCTTAAAGATAACTTTTCATCAATAACCGTTTCATATTGTAATTGAAATAAGAACATAACTAGACAATACTCTTATATTCACAACTTAATCATTTGTCTAACTGCATACTTAAGAATCTCTTATGGGAATCCAAGTTGATAAACTTGAGAAAGAAACTATATGAGCTAAAAAGGTCATTTTAGGAATTTTTAATGTTTCAATTCAACCTCTCTTCTTGAGACACAACCAACTTCATTACTATCCTAGATCTCGATCTAGTAGTAGCAGCAGTTTCAGACTGAACTACCTTAGCCATTTTTATAGCTTGTGCCTCCCTCTTGGATGCAACTTTCCTTTTGACAAGTAGCTTTGCCTTTAGAAGTTTTTGTACTTTAGTGGTAGTAACCTTATGCTTCCTTTTGGTCCTTCTTTTAATAGTAGGAGCGAGATCTTCTCTTATCCTTTTCCTATGCCTTTCTTCTAGTTGATTGTCAATAGTTACGAATGAATCCTCATTTACAACAACTTACAAGGATAGTGGGGTCCTTGGTTGCTTGACATTTTTCTATAGTCCATCCCTTTGTGCTTTGACAATCTCAACTTCTAAAGATGATGGAGGCTCTGAAGTCAATTGAATCTTTATTTTTTTTCTTAATGTCATTCATTTCAAACTTAGTGGGTACACTCGCTTGTACTTACTTAGAATGACATGGTTGGTTCTGCTACGATCACCAACAATCTCAGCGATTAGGAATCCGTAGGGCATATAACTTGATGAGTCATTTAATGATTTCTTCTAGTACCAAAGAATGAGGTAAAGATGATTGATCTTGTGAGACCTTTCGACAAGTGGTAGAGATAGAAAGCGTCCATGTAGGATGCATTGTCTCTACCATCTTCTCTTGTTTCCACCTTCTGCCTAAGAATGATATGGAGGATTATGGAAATGTCCTTTATTTTGGAGGAACTAGCCTCTTCTAGCTTCCAAACTCCAAAGAGTTCTTTAGCAATAACTTCTTTGGAGAGATTCTCCTATTTCATCAACTCGGGAGAATATTCTAGTCCTTCAAATTTGAACCTTAATCTTTGTAGTAATATCATCCCCCATGAATATGGAATGTTCCTTCTCCAGATTTCCACTAATAATCCCCTCCTTTAGATTTAGCAGTTTTGGCATTTTTGAAGAACTCATTGACTGGAACTAGGTACTAGGGTCTTCGGCTCCTTGAGAAATACAAGTCCCATCCGACATTCTCATAGATAGTTTGAACTTTAGCATCACCAATGTCCATTTCTTCAAAGGTTTATACATCTTGTAGGCCCAAGCTTTCTTTATTTTTAGATTTTATTCACAGAAGTAGCACCAACAGATTTCTTGGGGGCTGTTTGAGATGCTGGAACTTTCTTGAAAATGAAGGTTGGAAATGGTTTGCAGAGGGAGATAAACTTAGGGTAGAAGGCAAACATTTTTTTAGTGAAGTGAGAAAGTAGAGAAGAGGGAGATATCTTCTAAAACCTTTTGTATAGAGACTAATGAGTAAAGAACAATTAATGACAAGACGACACACAATTTTGGGAACTTGTAATAACGTCATTAATTCTTAAAAAGTAACTTTACTTATGATAAACGGGAAATGTGTCATTTGGAGAAACTCAAGCTGAAGAGCTTGAAGACAAAACTTAAGAGAGGCACATTTGCATACACCTTAAGCCTCAATTTTATATTCTCAGACGAAATCTTTCTTAAGATGGACCAATACCTCAAACGATGCATGTATAAGAGAGTAAATATGACTTATATGAAATGGTATGCATGTTCAGATTATTTCTAATGTAATTAAATCTATCTTTAGGAAGTGATCCGTGAATATGTTAGCCCAATGATGTAAAATGTCATAAAATTTAATTTAAAAAACAACTTTTTAAACATAGTTCCTAATAAAGTGATGTCTTACTTCTATATGCTTAGCTCTAAAATGATGAATAAGGTTTTTTTAGAAAGGATTATTACATTTATCTTATCACAAAATATGGGAACTTCATGTTCATAAATGCAAGAATATTCTAATTGATATTTTACCCATAGAAATTGAGTAACACCCTACAACTGATATGTATTCTACTTCTGCAGTTGATAGAACTATAAGGTTTTGTCTCTTGCTGGACGAGGAGATCAAGTTTCACCAATGAAGCGATCGCCTCCACTGGTACTTTTTCTTTCCAATCTATTGTTGAAACAAACTCTCTCATAATGTTTTAATACTAACAAACCCCTCAAGTCTGTAAACATTTTTTATTCATCTAAGGTTCACTTGTTGTACTAATCTGTGTGTCTAGTGCTGCAGATCTTAGTCTTATTGTATATGTTATTTATTATGAGTTTAAAGTATCAAGGCTCTTTCACTAAGATTTTATAAACGGAACCAGTTTTACAAGATTTATACAACACATATTAAGTCTAATTCAAATCTTAATGTCCTATATGAAGTGGAAGCAAGTATGAACAAAGAAGCATGGATATAAACCAAGATCAAATCCTACGCATTGGACTAAAGAAAGATTTTTCAACTCAGACTTGTACCTCAGACTGAAGAGCTAAGACTAAGACTCTGACACAGTTCAGATTGTACCACTAAGTCATGCTGACATAGTTGACCGTTTGAGAAAAAGCAAAAGCACACCCTCTCTCCTACAACAGTCATAAACGGCTAGCTCATAAGGAAATTTATAAATAGCAAGCCTCATGGATGCTGAAGATGTGAAGCTCTACAAAAACTCTGCTAAATCTCAATCTGATCAACTCAGTCTTCATTTACATTTACTTCATCCTCTACCAATCATCTCTTACATTTGTGTGTATACTTCATTCCCAAAGAGTGATTGTATATAGCAAATCTCACTGTTTATTCATACCTTGTACATAGTCTAGCTATAAAACCTCAATCTTACCTTTCCTACTGAAATCTGAACCAAACTAAGAGTTGCCTAAGTGTTGGTGTGGGTGAGTGTTGGCTTGGAGAGGCACTGTAATAAGAATACTCAAGGTGCAAGCCTGAAGAGGTGGATTGAAGAATACTTGTAAGATAACTGCAGTTATAATGAAAAGCTCACAAGTGTGTGAGGACTAGACGAAACCCAACGAGTGGGTGAACCGGGATAAATCTTTGTGTAGCTCTTTTATAACTCTACACTCTTATTTATTTTGCCAATCTGATTATAACCTATTAAGCATTTAAATATTCAGCTTCTATAATATTAAGTTACCTAAAAACGTAAATCATTATTGTGTAATCTTAGTCTGAGCAACATCCAACCATTCAAAGTAAATCTACTATGATCTATTATTTATTCATCTAGCATTTATATACTTGAAACTATTTTTCAACTTAAGGAGTCAAACTGAGTATCTAAGTAAGTCTTAAGAATTATCTTAGATTGATCACAACTTTTCAGGAAATAATTTTGCAAGTCTCTATTCAACCCCCTTCTAGAGACTCTCAGCCAACTTCATCTATATCCTACACAATTAGCATCATTGTAACCTACTGACCTAAAATATTTATTTTTCTTATACATCAAACCCAAGTTAGTAGTACCTACTAGATATTTGAAATACTATATGCTTTTAAATGAGATTCCTTTGGGTTAGACTGAAAACAAGCACATAAGTAAACACTAAACATTATACCTCGTCTGTTGGCAGTTAGATTTAGAATAAAGTCTACATACCTCTATAGATAATCTGATCTACTTGCTTTTCCTCTGCATCTCTGGTTAGCAGAATAGACAGATGCATGAGAGTTCTCATTGCTTTTGATTCTTCCATCTTAAACTTTTTTGGCAATTATGTGGTGTAATTTTGTTCATGAATGAAGATTCCATCATTTTCTTATTTGATTTGTAGACTAAGAAAGAATTTCAGTTCTCCCACCATACTCATTTCAAATTCACCCTATAATAGCTTAAAAAGGTCATTGCAAAGAGTTTCATTAGTATCGCCAAAAATAATGTTATCAATATAAATTTAAACTAAAATAAAGTCTTTGTTAGAATCTTTTCTAAAAATGGTAGTATCAACTTTTCCTCTAATGAACCCATTTTCAACTACAATAGTGCTCAATTTGTCGTACCAAGCTCATAAGGCTTTTTTCAGACTATATGAAGCACCCCCGCAACAGAGTCAATATAGAGAGTAAGGAGTTACTTTTTGATGAAGCACTACTTCCGTTACTATCAACCCTGTACCAACCATAGGTTGGTTCCATCCCCAACCTCCTCCATCTCTCCTTCAACCAAGACTATGGATGCTTCATCGCTAACATCGACCATGGTTTCTTCATCTACTATTGCAGTAATGCGAGAGGGAATTTCAATAACCATGAGAGGTTCTATAACAACCACCAACTAGGGACACCAACCAAGTAAACAAGAAGTTTAGAAAAATGGTGAAAGATTCTGCATTCAATAGATTTTCTTCTTTAATAAAAACACATGATTAGAAACTAACACAAGTATGTTACAAAGGGACTAGGTGAAGAAACTTGACAAAATTTATCCGTTGTTACCACATCTATCTAACTTTTAAAGGTCATGGGTATAAGGGAAATTCGAGAAGGCCAATAAGGCTTTAGCAAAAATGTACGATGATCTTAACCTAGTAGACCTTCCAACTAATTTGGAAACATTAACTAATGAAGAGAGATTTTTATATAGGAATATTAGTCTGAGTATGAAGCCAAACTTGTAGGTAACAACAATTTTATTACAACTTTGGGAATGGAAACTTTTGTATCGGGCTTAATTAGTTTTACAAAAAATGTTAAAAGCATGAGCTTTTTATTCTAGGGGGCGAAATTAAACCATACTGCATAAGGACTACAATGCAAAATTTAAAACTTGTAGAACCTGACAAAAGAACGGCGTGGTGTTTTTTTTGGTCAGTTGAGCACTATATTAATAGAGAAAGGCCAAAGGCCAATGGCAACACTGACCGAGCCCAGGGTTAGCTGAGAAAAGAGCATTTTGTAGAATCCAAACAACTAATACAAATCTAACAAGGATTCGCTGTTTTGAGACAAAGAACAAGGAAATAGAAAAAGCTACTTTAAACTAAGACCAACATAGATTGATGTACTTAGGGTTTGCGAGCTGCAGAAGGGGGAACGAAGATGTTAACGCCTTGGGTTATTAATCCAATTGTCATAATAATATTAGGCCATGTTATGTGGGTATTCAAGCTTCTAAAATATTGGGGGCTCAATAGAAAACACCTTTCTAGAATTCAAAATATAAGCTAAAAGACCATAGGGTTGTGGCTCAATTGGCAATGCACACTGAGATTTTGGGAAGAGCTCCTGGATTCGATCCTCACTAAACACACTCTTAGGGAGGGGTTAAGAGTCTTAAATGTGACTAAATCCAGAGAAGAATTCCCCCTGATAATAGAGGATATCTGTGGTTAATACAAAAAATATCCAGGTTAAAAAGTATTTCCTTTTTTATAGTATAATTTTAAAGAATAGTAATTTGAAGTTAATTCAAATGACTAAGATGGATGATGTAACAAAAATATAATGGAAAAATGTACCCAAGAAAAAGAATAAGATGGGGAAGATTTTGATGATAACATCTTAATGTAAACCAAAAATCATTTAACGAAACTTTATATATAGGGAGCGCATCAGGTGAGAGGGTTGTCTTACCGTGAGAGATGAGTGGATTTAATATTAACCATTGGATCAAAATAAATGGTCAGGATGAAATTTACTCATTACACCAAAACTCCATTGCACCTTTCTTCCTCGGTTAACCCCTGTTTTTCTCTAGCGCCTCCTCCCTTCTATTCTCTCATATAGTGGCTAAATCATTCCCGTTTTTTGTTTGATTGAATCATGTGCTATGTAGATGTTAGATTACATTGTGGTTGTGACGAAAACTTTTGGAAAAAAGGGATATGTTCTATAATTTGTGCTTTTTGTTATTTAGTATCTTTTGTTTCAATTGACATTAAGCAGATTCATGTTTCAATTTTCACTTAGAGAATTTTTTAAATTGATGATTGAGATGAGCACATTAAAATTTTCTAGAAGAAGAAGAAGAAAAAAGAACCCAAATGGAGGTTCAATTGAAACGAAGTCAGAGAGGAACGAGAAAATACACACGAGTAACATCAGCAACAAAATTTAATTGAATAGCCATAGACGGTGGGAGCGAGGAAGCGCCTAAGAGCTTCACAAGGTAAAGCCTAGGGCGACTGGAGGGAAAAGGAGAAGGTGGAAGTAATGAGAATGGAGAGAATTGGTCCAAGTTCGCAACATTCTAGGAATTTTGTGGGACTGGAGAGCGGTGTTGGCCGGCAATTCACTAGAGTGTCACAAATTGTGGCCGACGATGACTGCTTGTGTAGGCATGTACATGAAGGAGGTGAAAGGATTACATGTGACATATTTTAATTGAGTGAATTTAATCCTAACCATTTATTTTGATCCAAAGGTTAATGCTAAATCCTCTCATCTCTCACAGTAAGACAACACTCTCACCCGATACACTCCATATATATATATATATACACACACACTTTACTTACTTTTTTGCATTGCATATTTTGTTTTTACGTTAATTTAAGGAATTACCGTGATATTTATGATTTGTTTACTTAAAAACAATAATACTTAATTAGTTATTAACTTTTACGATAAACTTATATAATGCATCGAATCCCATAACTATTTGACCGCTCATTAATATATTAGCATAACGACATTGAATAAGGAAAACATACCGGTATTTAAACAAAGGTTTAACATACTTGATTCGGTAAAATAGAAAGGAAATTTTGTAATTCAAGCTTTATTTTATCTTTTTTCATTGTAAAAAAAATTATTAGTTACTTTTTTGAAAGAAATTATTAACTTGTATTACCCATTTAATTATATTTATTTGATTTGATTAACTTGTATTTTTTTAGGTGAGGTGTGTTAGTAGCTAAGTCCTTGTTGATAAGTAGCAACAATGGGCTTTGTTCCTTTGTAAGTTTTAACCGCGCCTTATAAAGCGAGCAACCATTGCCATTAGCATTTCTAAATACCAAATCTTCTCCACAAATATTTCACGCAGTCGCACACACCACCAAATCTCATCATTTCCGTCTTCTTCTTATTCAACCAAAACCCTTACCTTTCTTCTCTTTCTTTCAAACCCAATTCTCGCTCTTCTTCGATCGGTGTTGGTGTCTTCATTTCCGCCAATATTCCGTCAGTCCCAATCCGAAACGATAATCATTTCGATCTATCTGCTGTTGCTGGTTTCAATTTATCGATTTTTGCTTGTTTAGTTTCGCATCCGATTGATATTGATTTCTTGTAATCGTATAAAATTAACATGAATGGTCGAAACATTGGTGAATGAATATCGCGGAGTATGAAAATGCCGGGATTAGCGCAAAGGAATGAACAATTCACTAATGGCTCATCGACGACGCAGTGCTCACTTTCTGCCCATGGTTTCTGGTCTAAGAATTGTGACGACGTTAGCTACAGTCAGCTCCAGAAGGTACTGGATTCTTTGAAATTTTATATATACTTTTCATTTTAGTTTTTAGATTGCTGTGGATAACTGTTTTGTATTGATTATTGTGTTAATGGTGATGGTTTGTTTAGTTTTGGATTGGATTGGATCTTATAGTTGAAACAATTCTTGGATTTATTTTGTGGGTTTAGGATGAATCATTCTTGTAGGCAATATGTATGTTTCTCTTTGTAATTCAGTATTTTTATGTTTGAGAAATGTCATTCAGTTTACTTTACTCTCTGTGTGTTCACATCAGTGCCTGGTAAAGACTATGGAATAAGAAAACCCTGATGTTGCATATGGATTCTTGATATTTCTGGTTGCAATTTTTTTTAGTTGCCTATGTAACAATATTTACCATTTTTGCAAGCACTGCCTCACCTATGGTTGACATTAATGATACTTTCTAGCTGAGTGCCTGAGTCAATGATTTATGAACAATGAAGCAAACAAACTTCAAAATGATTTCCGTGACATGTGTTTGTGTTGGATATTTATTGCCGGATGCCTGGCTTGTATCCTGCAATATTTCATGTTTATTTATTTATTTTTTAAATTTTATACCAATACATATGGGATACCACAATAATGAGACGAATAATAATAGTTTACTGCTTCTACAATGAGTAATGTTGACCTAGAGAGTCTATTTTAATTTAGGATGTGCTATGTCATATCGTCCAGTAATTTTAAAAAGTTTCCTTATTCCCCTGTCTTGTCCCATGTATTGTCCCTTATATATTTTGTGTCCCTGTCATACCTGTGCTTCTTAGCATATCAATGATTGTTATCAACTATCAAAATTGCGGGACGATATGGGGAAGAAAAGGAAAGAGCATCCATTGGAACTGATATTAAGTCACAGAGATTGAGTTTTGACCTAGGTCATGTTTCACATATTATGTCATTCTCTTGATAAAATTGCAATTTGTGACATACTAACCTTGTCTCTTGTTGGGTATTTTACATTATTGTGATACAGTTCTGGAGTGAGCTGTCACCAGAAGCTCGTCAAGAACTCTTGAGGATAGACAAGCAATCCCTTTTTGAACAAGCTCGTAAAAATATGTACTGCTCTAGGTGCAATGGTTTGCTTCTTGAAGGATTTTTGCAGATTGTTATGTATGGGAAATCTTTGCAGCAGGAAAGTGTGGGCGCTCATCACTTTCCTTGCAACACACCTGGAGGTTTGAGAAAACAAATTAATGGTGGATCAAGCGTTATCAAAGGGTGCCAAGATGAAATTCAAGATCCATCTGTCCATCCTTGGGGAGGTCTGACCACAGCGCGTGATGGTTCATTAACACTTATGAACTGCTACTTGTATTCAAAGTCTCTTAAAGGACTGCAAATTGTAAGTGTGGCACATTTATATTGGATCTTTTGCAATTCTTTCCCCACTTTGGCAGCTAACTTTTGCTCTCGCTAGGTCTTTGATGGGGCACGTGCAAGAGAGCGTGAAAGAGAACTGCTTTATCCTGATGCCTGTGGTGGGGCAGGCCGTGGTTGGATAAGCCAAGGAATAGTGAGTTATGGCAGAGGACATGGGACAAGAGAAACGTGTGCCCTTCACACTGCCAGACTTTCTTGTGATACACTGGTGGATTTTTGGTCAGCTCTGGGAGAGGAAACTCGGCTTTCTCTTCTAAGGATGAAGGAAGAAGATTTTATTGAGAGACTTATGTACAGGTGTGTATCTATTATTCTATTTGCACATTCCTTCCATTGTATTATGCATTAGATAAATGAAGATTTTTATTGGTGGAGTAATAATATAAATTCTGATACTAGAATCAGTCATACAGTTAAAATCTATGATATGCCTCTGAAGGGTTTAAATTCCTGAATGTGGCTATCATTGTTGGGATTCAAGTTATCTATTTTGTGCCCCTAAAAAGTCAGGTAGAACAAAAGAGAAAAAATAAATCATTTTGGGTGTTTGGTATTCTTACCTTCCATATGCAAGTGATTTGTAATCAACTCACTACCTGTTAGAGTCTAGGACAATTGAGCTGCTGGTTTGATGCTAAAAGATGAACAGGGAACTCTATCATAGGCATGAATGAGACTAAAAAATTGTTTAGCAACATTCTGCTGATGCAGTAAATGAAGATTAAATAATGCTGTATTAGTGGAAAAGATGCTGTGTTACATAAATCTTTCTGATGTATGGGAAATATTTTAGTGATTCATGGAGTTTAAGTTGAAACATTAGAACATTATGAAGAATAGACTTTTGGAGGGGAGAGATGCTTATTTTATGTTTGGCTGTGATGTGATGTGCCTTCAGTTCTTTGTTGAATATATGCCTATTATCTGTCTGCTTTCATGTGGTCCTGGAGCTCACTGACCCAAGGACCAGGGTCAATCAAAGGGTGGATCTATCAGATTTCATTCCTTGCTGGAGTCCATCTGACATTGAAGGTTTTGTCCTTATTCTTGCTTGGAAGGATGGTTTAGATATTGCATGATAAAAAACCATTACCCAAATTAGTTGCGGTTCATGCTAGAATTATGGGTATGACATTGTGCAAGGTTTGAGCAATTGGATACTAGGGACATGTAGACTTGTTGGATACATGGGTGATTTTGATAAGAAAGGGTGATTTTGTTTGCCGCAATTAGATACTTCGGGATTTTGTGAACTGTATACATGGACAAATGGGCAAAAAAGGATATTCTATATGAGAGGTTTTGTCATGCAATTTTTGAGAAGATAAATTAGCAGATAAGCTATTGTTAAGATTGAACCCAACGACATTCTCCCACTCAAATGATGATTATTGATTTTCATTGAGGTTTTAGGGAATAACTTAGTTTAGACATTAATGTCCAGTTGTCCATTGACTTTTCCGTGAGGACATGGTGATCTTGTTTGTAAGGAGATTCGTTTAAAGGTAACAAAGTGGATTGAGTATAATGAGATTCTTACTAAATGGAACTAGAGTCAATAAAGGCAAAGAATTTGGAAAAGAATTTGATTAACTGGATCTAAATTATGGAGTAGAGTAAATGCTTTGGCACTTGCAGAGTGATTTTGACATAGGCAGCTTTGTAGATTATACACACACACACACACACACACATATATAATCTTATTAATGGTTTACTGCAGTATTTACTTTTCGAATGTTATTACCTGTTTACTTAATGTTTCTTCTAGTGTTTTTTTCCCTCTGGAGTTACATGATCTGTCAGAAATAGATATTAAGTGAAGTTTTATATTCCATACCGTTTATTAAAATTTCCAGCATAGTCTCTGGTGCTGACTACTTGTACTTGGTCAGAGAATTTTTAGGAGGCTCCCACTTTTACTTAGTTAGAGAGAGGGAAATAAGAGAATATAAATAATAGAGTGAAAGAGAAGGGAGGTTATCTAGGCATTTGTCAGAAAATTGGGGCCTTTGGACAAGGTGTGCATACCCTAAAAAATCTGCTGAACTGTAACTGTCTGTAATTGGTGGGTTCTTCCCTATTCTTAATGGAATACCAGGTTCCTAACAACTGGTATCAGAGTTTTGATCTTAGAGATGTGGGAATTGTTCCTTGAAGATGATTCCAACATTTGATTGAAAGAAGACCATCGGTGGCTGATCAATGTAGAACAGTTTTGTGACACCATGGGAATAGTTGAGATGAGGATATCAAGGGCTCTGGAGACTAAGAGTGTAGTGGTTTTGCTGGAGATAGATCAACCGAAATGTGATGTGATGAACTTTTGTGAAGGTAGTTCTAAAACGGTTCTAGCCTGACTATGACCTATTAATTTTAGATGGCTGTGGGGCTAAGGTAGCAGAAAGTGATATGGAATTGGAACCGTTGACATCTCAGAATGAGAACTAAGAACCGGTGACTTAAGGGCTGAAATGGAAAAAGAAAAGGAATAGGATTGAGGGAACCAGAAATCTTGGAACTGGAAACAACCCAGGAGGGGAATATCCAACGACAACAGCCCATCGACATTTTGGATCAAGAACCAGAAAACAGAAGCAGAGATGAAGTTGCGAAGATGGAAAACAGGAGTGAAGAAGTAGATTGAGGTGAATCAGTATTCGAGTTTGAAAAGAACATTGACCCAACAATGGAGGAGAAGGAAATTGCAATAGGGTCAAGAACAGAGTTTCAGACATTGGATCAATATGTTGCCCTAATTGGTCCGGCCTGTATTACAGTTAAGTTGTTCCAAGCCCAAGGCTTTATATCTGTTCCTGTCTGAACCTTCTACACCAATTGAGATGGCATTGAGAAGCACTTTAGAACTTGGTAATTTTAATTACAGTTTGTGGGTAGGAATTGCAGGGGTGATTTAATTCAGATTTGGAGCTGAACAAGTCTTTAGAAGGATCATCTGATCTTCTGTCTTCTGTGAAGATATCCAGCTTGCTGCTGAAACATTTGATGTCACTCTTATTGTTGTTGTTGTTTGCTGTAATTGTAGAAGGCCGGTGTGTAATTCGAACCTTCATCTTGAGGACAAGGTAAAATAGAAGGGAGATCATCTAGGCATTTGTGAGAGAATTGGAGCCTTTGGCAAGGGAAGTTTGCAGACCCTCGAAATTCTGTATTCCTGTATCTGTGATTGGGGTATTCTTCCCTATTATTTCTAATAAAATACCAGGATCCTAGCAACAACTTTCTGCTTTCTATCATGAAAGGGCTCTTTATGCGATTAGACTAAAGAAATGAATTTCTTTTGATTCTTTACCCATTTCTTTTCCCACATCTTGTTCTAATGCTCATTCAATTACATAGAAGCAACTCCCACTCCTTTATTCCTAGCATGATTTAATCTATTTTTTCATCACTTGAAAGTTGAAACTAGATATTAAACTTTTCTTCAAGGTCTATCTTGAGGTCTATCTTGCCCTATACACATAATTGTATGTTTTCGAGGATGTTCTATGTTTTTGCCTTTACTAATAAGTTACTATTTGTCTATCAGGTTTGATAGCAAGAGATTTTGCAGAGATTGTAGAAGAAATGTTATTCGAGAATTCAAGGAACTAAAAGAACTGAAGCGCATGCGCAGAGAACCTCGTTGCAGCAGCTGGTTTTGTGTCGCTGACTCAACCTTTCAGTATGAGGTGTGACTTTCATATTTCTATCCCATAAAATCTGTTTTGATTGAGATTTCAGTGGAATAGTCTAAAGAGTATCCTTCCTGTTAGAATATCAGAAAATATATTTAATATCTTAAGAATATTTGTTAAGATTAGGTTTTATTCTACAATATCTCCTAGGATTAGTTTCCATATTTCTAGATAATTCTTATGATTTGTTTCCTAATTACTATTCTATATTGATCAGTATAAATAAACGTCAGTATATAGTCTTTTGTATCAATCATCTATTATCAATTATTCTTCTCCTCCTCTCTTCTTCCTTATTATATCCAAAACCCTATAACTTCATCATTGTATCAGAGCGGTACCATCCACCATGACCTGTCCCGACCCTATTCTGCTGTTGGGTTCCAAAGTTTGGAACTTTTATTTGTCCGTCTCTCTCACAATATATTCATACTCTTCTTTTATTTTCAATCTCCTCTGTTGTGCATTTTTCTGGCGTGCTTTTTCAAATCATCCACCGTGCATTTTACCGGTGTGCTCTGTCTTCATCTCCTCCTTGCCGTGCTTTTTCCGGCTGTTTTTCTTCTGTTTTCCGTCGCTGCCGCCGCCATCAGTGACTCCAACCAGCGACCCCACCACCAGACTCGCGCTGTCCAGACGAGTCCAATGCCGCTGGAATCGCTTCAATCGGAGTACAAACGCGCCTGTTCTTCGCCGCCGCGTTCCTCCTCCGTTATCTACTATCAACAGCGCGTCTGGCCATCGTTTTGGCCGCTCTTGCCACCGTTGGACTCGCCTTGGTGCCCTCTATCTAGATCTAGTTTTTGTTTGTGTTTCAGGTCTGGTATTTGCTGATCTTTCCTATTTTGGACATGTTTTTTCTCTCCTGATGATGTTTTCTCTCTCCTGCTTGCTATTCTTCAAGTACCCATGAGTAAACTAGGGATGGCAATGGGCAGGGTACTGTAGTACCCGTCCCCATACCTGCTTTTTGAAAAAAATACCCGTACCCCGACCCATACCCGCGTGAGTAGTGATTCTAATCCTCTGGGTACTTAAGTACCCGTACCCATACCCATTACTTGCACTTTTGTTAACTATAAAAGTAATAAATTGATTTGAAAATGAAAATTAATTAAAAAATCACTCTAGCACAAATGAAAAATGATTCATAGATCATCCAAGTTTAACTATAAAACAACTCTGGTAATGTAGAAGTGGATGAGAGATGAGAACATTGGGATGGGAAATGGAAATTAGTTTAAGTTTTGCTATTTTAGTGTTTAGGAATACAAAATTATAACATTTAATTTATTAAATTAGTAATATATATTAATATTTTTTGGTGATTATAATATATATTAACATTAATTAATTTTGAGAAAAATATTAGTTAATAATATAAACACATATATATAATTAATCATATGTATATAAATTACATTAATTATATATATTATATAAGTGCGAGTATGGGTAGGGTAGGGTACCATAGTACCTGGACCCGCACTCATACCTATTAAAAAGTGCAGGTAATTACCCGGACCCACACCCATTTGATGGCTAATTACCCAATGGGAAAAATGTTTTTCGTCCCTATAGTTTCGGTCAACTTTAGTCTTCGTTCCTGTACTTTAAATCCTGTGTTTTTTGTCCCTAAACTTTCTAAACCCCCAAACCGTGGTCTCTGCCAGTCAGTGAGATCTGTTAACTTCATAAGCTGGCTAACAAAAGTTACATGTCAGACTCAATAGTGAGTCCCAAACAACTGATAGATCATCTAATTAACATTTTTTAGTAATTTTTAATTCTTAAAATAACCATAATTACTAAATTAGGGTTTTCACCTAAGCAATTTTACCCGATAAAAAACCTAATTTCATAATTATGGTTATTCTAATAATTAAAAAATTAATAAAAAAAGATTAATTAGATGAGTCAATTATTCGGGGTCCACTATTGAGGCTAAAATGTAACTTTTGTTACCCAGCTCATCAGGTTAACAGATCACACTAACGGTCAGGGACCATGGATTGGGGGTTTAGAAAGTTCAGGGACAAAAAACAAAGGATTTAAAATATAGGGACAAAGACCAAAGTTGATCGAAACTATAGGGGTGAAAAACATATTTTTCCCATACCCAATCCATTGCGGGTAATTTTTGTGGGTATCCACGGGCTCTAGGTTCAATTGCCATCCCTACCCATGACTTTTAAAACCTATAGATGTATCTTGTGGCTACCCACTGGTTCTGTGGCTATCCCAGAGCTATCTACCTAGCCCCGTGACTTTCCCGGTGCAATTTACCTGGCCCCACGACTTTCCCAGTATAAACTACCTGGCCGCACAACTTTCCCAGTGTAATCTGCTTGGCCCCACGATTTTCCCAGATCAACCTGGCTTCGCAATTTATTATCTTCAATTTTGTTAATAGGGGTATATTTGTAACAAGCTTAAAGCTTAGTAAGCTTTAGCTTGAGGGAGAGTGTTAGAATATCAGAAAATATATTTAATATCTTAAGCATATCTGTGAAGATTAGGTTTTATCCTACATTATATCCTAGGATTAGTTTCCATATTTCTAGATAATTCTTATGATTTTTTTCCTAATTACTAGTCTATATTGATCCGTATAAATAAGCATCAGTGTATAATCTTATGTATCAATCATCTATTATCAATTTTCAATTATTCTTCTCCTCTCTTCTTCCTTATTTTATTCAAAACCCTATAACTTCAACACTTCCTATTAAAAGATTGTTTTATCTAGCTACCATTGACTGGATATTCTACCTAACACAACATTTATCCATTTTCTTTTTATCAGGTATCTGATGACTCAATTCATGCTGATTGGCGGCAGACATTTGCAGATACTTCGGGAACCTACCATCACTTTGAATGGGCTGTGGGGACAACTGAAGGAAAATCTGACATTTTGGATTTTGAAAATGTTGGATTGAATGGATGTGTTCAAGCTAGTGGCCTGGATCTTGGTGGTTTGAGTGCATGTTTCATAACCCTCCGAGCTTGGAGATTAGATGGACGCTGTACTGAACTTTGTGTCAAAGCTCATTCATTGAAGGGTCAACAGTGTGTACATTGCAGGTTAATTGTAGGAGATGGTTATGTCACAATCACAAAAGGGGAAAATATCAGAAGATTCTTTGAGCATGCTGAAGAGGCAGAGGAGGAAGAGGTAATACAAGTCTCACTGAGGAAATAACTTAATGTCATTCTGATAATTATTCATGCAGAATTTGTCAGACTAAGTTTCATATGTTATTATACATTGTATGATTTTAGGATGATGATTCAATTGACAAGGATGGAAATGAGATTGATGGAGAATGCTCCCGTCCCCAAAAGCATGCAAAAAGCCCTGAACTTGCTCGAGAATTTTTGCTAGATGCTGCCACTGTTATTTTTAAAGAACAGGCATGCATAGCATCAATATTATCTTCCTGTGTCTGTCTGTCTTGTTCAACCGCTGACTAAGTGTTATCCTTTCAGGTTGAAAAGGCCTTCAGAGAAGGAACAGCACGTCAAAATGCACACAGCATATTTGTTTGTCTTGCACTAAAACTGCTGGAGGAACGAGTGCATGTAGCATGCAAAGAAATCATTACATTAGAAAAGCAGGTCTTAGTTATTATGCCTTTTGGAAAAAGTCTTTTGGAGATTTAGAAAAAATCGTGTTTCTATTTTGGAATTACAGCTCCTAAATCCTAATTATATGGCTTTGTCTACAGATGAAACTTCTTGAAGAAGAAGAAAAGGAAAAACGTGAAGAAGAAGAACGCAAGGAGAGGAGAAGGACAAAGGAAAGGGAGAAGAAACTTCGGAGGAAGGAAAGACAAAAAGGAAAGGAAAAAGATAAAGAAAAAAGGTGTTCTGAATCAAATGATGCTCTTGGTTCTTCTGAAATCACGAAGGAAGAATTGTCTACAGTTGCTGATATGGAGCAAAATAAGCCTATTAGCTGCGGGAATTCAGTTATTGAAACAGATGAAGCTATTCTAACGAGGGATGATTCTCCTGACATACAAGATAAAGAATTCTCCAGTGAGTATGATACTTTGAGTACACAACACCACTCTTATGATGATTGTGATGAAGAAAATTCCAATATGAAAGACGAGACAGATCATTCTACGGTTGAACAATCAACGCTTTCTCATCGAAGACTGAGATGCAAGAAAGAATTTCAACTGGATATGCCTATGAAGTGGTCTGACAGACGCCGATATGCCATTGTTTCAGAAAATGGTGTGATGGTTGGAAGATCTGAGCCAAGACATTATGGAGAGAGTTTTGTGACATCACCCGCGGTAATCAATGGATTGAATAGACAATCAAGAACAAATGTTCCAACAAGATCCAATGGTCGAAATGTCGGTCCAAAATATAGTGAGAAGTTCTATAGTGCCAAGAACCGGATGAATGACAGATGTGATACTCATCCTTGCAGTTGTGGTTTGAATAATGAATATAAGACAAGGGTTGAGCAACATTCTCCTATGACTAGAGTCAGTCGGGAGACAAAACCTGCCAGTCAGTCCGAAGCTGCAGGAGATACATCTAAGCAGTTTTATCGTGGTAATAAGTATAATCAAGTAGACTATATGCATGAGAATAATGGAAGACCCAAAAGCAAAATCATCTTGGGGAACTATCCCAGCAGGGATTTGTTTCAATCAAAGAAAGTTTGGGAGCCTACAGAATCTCTAAAGAAATATCCCCGTAGTAATTCAGACTATGACGTTAATTTTAGGTCCACTAAAGTTCAAGGAGCTCAGTCTGATGTGATCAAGTCATCTATTGGGGAAGCTGTTGATTCAGGGGAAAATGATTGTGAGGATTGTAATTCAAAGCGGTTAAGTGGAATGGATGAAGGCTGTCAAAATGATTTTCATGTGGGAGCTGAAGCTTCCCGAAGCTCTACCGAAATTGCTCCTGAGGAACCTGGAATGTGTCCAACTAGAGGCTCTGCCTTGAATAATGCTTCTGATCCTACCCAAAGTAGCTCTTTTAGTTCTGATAACTGCTCATCATGCCTAAGTGAGGGTGACAATAATACAACATCATCAAACCGTGAAAATCCAGAATCCTCAACCACATCCGATTCAGAAGATGTTAGCCAACAATCTGAAGTTAGAGATATTTCAGCTTGTGTGGAAAATGTCTTGTCTGATTGTCATGAAGTTGAAATGGAGAATAACAAGAATGCAAATGGTGAGGGCTTGGCTAGAAGTTCAAGTTCACTGATTGGTCTATCCTTGGATGGTACAAGAAGTAATGCATTGGGGAATCTTGTGGTGGAAACTGCCCAAAATTTTGATAACGGTTTTTCTGCAACTAAGTTGTGTTCTCAACCTCAAAGCCTGCTTCCACCCGTGTCAAACCAAAATATTCAGTTTCCAGTATTTCAAGCTCCTTCAGCACTTGGTTATTTCCATCAAAATCCAGTTTCATGGCCAGCAGCTCCCACAAATGGGTTGATGTCCTTCCCGCCCCCAAATCACTATTTATATGCTGGCCCTCTTGGATATGGCTTAAATGAGGACCCCCGCTTCTGCTTGCAGTATGGTGCCTTGCAGCAACCAACGCCCTTATTTACCCCTGCTGTTCCAGTTTATCAGCCAGTTGCCAGAGCTAATGTCTTAAATACAGAGGAATGGACTCGAGTTTCCAAGCCAGCTTCCTTGCAAGAACATCTTAATGGATCTATTGCAGAAAGGGCTGTTCCAGCTGGAACTAATTCCAAAAATCCAGCATTCAATGGAGAAGTTAAACGTGATAATTCTGCCAAGTCACATGAGAATAACAGTGACTTTTCCTTGTTTCATTTCGGTGGGCCTGTAGCTCTTTCAACAGGTTGCAAATCGGCTCTTGCTTCTTCAAATGGTGATACTGTTGGCGATTTGAGCTCTAAAAATTCAGCAGATCATATCGAAAAGGTCTATACTTGCAATAAGAAAGAGACTACCACCATGGAGGAATACAACTTGTTTGCGGCAAGTAATAACTTGTTTTCAATTTTCTAAAATGATAAAGTGAGAAGTATAAGGTGGCTGTTGTGGAAACCAGACGATATCTTCATACATGGTAATGGAGGTTTGAATACCTTGTAATTCGATAAACAATAAGCTTCCCTTAGCAATTTCCAATTTTAGCCTATAGCTTGATTAGTTAATTGTTGCCCAATTTGTGTCTATTTTTTTGGTTGTAGAGAAAGATTGAGTGTTGTTATTATGAAGGTTTTCCCCCCTTTTTTTGTGTGAGAGGATATAATCACCCAAAATTTCAATGAAGCATTTGTTTTCTTCGCAATTCTTTTTGTCATGCTGAAACCAAAGGAGTCTTTTTCATTAGTTATTTTCTCATTTTGTTCATGTCCACTATGACTACCACTGGGCACCTTCTAGCACAAGAGTGGCTGTCCAACACCCGCCGCTTTCGCTACTCAGAGTATGTTTGGTAAAATTAGTTGATAAGCTAGCTGGTAGCTCATAAGCTAGCTCCTAGCTGATAAGCTCCTAGCTGATAAGCTAACTTATTGAATTAAAAATGTTTGGTAAAACTAGCTGATAAGCTAGTTGGTAAATGTGAAATGACATAAAGGGACATAATTGCATAAGTTTTATTAATTCTATTTTTTAAGACAAAAATATATTATTATTAATTATAATTTTAGATTTTTAAAAAAAAATTAAATTCTTATTAAACCTTTTAGTGATAAATATTTAATTAAAAATTAAAATAAATAGTAAAATTAATAAAATAAATAGTATAATATAAAAATAATTTTATAAAATAGTGAAAAGAAAATAGCAATTTAATTAATTCAAATTTTTTAAATTAATTATTATATACGTAATATAGTTAAAAAGAAATTGAAAGGTTTTTATCATTAAAATTGAAAATAGGTAAAAAGAAATTAAGGATAATAAATGAAATGTATTAAAATATAAGGGATAGTGATGAAAGAAAATTAAATAAGCTACAAGCTACAAGCTAGGTGAGGTAGCTTGTAGTTTATAAGCTAGAAGCTCCTAAAATAAGCTACTTTGAAGTACCTTACCAAACACTTTTGTGTTGGTCAAACTAGCTTATAAGCTAGTAGC
This sequence comes from Sesbania bispinosa, assembly GCA_026901365.1. Classification (NCBI taxonomy): domain Eukaryota; kingdom Viridiplantae; phylum Streptophyta; class Magnoliopsida; order Fabales; family Fabaceae; genus Sesbania; species Sesbania bispinosa. The sequence goes on from QLOH01000383.1 coordinate 777,297, forward strand.
TAGCTTATTGGCCTTGCCAAACACACTCTTAGAAGTTTCGCTATCAACAACACCAACACCTGATAATATCTGCAATTTTTGTCACCTAAAACTATCCACTATTTATGTTTGACACCTTCCAATGCCATTGCCATTGTTGCCTTTAAAACATGTTTTAAAAACATTTTATCAAGCATTTTCTTTCACTATTTTCAAACTAATATTACCATTTTTTTGTTTTGTTAAAAAAACATTTTGAATTTGTTTTATAGAATAGATTCCAAAAACAAAACAAAAAAAAAAGCCAAAAAACAACCAAACAGGCAATAAATTCCCTACCAATGTTGAATTGTATGATGGAACGAGTGATCCTTAAGATCACCTAGACATATACCAAGCCTCAGTACTCTTTTTTTTTGAAGAGATGATGCTATTGTGTGAAAGCATTTTTGTTACTCTCAAGCAAGTAACACTAATGGTTTTACTCTCTTTCCTTTAGGTATGATTAGGAATAGCACCCACATGGGGAGGGGGCGGGGTGTTAAGACAAACCCTATAACACTAGAAATTTTAATGATGACAACCCTTCAAACTAAGTAAAAATTTAAGTGTCATTTTAAGTCATTTTTGTATCTGAATGATTTCCCTAAGTGTGTTGAATTTAGATTTTGAGTAAGTTGCAGAAATATTCAAAGACAAAAAGCTCACATCCTCAAAGGTACAAAAACCTTTAAAAATTAAAGAGCAATCTAAAGGAAGTAGAAGCAAACATATTGAGCTAGTTAAGATGAAACTTTTGCAGAAGTACTTCTAGGTGAAGAAAAATAGAATGAATTAAAGAGGTTAAATACATTTAACTTCTCCATAAGTTGAAATTAGTCTTTGTAGCCCACCTACTCCAAAAGCTCTCCCATTTAACATCTCCATAAGTAACTAATTTCAACTTATGGAGAAATTAAATTCATTTGACCTTTTTGATTCATTCTATTTTTATCTTCTAGAAGTTCTTCTGCAGAAGTGTATCCAAACTGGGCCATAAAACGAATGCAAGCACTTCAAAGAAAAATAGATTCAACTCATAAGCAAATGCAATCAAATCAGACTCAGACGCAGAAGCTAGAGTCAGAATCAAGACTGCTCAGAAGCATACCAAATTAACCAAAGACAAAAGAAAAAAGTCAAAGAAAATCTCAGAAGAAGAAGCAAAGTAACAGAAGGAGAAGCAAATCTCAGAAGCAGAAGTAAAGAGCACAAGACATAAGCAAATTGCTTATGCTGATGTGGATAAATTCTTAACAAAAAAGTGAGAAAAACTGTTGAAGACTTCCAACGGCTATAAACGGCCAAATTTCTTCCTAACCTATAAATAAGGGTTGAGGAACTTAGAACAACTAGAGAATATCAAGCAAAAAGAGCCAAAACGGTGCACAAGAGATTTACTTATATCTTCATCATTCACAGTGCTTCTGACCCACTTCTCTTTACTGTTTATCAACTCTTTGAGTTTTATATGTGGAATTCTTTCATTTGTACGGTTAATCTACACTTTGTGTGTTAGTTAGCTCAAGCACAAAACTCTTTATCATTTTCTGGATTCTGTTGTAACTCCTCCACCAAGTAAGAAAGTATTTCTGGACTATGGTGTTGAGTGGAGAAGCTTGAAGAGGCTATTATAAAACTACTTAGAAGCCTGGAGAGGCTCTGTAAGGAGAATACTTAGAAGCTTGGAGAGGATCTGTCAAGGATAATACTCATAAGCCTAAAGAGACTCTTGAAGGATAATACTTGTAACTTGAAAAAAGTTAGTGGAAAATCTCACTAAGGTGAGGACTGGACATAATCCTAGTTGTTGAGGGTAAACCAGGATAAATCTTGTTGTGCATTTCTCTTCTGATTGTTTCCTTGTTTATTTACTTTACTAATGTATACACTGCATAATGTTTCTGAGTTTTTCAACTGAAGCTATTTATTAAAACCAACTCAGAACTAAAAGTTATATACCTTAAGAATTTTAACTAAGTCTTCCAGCTTACATACCAGAAGCATTTTTCAACAAACAAGTTTTCATAACAACTGGATATACTTAGAAACTATTGCTTCTGAACATATCTCAACTGAATTGATCTTCTGATATCCAAGTTAAAATCACTTGAGAAGCAAATCAGAAAAGAAGTTAAAATTTTCAGGCAAGCTTAGACCCGTCTCATTTCAACCCTCTTCTTGAGACTTTGCCAACTACAGTTGGTATCAAAGATCGACCTCTAAGGGGTTGAGCACACCCCTATTTGAAGAGGAAGAAGCAAACTAGCTAAGAAGGAAGAAAAGAAGGGGCAAGTCACTTGCTATGAATTAATGCAAAAACCTATTCACATCAGAACTGATGTCCTCTACTGAAGAAGCGTCCCAAAAAGGATCAGAAGAGAAGGCTGTGATGGTAACATGGGATTACTCAGAAGTAGAAGATTCTGCTCAAGATGAGGAAGACTCAGAAGAAGCTAATTTCTATCTCATGGCAGACACAAAAGCATTTGATGATGATGATGTAGAAGAATTTGAACCCCCTTATGATGTTCTCAAGGTAGCTTTTAATAACTTGCTTACTGATTTTAACTTTCTTGCCACTAAGAGCACTCATCTAAAATCTCAACTTTCTGAAGCTTTGAAAGAAATTAGTGCTCTTAAGCTTGAAAGAGATAATCTGTATGAAAAGAATAACTCTCTTATGCAATCACATATGAAGTTATCTCTTGAAGTAAAAGCTATCAAGGAAGATCAATCTGCTTCGGAGATGAACAAAGTGAAACATGAAAATCAACATCTTAGAAATCAAATTTATATTCTTGAAAATTACCTAGCCAACTTTGTGAATAGCACCAAGAATCTTGAATGACTTATTGGGTCTCAAATAGGTGTGCTTGACAAAGCTAGTCTAGGATACAAAAAATCTGAAAATGAAGTTTGGTATAAAATTTATTTTGTTCCTCCTAAGAAGTAGATGGAAAGATGTGTCTATTGCCTATTACACGAGTGTAACAAAATTGTTGACACATATTATTAAATGCACTCTTGGACTATTAAATGTGATAGTGAGGGTGAAAATAAACCAGGGTTTACTAAGGAGGTAAAAGAGGGATAATTAGTGGTAGGGGAGTATTTTAGGTTAGAGATGGGGGGATTTATCGCCTAACATTAGTCTTCATTAAACAACACAGTTTGGATTCACTTAACTACTATTTGATATGTAACTTAACAGTCCATATGTGCATTTAGTAGTTCATATCAACAATTCTGTTACACTAATATAAAATACATTGATGATGGACTAATATATGAGTAAGTTTAGACTTTCGGGGACCAAATTGTACACCAAGATACTTTTGGGGACCAAATGTAAACAAGGCCCTACCATCGAGGACGATTTTGTATATTCATTCTATATTTTAAAAAGTATATTATATGTTAAATTGAAGTTATATTGATAAAGTATTAAATGTATTTTAGTTTTATGAAACTTTATAAAACTTAATCTACTTAATGATAACTTTCAATCTCATGGATCAATTAACAGAATTCGACATTTACAAAATGTTATTAAACAGAATACCTTTAGCAAGAGTTATTCCATGAGTAACTCGTGTGTAAAGTTATCTCGTTTCATAACTTTTAGTGCTTTTTGACACGACTAACGTGAGAATCCAAGATATGGCCCGGAAAATGAAAACACGAGCCCTACGATAACAAATCGATCACCCAAAAGGAGTTGCTTTTAACGCCCCTTTTATTATTCGCACCCCCTTTCGAATTATTTTTTAAAAAAATACCCTCGCATATTCTGGAAGTACATTTCCGAGGACCTCCGAAAATCAACTTCCGAAAGTTAAAACCCATTCCGGAATGTAAATTATTTCCGGAAAAAAAAAACTTTCGGACATTAAAATCTGGAAGTATTGTTAGAACCACATGAAACACTAGAAGGGGGGGGTTGAATAGTGTTTTAAGCTTTTTGATAGTTTTTGGAAATCTTGGATTTAAATCATGAAGATGAGCAACGTTCAAAACAAATCTTAAGATCAGAGATAGTTAAAACTTGCAGAAGATAAGAAAAACAGAGTTTCTTCTAACACTTAAGAATGTTTTAAACAGAGGCTTATCAAAGTATCTTCTGAAGATTATTACAAGAGAGTATTTTCAGAACTGTTTCTGAAATACTTCAGACGACTAGAGGTTGTCTGAAGTCTGTTCCTGATTTCTGAATTTATCTCTTTCAGACTTGCTTCAGAGAATTTAATTCAGAAGTTCTTCAAGGAACATTCTTTGTAAAGCTCCAAAAGATATAAGAGTCATCTCATGTTTTATACATATGAAAGGTCATTTTATTGAAATATTTGTTTTAAGTTTATTATAGAAAATACTTTTCAAATTCCAACATAAATATGAAAACTGGAAGTAAAGAGATTAAAGAAAAACTTAGGCATAGAGATTTCAGACATGCTTTTAAAGAGGCTGTCTGAAGTTTTTCAGACGACTGATAAAAACTAATTTTAAAAGATGTTTTGTGCCCTTTTTAAAATATCAGATTAACTAATCTGACCTCTTGATTTGTATAAACAGAATAAATAAGAGATAAGGGTAAGAGAACTTAGGCAAAGAATTTATCCTGGTTCACCCACAAACCCGTGAGCTACATCCAGTCCCAGAGGCAACTACCACTGGATTTTTCACTATCTGAATCCACAGATACAAGTATTATTCACAAGCCTCTTCAGGCCCAACGAGTACAGTCTCTCCAGACACAACGAGTACAGTCTCTCCAGACACCACGAGTACAGTCTCTCCAGACACCACGAGTACAGTCTCTCCAGACATAAACAAGTATTCTTTTCTGTCAAGCCTCTCCAGGCTCTACCACAAGTATTCTTTTCTGTCAAGCCTCTCCAGGCTCTACAACTCAGTATTCTTTCTTCCACCAAGCCTCTGCAGGCTCTCTGACACTTATTCAAGTGTAGAGTATTCTTTCTTCCACCAAGCCTCTCCAGGCTCTCAGACACACAAAGTGTTTTTAAATTAAATTAAGTTTAAGTTTCCGGGAAACATAAACTTAATCTTTTCCTGTACTAGAGGTTAACTGAGTACTACTCAGGATACAATGGATAAATCTAAGTACAAGGTTAAGACAGTGATAGAAGTGTATAAGTTTGAGTACAATCCCTGTCTCTGATAAGAGGAATAACATCCTCTGAGAATTGGCTAGGTAGATGCTGACTTTAAGCTCCAGCCTTGTTCTCCAGCCATTGGTTTCCATGGGTTACATTCTCACCCGTATCATTGGAAAAACCAAGGCATACTTGCAGTTTCAAACCATTCTTGGTTCATATGAGATTAAGCACAGCTTGGTAGGTTGTTCAACTGAACAACTACAATCTTGACTAACATAGTTGATTCAAGTAAGTGTGGTCAACACTGATAGGATTTTCTGATGCATCTTGATCAACTGATTGAACCATGTGAATGAGTTCAACATCTTCAAATTCTTCCTTGAGGTTATTTATATGTTCTGTTGGAATATAGCCGTTTGAAGATGATTCATAATACCGTTGAGATGTTGATGATGTGGCTCATATAGCCGTTATGTAATAGTGTCTCAAACGGTTGCTTCTTCTTTAGCAGATATGTGTTCAGACAGCCTTGTTCTGACACTTCTGTAGATGAGCTCTTTTAGAGAGATTTTCTTGATATTGTTTTGCATGTTCTCTCTCTTGATATCCTTTTACTTTTCTTCAGCTGACTTCTGATTTTCTCTGCTTTCTTAGGAGTGTATATGAGGAGGTATCCGTTGGATTTGTCCTCTTGCTTCTTAGTATAAGCTCCTTTTCTGTTTGCTTCCTGACACCATTTCTCCTTTCTTCTTTGAGTGAGGTGTCTTTTTCAATGGCTGTTTCTTGCAGATGATAAAGTATGTTTGAATTAAAATATGTTATTCAAACATTTCTCTCTGTTGCTTCTGCTTAGTCTCCTGAGCTTTTCTTGTGCTTTCTTTTGAATTGGTGATGACGATATTTCCGTTGTGATACCACCCTTTAGAGAAAGCATTGAATGCTATTCAATCCATCGTGAGACACGCTTCTTGGTGTCTTCATAATTCTGACAGAGTACAACGTTGGTGCTGCTATAAAGCTGCCATCGTTGTTGCTGCAATTTCTGCATTTCAGAGATTCCTCAGTGGTGTATGAAATTCAAAATCACCAGGAAAGGTCTCTGTATTTCTTGCCATAATCGTGTTTGAAAAGGTACGTGCAGCAGAGGTTCAGAAAAGTCTTCACAAGCTTCAGCAGAGAGTGCCACGTCATAAGTGAGACTTCAGACAGCAACTGATACTTCAGACGGGTTGAACTACTTCAGACAACTCCAATTCTTCAGACGAGTCCTGCTTCTTCAGACAGCTTCGTTTCTTCAGAAGGCTTCTTTGCTTCAGACAGCTTCGTTCTTCAGAAGGCTTCCTTGCTTCAGACAACTTCTTTTCTTCAGAATGCTTTATGTTGTCTTCATATGGTCTTTACGTCTTCAGACAGCTTCTTTTTCCTTGATCCTGCATTTGTTCTTCTGATCCTAATCTCTGATTATTATTTCATCCTGAAACACAATCAACAAACCAATACCTTTCTCAGTAGAATCTGTTTATATAATCTTATTTGTTAATCATTAAAACTACAGGATGTTAAGTCTTTGAGTCAAGTTTGAATGCTCAACTGATTAATAGACTTCACAATCTCCCCCTTTTTAATGTTGACAAATAAGATATGTTTAACTCACAAAATGTTTTAAGGAAAGACGGGTAAGTATAATAAAAGACTCCCCCTATCTATAATACTCCCCTTGAGAAGAACATTTATTCTTTTAGTTTGTTAAATGTTACAAATTGTTATTATTATTCTAACAAGATTAGATACAGTTAACTTATTCTTTCAGATTACCAATTATGTTAGTCTTTTTAGACACCAATTATTATTGTTTGTTATTTAAAACTAATATATTTAAAACTAATATTACCATATTTTATTTACTTATCACAGATACTGATTGTTAGTCCCTTTTAAATTACTTATTACAGATACTGATTGTTAGTCCCCATTTAAATCATTTTGTGAGTTAAATATTTCTCCCCCTTTTGTCATTAATTAAAAAGGTTCATGGTTTCATATGGTTGAGTTTTGTGAGTGAATGGTTCATTTATTTTATATTTACCTAAACCAATCATTCTGATTCTTTACGGATCAAGCGCTTACATCAGTTATATTTTTGTTATTTTCAGATACCGAAGATCAAGAAATGAATATCAATTGTTAGAAAAAATACAGTAACTTCTATATACCAAATAAATGATACAAACATTGATAACAAACTAAATAAACACAGAAATACACAAGTTTAAATTTTCTCAAAACATTTGATAAATTCAAAAAGCAGGTTTTCACAAAAAGGAAAGAGGTTACATTCCAAAAATAGAATGCATCCATCCATTGCTTCCTCCGGAGATTCCTTCGAAGGCCTGAGGCATAGCCTTATAGGCTTCATCTCTTTAAGCTATCACCACTCCTTCTGCTGCAGAAGCTTCAGGAGTTGCCTCAGAGCCCCGGACTTCATCCCAACCGTGCCGTGCTGCACGCCTTTTCCTTCTAGCCCCTGGGACAATGGAGGTGCATCATGTAAGACTGTGTTCGATCATTAGTCACCACCTTACTTCCAAGAACCACTTTGTCAGTAGTTCTTCTAATAAGATTGACTATTCTGGGATCACCCAGTGATCTTCCAGTCCACCTGTGATGCAGCAAGATCACCATGGTCCAAGTATAGAGAAACGAGTTTTCAGATGAACCCTTCCCTTACTCTTCATTCCATACATCATCCAAGAGGACTTGATCTTTGCCTCAAACATGTTTCAGAGGTCCTTCTTCTGTTTTCCTTTGCTTCTTCATCATCCTTTTGGAAGCCACTTACTCAGAACCTTAGACAAAGCTATAGAGGAGCTTTGAAGATGTGAGTTTGTTGTGAAGGGCTCTAGTGAATTTATAGGACTTTTAAGCAGGGTAAAATAGAGAAGTAAGGAAAATGAATCCATTGGATTGTTGTTCACGCGATGTATATGGGCTCAGATAGCTTTTGATGATGGCAGTTTCAAATCTTGAAGTATCGAAACGTGCATCATTGATTGGTCATAGATGAAGCTCTATAGGAAACTGAGTCATTAGCATGGATAAAGTAAGTTTTGGAAAACGTTTTAAAGACTTTTAAGAAGAGACAAACAAAAAAACGTATTGAAGATATTACTTTTTCGAAACACTTTTAAGAACAGAAAGGAAAAAGAAATGGAATATGTGAGAAAACATTTAAGAAAAGAAATGTTGAAATCAGATCTTTATGGTATCAAATCAGAGGATTTTATGATTATTATTATTTGAGAAGCTTTTAATATGTTGAGTCTTTTATGTTATTAATTAAAATTTTAAAGTGAAGTGATGTTCCATTAGATTTCCTCATTATTCTCTAGATGGAAGAAGGCTTTTCTGGCATTGTACCTTACTTTGAAGATTTTTCTTCTTGTGCGGTCACTTGATGTCTGCCAATCCTCCTTTTAGTCTTTTTGTCTTTTTGTGCTTCAGAGAATCTTTGAACAGTCATCTTAACCTGTCCCTCAAGATTGAATAGACTTTAATAGCTGAGTTTACATTACTTTACATTTCTGACCCACAATTTCAGGGGATTCACCCGAGATCCTTTTGAACCGGTCAGAAGTAGAAATGTTACTAAGTCAAAATTATCTTTTCAAGCGTAGAGGTAGGCTTAGTGCTTTGTGTATCACTTGTCTTAACATTTCGACCATAATTTCAGTAAGTTCATTGTGAACTGTCTGAACAGGTTCAGACAATGGAGATGATATCACACTTAGACATTCTTGTTGCCTTGATTCATCCTTTTTACACATGGCATTTTCTCCGGTTGATCTTCTTTTAGCTTATTTTCAGAGGCCTGTTTTCTAAGACTGACACAACCTAAAAATACCTTTCAGTAGCATATGATATTATTTGATAGAATTAGTTAATCATTAAAACAAGTGTCTTAGGTTAATAGTTTCAATTTTATTATATTTCAGCAAGAAACTTATATAAATTTTAATTTTGTCCTTATCTTATTCAGTTAATTGATTTTATCTTTTAGTTGTTCTAATTAAAGAAGTGTGTTAAGTTAATGATTCATTTAAGCATACATAGTTATAAGAGAGACAGTATAGACAGTCATAGATCACACAGATGTATCAAGAATAGAACAAAGCAGAATACTAATTATTATTATCAAACGAAAATTATCAGAGAAATGAAAAGACACAAGGGAATCATTGATCATCAGAAGGTTTCAGTAATCATCAATAATCTTCTTTTCAGTTCAGAGCCCCTTTCTTAAGCTTCTTCTCAGCAGCTCTCAAATCTTCTGATGATTTGCAACCTACATCACCCCCTTTTCCTTTTCGAGACTTTGAGTGCGGTATCTTCAGTTCCTTCTTCATTGCGTTATAGCAAAAAAGAGGAGGAATCACCACTTGATTCTCAGGAGCTCTTCCCCTTTTGATAAGAGTCCGGTCTAACTCAGCATACACAGCCGGAGTGAAGAAGTCAGGAGGTGGTTGGTCAAAGAGACTTTTCATAGGAAATTCCCTTGTGCAATAGGATGTTCATGATTAGGGTGTTATGAGGATAGAATTTCTCATTGCCTAACTCATCTCTGTACATCATCTGATACAACAGCACCCAAGGAAGGTTGACTTCCTTTTTGACAGCAAGAGTCCTAGTACAAACCGTTCCATCATGCTTATAGTCAAATTGTTTTCTTCCTCTGGGAAGAATGCAGCAGTTTAGTAAAGCAAGGAGGGCTCTGGGTGTGCTCAGAAGTTGAGAGGGTCTGAAAGGAGCAATCCTTCTTCTTCCAAACAGATGTTGGTCTAGAACAAAAGTTCCACCATGGAGAGATTCCCATCTTTGGAAGTATTTTTCTCCTCTGTCAGGAACACCTATGACTTCAGCAATAAGTTGGGTATTCACAGTTAATGACTTCCCCATTACTTTCATTTCAATCCCAGTTCTGTTGGGTTCAGATGTGACTTTGATGTTTCCCAGAACTCCATTACACTTTTTCTCATGCCATGGAGAGGAAATGTTGCTGAAGAAGGGAGTCCATCCAGCAACATCAAAATATTCAGAAACCTTGTAATCTGCCTCATCGAATTCTGATAGATTTATCATCTTACATGGGATGATCTTCTCATCAGAAACTGAGAGAGAGCGGAGTTACTTGGTAGTCCTGAAGTATTTGCCATGAGTACAATAGGGCAGTTGATCTGTCTGAGATGAGAGTGCTTTGGCCTTTTGGGGAAAGGATTTGATTTGAGTGTTTTCCATGTTGATAATCCAATCCTTTTATATAGGTAGGAGATCGTGCTTCAAGCATTGATGAAGCGGTTGGGTACTGAGCCGTGTGGGAAATAGTGCATCGTGCCGATTGAGAGAAACCGTTTAATGATTCAATGATTCACATCGTGCCGTTTAAAAAAAATTAACAATTATGACTAACATACACGACTCTTCATCTATTTTACAGATTGCATGCAACAATTAATGATCACACATACATTCACACACAAAACAAGTAATACGCATACATATATAGGCCATTTATTATGCAGCAATTTTATTTTCAACAAGTACACTTATGTAATAATAATTTCAATAAAATAAAACATTCAGCAAATAAACAATTATATTTAAACTTAGATTTAGACAAGGATAGGAAAGGTGTTACCCGGTTGTGATCTAGAGATAGATACACTTTCCTTTTCCAGCTATATCCTTCTGAAAGATGCCTTGTATGAGTAATGAGTTTTAAGGAAGTGATTTTATTTTCTCATTATCATTCTTCAGAGTTGCTTCAGCTTGGTGAGATTTCCATCTTCTGAGGATCTACTCTTCTGCATTTGTTAGATGCTCAACCCGAAGGTGAGCTCTGATACCAATTGTTAGAACCACAGGAAACACTAGAAGGGGGGGTTGAATAGTGTTTTAAGCTTTTTGATAGTTTTTGGAAATCTTTAATTTAAATCATGAAGATGAGCAACGTTCAAAACAAGTCTTAAGATCAGAGATAGTTAAAACGTGCAGAAGATAAGAAAAACAGAGTTTCTTCTAAAGCTTAAGATTGTTTTAAACAGAGGCTTCTCAAAGTATCTTCTGAAGATTATTACAAGAGTATTTTCAGAACTGTTTCTGAAATACTTCAGACGACTAGAGGTTGTCTGAAGTCTGTTCCTGATTTCTGAACTGATCTCTTTCAGACTTGCTTCAGAGAATTTATTTCAGAAGTTCTTCAAGGAACATTCTTTGTAAAGCTCCAAAAGATATAAGAGCCATCTCATGTTTTATACATATGAAAGGTCATTTTATTGAAATATTTGTGTTAAGTTTATTATAGAAAATACTTTTCAAATTCCAACATAAATATGAAAACTGGAAGTAAAGAGATTAAAGAAAAACTTAGGCATAGAGATTCAGCATGCTTTTAAAGAGGCTGTCTGAAGTTTTTCAGACGACTGATAAAAACTAATTTTAAAAGATGTTTTGTGCCCTTTTTAAAATATCAGATTAACTAATCTGACCTCTTGATTTGTATAAACAGAATAAATAAGAGATAAGGGTAAGAGAACTTAGGCAAAGAATTTATCCTGGTTCACCCCAAACCCGTGAGCTACATCCAGTCCCAGAGGCAAACTACCACTGGATTTTTCACTATCTGAATCCACAGATACAAGTATTATTCACAGCCTCTTCAGGCCCAACGAGTACAGTCTCTCCAGACACAACGAGTACAGTCTCTCCAGACACCACGAGTACAGTCTCTCCAGACATAAACAAGTATTCTTTTCTGTCAAGCCCTCCAGACTCTACCACGTATTCTTTTCTGTCAAGCCTCTCCAGGCTCTACCACAAGTATTCTTTTCTGTCAAGCCTCTCCAGGCTCTACAACTCAGTATTCTTTCTTCCACCAAGCCTCTGCAGGCTCTCTGACACTTATTCAAGTGTAGAGTATTCTTTCTTCCACCAAGCCTCTCCAGGCTCTCAGACACACAAAGTGTTTTTAAATTAAATTAAGTTTAAGTTTCCGGAAACATAAACTTAATCTTTTCCTGTACTAGAGGTTAACTGAGTACTACTCAGGATACAATGGATAAATCTAAGTACAAGGTTAAGACAGTGATAGAAGTGTATAAGTTTGAGTACAATCCCTGTCTCTGATAAGAGGAATAACATCCTCTGAGAATTGGCTAGGTAGATGCGACTTTAAGCTCCAGCCTTGTTCTCCAGCCATTGGTTTCCATGGGTTACATTCTCACCCGTATCATTGGAAAAACCAAGGCATACTTGCAGCTTCAAACCATTCTTGGTTCATATGAGATTAAGCACAGCTTGGTAGGTTGTTTCAACTGAACAACTACAATCTTGACTAGCATAGTTGATTCAAGTAAGTGTGGTCAACACTGATAGGATTTTCTGATGCATCTTGATCAACTGATTGAACCATGTGAATGAGTTCAACATCTTCAAATTCTTCCTTGAGGCTATTTATATGTTCTGTTGGATATAGCCGTTTGAAGATGATTCATAATACCGTTGAGATGTTGATGATGTGGCTCATATAGCGTTTATGTAATAGTGTCTCAACGGTTGCTTCTTCTTTAGCAGATATGTGTTCAGACAGCCTTGTTCTGACACTTCTGTAGATGAGCTCTTTTAGAGAGATTTTCTTTGATATTGTTTTGCATGTTCTCTCTCTTGATATCCTTTACTTTTCTTCAGCCGACTTCTGGATTTTCTCTGCTTTTCTTAGGAGTGTATATGAGAGGTATCCGTTGGATTTGTCCTCTTGCTTATTTAGTATAAGCTCCTTTTCTGTTTGCTTCCTGACACCATTTCTCCTTTCTTCTTTGAGTGAGGTTGTCTTTTTCAATGGCTTGTTTCTTGCAGATGATAAAGTATGTTTGAATTAAAATATGTTATTCAAACATTTCTCTCTGTTGCTTCTGCTTAGTCTCCTGAGCTTTTCTTGTGCTTTCTTTTGAATTGGTTGATGGACGATATTTCCGTTGTGATACCACCCTTTAGAGAAAGCATTGAATGCTATCAATCCATCGTGAGACACGCTTCTTGGTGTCTTCATAATTCTGACAGAGTACAACGTTGGTGCTGCTATAAAGCTGCCATCGTTGTTGCTGCAATTTCTGCGTTGCAGAGATTTCTCAGTGGTGTTATGAAATTCAAAATCACCAGGAAAGGTCTCTGTATTTCTTGCCATATCGTGTTTGAAAAGGTACGTGCAGCAGAGGTTCAGAAAAGTATTCACAAGCTTCAGCAGAGAGTGCCACGTCATAAGTGAGACTTCAGACAGCACTGATACTTCAGACGGGTTGAACTACTTCAGACAGCTCCAATTCTTCAGACGAGTCCTGCTTCTTCAGACAGTTCGTTTCTTCAGAAGGCTTCTTGCTTCAGACAGCTTCGTTTCTTTCAGAGGCTTCCTTGCTTCTCAAACAGGCTTCTTTTCTTCAGAATGCTTTATGTTGTCTCATATGGTCTTTACGTCTTCAGACAACTTCTTTTCCTTGATCCTTCATTTGTTCTTCTGATCCTAATCTTCTGATTATTATTTCATCCTCTGAAACACAATCAACAAACCCATACCTTTTCTCAGTAGAATCTGTTATATAATCTTATTTGTTAATCATAAAACACATGATGTTAATTCTTTGAGTCAAGTTTGAATGCTCAACAGATTAATAGACCTTCACAAGTATAACTTTACTTTCAGAAGAGAGTAATTTTTTAAAAACTGATTAATGATTAGGGAGGGGCTTAGAGACGGTGTCTAAGCTCAAATACTTGAAAAAATCCTCCGGAAGGGGTTGTGGGAGGGGACTTTGGGGAAGGGAAGGAGGGGACAGTGTGGAAGAGAAGGGGGTGGGTGGGCGGAAGGGAGGAAGTGGGTGTGGTGGGGGGGCATGAGGGTGGAGGTGGGGTGGGTTGGGGAAGGAGTGGGGGAAAAGATAATGGGTGAGAGTGACGGGACAGTGGGGGAAAGAAAATGGGGTGGGGGGTGGGGGTGTTGGGACAGTGGGGAGAAGGGGATATGGGGAATGGGGTGGGTGGCGGCCATGTGAGGTGGGTGAGGTAGTTTGGGGGCTGGGGAGGTGAGGGTACAATAGCAAAAATGGGGGTGTTAAAAGTAGGTCCAGTTTGGATACACTTCTGCAGAAGAACTTTTAGAAGATGAAAATAGAATAAATCAAAGGGGTCAAATGAATTTAACTTCTCCACAAGTTGAAATTAGTTACTTATGGAGAAGTTAAATGAGAGAGCTTTTGGTGTAGGTGGGCTACAAAGTCTAATTTCAACTTATGGAGAAGTTAAATACATTTAACTTTTTTGATTCATTCTATTTTATTTTAACTAGAAATACTTCTAAAAAAGTTTCATCCAAACTGGCTCGTAATCACCTTGCCTGAAGCACATCACTTGTTAAGACAAAAAAAGCACATCACTTGTTGACAAAAAAAACACATCACTTGTTGACAATATTAATGTGTTATTGTTTGATTTAATAATTTAAATGACAAAGATATAAGAGAAATTAAATATAAGTTATATAGGTGTTGTCTTTATAGGACTATACTAAATGTGTTTTTCTTTTATTTTTCTTATATTAAAATCATATTACAAACATAAATTTAGACGAATGATATTCACAATAATATTAATTCAAATCTATATTTATAACGTGATTTTAATATAAAATAAATATGCTATAATCAAGTGTTTCAAATATTTTCATTTTCTAGTAAAAGAAAGCTGCTAATGATGGTGCCATGAATATAGCCAAAATTCCATTTTGGTGCAAATACTATTAAGACTTTTTTAACAATTTTTTAATAAATGTACAAGAATTAAGGAATTTAATTTAATTAATCAATCATGATAGATTAAACAATAATTTATACTCCCTCCGTCCCTATTTATAAGACCCCTTCTACAAGAATTGAGTGTCCCTTAATATAAGACCCTTTGCAAATTTTTAGGTAAAACAATAATTTTTTCCATACTTGCCCTTAATTAATATTCAACTCCTTTTATTTCCTATATATTGATAAGTGTGAATAATTAATGAAGTTTTACCTACATGCCCAACTACACCATTGGAAAGTGACTTTTGTAGTCTTTCACTATGTCACAATTAATGTCTCTAAAATATAGTAACTTATAAATAGGGGTATATTTGGAATGTTATTATTTTTTTTAAAAGATCAATACATTAACTAACTTTTCTTAAACTGTGTGAAACGGTTGAAAGGGTCTTATAATAAGGGACGGAGGAAGTATATTTTTTTAAATTATCCTTATACTTATTAACAAATGGAAACTTTGACTATTCATTTTCTCTATTAAGGGATGAATAATGAAAGAAACCAATGAATTAAACAATCTTTTTTGACAAAAAAATAAGTTTAATAATTAAGAGTATTTTTATAAAAAATAATTAATACAATCACTTTGAAATGAGTCACATAATAATAATAATAAAAAGCGCAAACTTAGGTAGTACTTTGTTTGTAGCCATAGTCTAAGGATTGCATTCACTTCGTTCGGATCCTATATAAGAAAGTGGACTAAACTAGCAAATCTATCCTAAACTGGCAAATCTATCCTGACCTTTTATAGGTCATGCAGTTTAGCCCTTGAGAAAAAAAAAAGAACCCATATAATCTCTGTCTTCTTACTTCATTTGTCACTATGATCCAACTTTGTGTTTCTTGTTAACTTATGACATGTCACGTTTAATGATACCGTGTCACACTATTTGTCACTATAGTTGTCATCGTGGCACAAAAATGACGTCATTTTAGTTAATTTATATCTTGGAAGGCCTTATCCCCAACAATCATGTACTTCCCTGTTCTCTCTTCTCTCTTCTTCCCATTCTTTCGTTGGAAGATCTCAGTCTCAATAACATTGTTTTTGTGTTAGTGTCAAATAGTGTGACACCATATTACTAAATGTGACACGTCATCAAAAAGTTCATGAAAAACTCACATTTAGACCCTAATGACAAATAAAAAAAAAAGTCAGAGATTATATATTATATTAATTTTTTGCCGTTTCTCAAGATTTAAACTGCTTGATCTAAAAAATTAGAGATGAATTTGTTAATATAGTCTAAGAAAAATCAGAGCTTAATGCGCAATACACAGCAGGTGCCAACACAACAACATCGATAAGAAGTTGGAGGCATCATCAAAGTTAATTGTAAGGGAAAATATCATATTATATCAGTATACAACCCCGAAATAATGATAATAGGAAAAAGAGCCACGCAAATGGATTTTACAAGTAGGGGAAAGCCTCACATACTAATCAAATTAAATCGTTTATAATTTGTTTCTTTCCATAAAAAATTCAAGTTAATAATCATAAAGCAAAAAACCATATAAAAGTCCAATCAAAATGGATCTACTCTATAGTTTTTAAGCCCTCGAGCAGATCAAAACAGCTAAATAAAGGCCAGGTTCATCCACAAATTCAGCCACATCAAAAGAATGAGCAGCTGCAACACTTTGTAAAAATGTTTTATCCGGTAGGTCAGAAACTACTACTTCAGGGTACTCTTGTCTCTGCTGTTCTAGTGCTTCTCTCCCTTGGGGATGACTGATAATCACCCTTCCACCTACATGCCAAATCCAAAATTTTAAAGAAGAAAGTATCTTGAGAGCACTGAGATAAGTTTTGAAAGTGACAATAATATTGAGCCAAGTAAAATATATGGGACAATAAGTGCAGTTTCATTTACAGTTGTGTAGAATTGATTCTAAAATTAATGATTAAAAATGAGTGATGCATGTGTTGAATTGTGTAGAATTGATTCTAAAATTAATGATTAAAAATGAGTAATGCATGTGTTACGAAGTACATTGGATGAAAGTTATTTAAAATCAATTCTGTAGAATTGATTCTGCACTATTTACAATTTTAAAAGAAACGGGCACTAAGAAAACCCATCATGTTTGCTGCACTAAATATACCACAAGTGTACGTAGTAAAAATCATTACACATTCAAAATTATCATCTCATAAAAACATAATTAAAAGCCAGGACAGTAATAGGTGTAGAAATTTCAAAGGGCAGGTAGTGTTTTCCCCTTACTACTCAAAAGCTATGAAATTAGTTACTAGAAACACATTACTCAGAACTTCTTGGAAGGCAAAATTTGAGACACAAAATGTATGAAGAAGCAAACAGAATGACTACTTATACTTGAATGAACTCCATATCATATATCATGTATAAAACTATAAACAACCAAAACAGCTTTATTGGGTTTCTACCTTCCTATATGCAATGAAATGGACAATAACAGGATAGAACACAAAAGGAAACTGAATACAGAGTTCTAAAAAGTGAAGAGAAAACTCACCTGGTGAACATTTTTTAGCCAAAGACCCAAGAATGTCATCAAGTTTAAAGGGCAAAGCAGGAAGGAAATAAAGGAAGACAACATCAAAGGGAGCCCATTTGTCTGGAACAAGAGTAGTCTCTCCTTGCCAACACTTAACCCTATCATATTTCTCTTTGATACAAGCCAATATCAAGAGTGAGTCATGGACAACAAACAGGGACATGGAAGGAGAAGAATCCATCAAGGAATCCACAAAATCTTCAGACCCAGTTGAAACCAAAACCCTTGAACTCTCTTCAACTTTCCCAGCGGTTATAATGCGGTCAATGCTGGGTGGTTCAGCAGAATAAAGCACAGACCAATCCTTCTCAATAATTTCTTCAATGGGAACGAAAGATACATTCCCCGAAACTGGGGCATCAACATTGGAGTCAGTGGCTCGCAGCAAAGTGGGTCTTGATTTCAGAGAAATAGAGGAAGATAGATTGGCACCACTGCTATAGAGAGGGTGAAAATTAGGTTGGTGTTTGGTTTGAAGATGGGTGCGGAACTTGCATAGTGATGGGTATAAGAGAGAGAAGGAACCTGAAGAAATTGAATTCATGGAAGAAAGAAGAGAGTTTCACAGTTGGGGTGCGAGTGATTGCTGATTCAAAGATGGGGAATTGGAAAGCAACAAAATAGAAAAATTAAAAACCCTAACCGAGCTTAGGTAATGTTCTCTTCTCTTTAGAAGTAGAAATTAAAGATTGTTGCAAATGCAAATTGAAGAGTGAAGGGTGGCACTGGCGGTGGGAGAAGCTGAGGTTGGCGCAGTTTAGATTAAGATTAGAGTGGAACTGTGGAAGGACAAGGTTCGGGTCACACTACCTTATTAAGTTATTATAATAAAAAATTAAAGAGGAAATACCAAATCATCACCTTGAACTTCAATTTTTTTTAAATTAGTGTTAAAATAATTATGATTAGTTTATTAACAAATTCTATCCTTGTGTTGTGTTAATGCTAATTCATTAGTAGATTTATATTATAATAATGTAACGTATGTTAATTTTTCAATTTATAGTTTTTTCTTTATTGGTTAAATTATATTTTAAAATATTTATTTTATATATTTTAATGCTTATAAATTGCATAAATAAAATTATTATAAAATATTGTAACTATTTTCAATTTGTATTTATTTATTTATTAAGGACTAATAGATATAATTTTTAATAAATAATTCATATATCAAATAAATAAAATGTTAAAATTGTGTCATGTTGTAATGAATGATAAAAAACGGAGGAGTAATTAATAAAATAATTATAATTAGAAATCAAATAAAATATTAACATTTATAGTGTCAATATGTAAAAGATAAAATATAATGTAATATTAAATCTATGATTTAAATTGATTGGAGCATTGATGTACCATTTTTATATTAATGCATATTAAACTGACCCTTGAATATAATGTTATATATATATATATATATATATGCATAATAAGACGAATCATTATTCATATTAATTATTAATGAATAGTATACCCTTACTTCCCAACATTATAACATAACAATGCATTTAGACTTGTGCGCTTAAAGGTAGAAGCTTGATGAAGTCTTACAAAATACAATGGCCAAAAGAGAAGGTAAGCATTGCTAGATAATGCTTTCATTTGGTTAATCATTATGTATTTGGTTTATTTTTTCACTAGTTGTAATAGTGGTGATATACCAACCAATGTTATTAAACTCAGGTATGTGGTTAACTTGGTCATAGTACCGAGTTAATGATTCACTGGTCAAATCAGTGAGTTGTTGGTTGAACAACTTGAACCGCTATATATTAAAACTCGTATATTTGATACTAAAAACTAGAGATTTATAAGAAAAGGGACAAAATATTAACTATATAAAACCAATGTATTTAAAATCTAATTGATAATTAAAAATATTGGTTTATGATTTATTAATAATTAAATATATTTACAAATTTTATATATTTTATAATCAAATAATATAAAAATATATTTATGTAATAATATTAATATTAATATGTATTATAAATTTAAATGCATATTTTGTATTATATTTATATATTTTCAAATATTTTACTGTATAATTAAACTAAGGAGAGTGACATGGAAAATGAGGAAATAATGTAGATTGTACATAGAGTTAAATATGTTTTTAATCCCTGAAATATAGTCAAAATTTTATTTTAGTTCCTATAATTTAAATTCAGTGGTTTTGGTCCTTCGAAATATGAAAATACACCAATTTTGTCCTTATTGTACAGTTTTGCTACAAATTAGCTACGAATTTTTATTGATAAGGACTGAAAAGGGGTTTTTTCACATTTTGAGAGATCAAATCAACCAGTTTTGAATTACAGAGATTCAAAGAAAATCTCGACTATATTTCAGGGAATAAAAACATATTTTACCCTTGTACATATATATAACTTCACACATGTATATTACTAAAGGAAGTCAATAACGTAGTGCTAAAGTTGCTAACTCAATTAGAGGACCATTGTTCGGACCTTGGTGGAGAACTTCATTTTTTAATAGAGGCCAACAAGAGCAATTGATTATGAGAACGCGTTGACCCATTTCACAGATGCGCAACAACACACGATTGACCTACATGGTCGTACTAGATTTATATCAGTTTCATCGGTTTATAATCGGTCCAATGACGTCATAACCAAGTCTTAAACATACCGTCCGGTCCATTCTGATTATTACATCATTGATACCAACAACATGTATTTGGATTATTCTTATACTAGTTGTCCTAGTGGTTGTATACCAACATCACATGCATGCACACCTATCCATTTTGCTATTTTCATTTTGCTCTTGTACATGAGCAACTTTTCTTTGTAGGGTCCAGTATATTATTTATTGGTCAGTAAATTTTGTAATACTTTTGGCTATTTATAGAATAGGTCCATTATAATTGAGACTCATAACAATCAATACAAACTTGGTTTTCGCTAACTTTTATGCTTTCTTCCTTTTTTGCAAATATGAACTTAGTAGATTTATGTTATTCACAAGATGGTACCAGGGCTTTATTCTAGAGCTATGGTTCTCATATTTGCTTACATTTTATTTTTTTTGTTCTTGCTTTTTATAATATAATATCATGGAGAACCAGAGCTAAATGGATTTTTCAATAAATCCTTCAAACCCATATTACCTACACTCAAGTAAGAATCCCTCTCTCATACTTGTGACTCCTTTTTTAGATGGAAAAAGTTATCACTCTTAGGCTCGAGCTATGAGGTTGGCTCTTCAATCAAAAAATAAGATAGGATTTATAGATGGAAGCTTAGTGGAACCTCTACCTACAAATTCTCGTTATTCATAATGGCAGAGATGCAGCACAATGGTGCTCTCTTGGCTTCAACACTCAATTTCAGAATTAACCGTGAGGTCAATATTATGGATGGATAAGGCATCCGAGTTATGGAAGGACCTTTATGATAGATTTTCCTAGGGGGATGCGTTTCAGATAGTAGACCTATAATAGGGGCTACATCGCTTGCAACAAGGTTATCTTATTGTTTCAGAAATTTTCACTCAACTTAAAACTATTTAGGGTTTAGGGTTTAGGAAGAGCGTGAAAATTTTAGACCTGTGCCACAATGCAAATGTGCCATTCCTTGCTCATGTGGAGTTGTTGATTCAATGAAGAAACACAAAGATCATGACTATGTAATAAGATTTTTGAAGGGCTTAAATAAGCAATACTCATATGTAAGATCATAGATCATGCTCATTGACCCTCTACCTAACATTAATAAGGATGTAAGGTCCAAGAATCCCTTAAAAAGTGTTTTAATAATGACAACCAATCAAGATTTACTTGGAATAATTCTGAACTTTAAGGACTAATGATTTTGTTCAAGTGAATGTTCAGAAGATACAGGAAACCATCTGCAGAAGGTACAATTGAGCAGCAAAAGAAAGAAATGAATGCCACTCATTTAATAAGATAAGTCTCAGATTTGACAAGAATGACAAATCTGTGAAAAATAGATATAATGCATACTGAAAAATCATGAGAAGGATATTGCTATCCTCCAGAAGATAAGAACAACCCTCTAGAAGAAGAAATCATAATAAAATTACTTTAGAAGGAAGATTCATTTTGTAAAAGAAAGAGAAAAGCTCATCTCAGGCTGTCAAGCATCAAGATATATTTAAAACATTTTCTGTGAGGTATAAAATTGATTATCAGAAGATGGATGGCAGTCCTAAAGAAGTCTGCAGAAGGAGCAAATCATGTCAGGAACCAAAGGACAGATTGGATTCTCTATCTTCCAAGGCTACAGCTGCATAACAGACCTAAAAATACTCTCAATCAAGCAAATGATGAATTTTAAAAAGATCTGCAAGAAGAATGAAACTCCAGAAACCCTGCAGAAGGAATGAATTGCTGCAGAAGATGCAAATAAGGCTACATTCATATTAATATTCTTCTTCTCATCTTCTCATGATTCCAATGGGCAAAGTGACTCAAGAATAAGTGAAAATACTATACTGGAAAGGTTCATCATGTCTGCAGAAGAAAAACCTTGAGAAATAGCCCAAAAATAACCTACAGAAGATACTCTGAAGAAGATAGAAGCTGGTCAAACTTGACAGCTGTAAAGCCTGCACTTGCTGCAGCAGAGAAAGGGACATTTCCTGAAGCCAACTGGATGTCCAACGGCTACTTTACCCCAGCCTTCTATAAAAGGAGAGTTCCTCCACACTTGGAACACACCTCACTCCAGAAGATACTTATATTTCTGATGTTTCACTGCTTCTATCTTCTGGATAATTTCTCTCTCCTTCATAATTGTGCTTTCTGGTCTGAAAAGCTTTGGAAAGAGGCTTGGCTCATCATTTTGCTTCTGCTGTGCAAATATTGTATTGTTTTGAGCCTTGTTTATTTTTATTCTTTCTCATATTCATTGTAAAAGTCTCAAGAGAGGTGTGCAGGTGCATTACCTTCTTCTGAGCAGTAAGGGAAAGGGATTTCAGTGAGGTTTACTGAGATTTGGTGATCTCAGTTGGTTTACAGAATCTGCAGAAGGTACTTGCAGTATTTTGGGTACTGAATCTTCTGCAGAAGGTTCTGCAGTAGGTATTCAGTGAAAATTTGAGTTGGTTAGGTTGTTGGTAGCCTGAAGAGGCAGGTAAAGAATACTTGTGGTAAGGTTACCCAAGAAGATTGTAATTTGATTAAAAGAGTGAGAAAATCCTACAGGTGTAGGGACTGGACGTAGCCTCAGGTTGGAAGAGGTGAACCAGTATAAATTTTCTATGTGCCATCTTCTTTACTCTCTCTTTACTATTATTTATCACTGCCATAGCACATAACTAAATATACATCTTATGTGAAATTAAAATCAACTAACCATTACCTTCTGTAAGTTTATTTCTTTGTACTAAGCCAAGGCAAAACCTTGGGCAAAAAAAGTGTACAAAGAAATTGCAGAAATTTTATTCAATCACAATTCAACCCCCTTCTTGTGATTGAAGCCACAACTTCAAAGGATTTTTCTAATAATCCATCAAGAAAGGAAAATGCAAGATTATATTAATCCAGACATCTCAAAAGAATCTAAAATCTTTATTGTAAATTCTAATCTTGGGACTGCTTATAGTGGAAATAACAGGCGTGGTGGTTTTCAAGGAAAAGGAAGAGGTTGTGGATTTGGAGGAACATGACAAAGCACAAACAAAATTTGTACACATTGTGGAAAGACCAATCACACAGTGGATAATTGTTATTTTAAACATGGTTTTCCCCTAGGCTACTAGTCTAAGTCTAGAAAATTTCCTAACAGTGCCAATGTAACTAATAGCAGCAATGATGGCTTTCCTTTGGATCAAAATAGTTCCCGTCTAAGACAAGGCTCACTCAGGTCAAGTCATGGTCTCACTCTTGAGAAATATAAAGGCTAGCTTGAGCTTCTTTAACAGCCCAAAAAGTCAAATTTTGACCCTGCTCGTATTGTAAATTTAGTAACTACAAGTGTGAATACTGTCACTCTCTCCCAAGGTAAAAGTTCCAACCAATGGCTCCTGGATACAGAGCAACAAACTACATCACTTTTGACTCAATAATCTTGTAAATCACCACACCATACCATACCATTTGTCTCTATTACCTTACCAAACAGTTCTCAAGTCACAACAAATTTATTTGGTTCAGTAAAAATTTCTAACACTCTCGCATTACATAATGTTCTTTGTGTGACTGAATTTCATGTTAATTTGATTTATGTTATTAAGATTTTATTGTCTACATCTTGTGAATTGATCTTCACTAACACATCTGGTTTCATTAAACAGAATCGTACATGGAACATGATTGGTTTAGCTGAATTGAAAAATGGTCTCTTTGTGATCACCACACGTGCTACAAGAAGATTGGCTAGTTCTGTCTCAACTTGCTCTCATACCTCAAATTGTTCTACTGACTTATTCCTCTAGCATCACAAACTTGGACACCATTCACATCTAATTTGAAACTTATTTCCATAAAATTTCCCTTCATTTCATTTCAAGTTCAATCACCTTGTGATGTTTGTCATTGTGCAAAACAACAAAAACTTCCATATCGTAGCAGTTATACTAAATCAAATAAATATTTTGAGTTGTTGCATGTTGATGTGTGGGGTCCTTATGCTTTTCCTTCAGTCTTTGGACACAAATATTTCTTGACTCTTGTTGATGATTATTCTAGGTTTACCTGGATTATTCTTTTAAAAACCAAAGATGAAACCAAACAACATTTGATACAATTTGTTTCCTTCATTGAAACACAATTTGACACCAAACAGAAATGCACCAGAACTGATAATGGAATCGAATTCATGCTGACTGAATTTTTCTTATCAAAAAGGGTTTTTGCATAAAAAAACTTGTGTTGATACACCACTACAAAGTGGTGTTATTGAAAGAATGCACCAACACATCCTTAATGTTGTTAGAGTTGTGTTTTATCAAACGTCTTTACCTAAAAATTTTTGGATCTTTGTTGTACAACATTCAGTTCACATTATAAATAGATTACCAACCCCCTTTTTTTTTAAAAAAATAAGTGTCCATATGAAATTCTTTATGAACAATCACCAAGTCTAGTTCATTTAAGAGTCTTTGGATGCTTGAGTTACTTTTGCACTTTACAAGCTCATAGAACTAAATTATAGCCAAGGGCTAGAATAGGTATCTTTTTAGGTTCCAAGGAAGGAATAAAAAGCTATATAGTTTATGATTTGGAATCACATCAGTTTTTGGTTGCAAGAAATGTAATCTTTTATGAACAGTTTTTTCTTTTTCAAGGGAAAATCCAGGTGAACACAAAACTTGTAATGACATCCTGCACAACACATGTAAGACTTCTGATGTTCGCACCAATGTTCCTATTGAATCTGAAACTGAATTTAAAACTCATTACATTGATCTTCTTCAAAGTGACCTTGCTAAGATCAATCTTGATAATGGTGATCAATCCAACACTAATTCCATCCTCACGAATGAATAATGAAATGATCATCAACCTCAAATTAGATAGTCATGCATAATTAGAACTAGGCCAAGTTATCTTGCAGATTATCATTGTGGTTTCACTGCTTTTAGCTCTTCTAATCATCATCTAGGTACCACACCTTATTCATTCTCTTATGTTATTTCTTATGACAGTTTCTCACCATCATACAAATAGTTTTGCATTTATATTAGTATCTCTACAGAACCCAAAACCTATCACCAAGCCTCTAAATTGGATTTTTGGCAAAAAGCTATGCAAACTGAATTATATGCTCTTGAGCAGAATCGTACATGGTACATTGTTGATCTTCAAGATGGAAAATTCCCATCGAATGTAAGTGGGTGTATAAGGTAAAAAGACATGCAAATGGAAGTTTAAAGCGATATAAGGAAAGGTTGGTTGCCAAAGGTTTCACCCAAATGGAAGCAGTGGACTACTTTGGTACCTATTCACCAGTGGCAAATCTCACCACAGTAAGAGTCTTACTTGCCTTAACTGCTATAAAGGGCAGATTTCTAGAACATATGGATGTTAACAACGCCTTTTTACATGGTGATTTCCAATAAAAAGTATACATGACCCTTCCACCCAGCTTACAATGCAATAATTCCTCCAAGGTTTGTAAGTTAAAGAAGTCTATATATGGCCTAATAAAACAAGCTAATAAACAGTGGTACTCAAAGCTTTCTGTTGCCTTGCTCTCACTCGATTACACTCAATCCTTGGCAGATCATTCCCCCTTTTTGTCAAAAATACTTATACTTCTCTCATTGCCATATATTTTAGTTTATGTGGATGACATCGTCCTGGCAGGTGATAATCTGAATGAAATTCATCAGGTTAAGTCATTTCTAGATGCTCAATTCATAATCAAAGACCTTGGCCAATTGAGGTACTACTTGAGACTTGAAATAGCTATATTAAAGAAAAGATTTGTAGTCAATTAAAGGAAGTACACACTGGAGTTTCTTTAAGAAGAAGCCTCTTTGTTGGGGACCAAACTTTTTAGTGTGCCTTTTAATCCATCAATCAAGTTTAGCTTGCAGGAAGGTAATCCTTACCCGATGAGGCTTCCTACAGGAGACTAATTGGTAAGCTCTTGTATTTGACAACAACAAGACCAGACATTTCATTTCCCAGTACAATAACTCAGTTAGGTTTTGTCTAATTCTATGGATTTTCATTACCTAGCTAGCCTCCATTTGAATCTTAAAGTATCTAAAGGGAGCACCACGAAAAGACTTATTCTTTCTTGCATATTCATCACTGAATTTATCATCATTTGTTGATTTGGACTGGGCTTGCTGCTTAGACACAGGATAATCAATTACTGGGTTTTGTGTTTTTATTGGCCCCTCTCTTGTATCTATTGGAAGTATAAGAAACAAAACACAATCTCTAGATCTTCTTCAGAAGCTAAATATAGAGTCTT
Source organism: Sesbania bispinosa (assembly GCA_026901365.1). NCBI lineage: Eukaryota > Viridiplantae > Streptophyta > Magnoliopsida > Fabales > Fabaceae > Sesbania > Sesbania bispinosa. Next base: position 803,796 of record QLOH01000383.1, read on the forward strand.
ACCAAGTCTTGTTTGTGAACTACAATGGTTGAATTACTTGCTATAGGTTTTGAATATTCATCTAACTTAACCAACATCAATCTTTTGTGAATTTACTTGGAATATAATCCTTCATTTCATGAAAAGAACAAAATATATTGAGATTGATTATGTAGTCTGAGAAAAATTGAATCTGGTTTGATTCATCTCCTTCCAATTCAATCTTGTAATCAACTTATTGATGGTCTTACAAAGCCTCTTCATTCAATCTTTTCGTCACCAAGTTGGGTCTCACTGCCTAACTTTAGGAGGGTATTGTTGGATAATGTTTTTATTTGGTTCATTATTGTGTATTTGGTTTATTCTTGCATTAGTTGTCAGTGGTTGTATACCAAGAACATGTATTTGGATTATTCTTGTACTAGTTGTCCTAATGGTTATATACCAACATCACACACCTGTCCATTTTGTTATTTTCCTTTGCTCTCATACGTAAGCAGCTTTTATTTGTTGGGTCCAATATATTTTTTGGCTAGTAAATTCTATAGTGCTTTTGGCTATTTATAGAATAGCTCCATTAATTGTAATTGAGATTCAGAACAATCAATACAAACTTGGTTTTTGCTCACTTTTATGCATATATTCTTTCTTTTCTGCAAATATGACCTTAGTAGATTTATGTTATTCACAAGAGTAAGAGAAGCGATTAAGAGAGAAAGAAGTAGATTAAGAAGAAGAAAGCAAGTGCCCCCTTCTAGCCGTTCACAACTCAACATTTTGACCTTTTGAACATTGCATAATGTTAGGAGTCCAATCCAAACGGATAGAAACTTTCCAATAATGGATAGTAATCTGATTCTTAAGAGTATTAAAAACTTATTAACAGTACTTGGAATTTCGTTTCCCATTTATATAGAGAGTACGGCCAAAAAGAAAAAAAACACTCCACATCTGAGCTTGTTTTCGCGTGCATGTTTACTTGAGACACAATCTCAATCCACAAAAACTATATATTACAGAAGATAGACCTACCCTATATTAGCGTTAAAAACTGCGAAGTTTGAATTTCTTAAAGCAACTATTTTTAGCAACTATTTTTAGCGTTGGAAACATGACGCTAAACCAAACATACTTGTAAGCGATGCGGGACATTGAAAGGAAGGAACTTGCATGCTAAATAGGCGTTACTGACTTACACGACCAAGAGAATTTGAAGTTAAACTATTCAAAAAGTTCAAGAGGTGTGAAAGTTTTGTTTTTTAATAAAAAAAGTATGATGGAATTATGGTCTTCTTGGTCCAAGAGGAATAGCCCTTTTCCCAATGGCCACTTGTCGAAGCTGTGAGGTTGCATTGCTTGCATTGCATTATCTCTTTTGAGCCTTCATTGCAGACACTGACACAGTTATGGCTGTGGCTTAACCATAGCATTGCAAATGGCAGCAACCCGTCAAGTGTTGAACTTGAACCTTCCTTTTCAAACATATCCAAAGATCCCTCTTTTTCTGTTTCCTAGAATTGGAAGAAACGTGCCAGATGAAAACATTATATTATATATATAATAACTGGAGTTTCAGTAGATTAATTTAAAAAATATTGCAATACATGTTTCATATATGCATATAAAAGCAAGCATTGGTTCAGCAGTTGGAGGTCATCTTCTTTCGTTTTGTTTTGGCATTGGAATTTGGTGGCCTTTGCATCTTTTATTTGTTTATTTATTTTTACCTAAGTTTCTGGGTTGCATTGCACTTGAATGGAGGGAAGTTTGGATCATTTAAAAACCCCATTTTTGTCAGGTAATTGTCTTAAATGCGATTTTTTATCCAAATTGCCCGATAAGGTTCGGTGTGGTCTCGATCCTGAACACTCTTTTCATGTTGACTTCTCAAAGGCTACTGGCTTAACCAAAGGTATTCTCAGATTTTACTTGTACTTATATGCAAATTTATTAGTATTATTGAGTATTTATTGGTAAGAATATCTAAGCTCATGCTCTTTATCTTCTAGATAAAAAAAAATATGAAACAGTTGTGACTCAAGTGACAATGCATATTGAGATTATGGAAAGAGTTTCTGCATTCGATCTTTACTAAACACACTCGAGGGGTGAAGAGTGTTAAATGTGTGTGACTAAGCCCAGGGTTTGCCCCTGGTAAGGGATAAGGGATACATGTGGTTAAAAAAAATAACAATTAATGCACTTATTAATTAGTTGTAGTTAATTCAGGATATGTTAGATTGAGAATAGTAATAATAATAACATTAATCTAGAGTGTGACCATTAGTTATGCCATCTCTGACCTTAGGTAGTTCCTCTATGAAAACAGAGTTGGTGATGTATTTTTTATCTGATGTGGATTGTATTTGAATGCATTATTGCATGTTACCATTGGAAAAATGTATTACAATTGGATTCTATACCTTTTTATGGAGTGAGAATATATGAACTTTCGATCATCATCCTCAAATTTCATATTCTTTCTTCATGTGCTAGGGGAAAAAGAGTATTATGAAAGACAACTTGCCACCCTAAGGTCTTTTGAGGAGGTTGATTCAATTGGATCATCAAATGGCAATGAGGATGGGTTAGTGCATGCAGAACAAGTGCAATCTGAAAGGGCAATGAAAATATCCAATTGTGCAAACATTCTTCTACTTGCTTTTAAGGTACCTACTTTTATCTTTAACATAGTGTTTATCTTCCAAATACAGTCTTGAAACTTATATAATATTGGGACTGAGTTATGTAACAGGAAGGATATATATATTTACATTCAACTTCATGAAGTAGTCAGCATTCTGTGTTCTCATTTCTTAATTTGTATGTTTGCTCTACTTTGACCAAGAATCACATTTTTCAGATATTTGCAACAATTGAGAGTGGATCCATAGCTATTGTTGCATCAACACTAGACTCTCTGCTTGATGTGATGGCTGGTGGTGTACTTTGGTTTACCCATGTCTCCATGAAGCGCACAAATATTTATAAGTATCCCATTGGGAAATTGAGAATGCAACCGGTGGGCATCATCATCTTTGCTGCTATCATGGCTACTTTGGGTATGTTACTTGTGTGCCTTAACTTATGATCATTCATACAAGTACCATTACCAGGACCCATTTATATTTGGTAGTATTCATACACATTTGGTATGTTTATTGGAAATAAAATAGTTGGATAAATGTCATAAGAAGAGATACAATTGTGACAAAAAAACAAACAATATGTGAAGGTTAATTTTAGATTATTTAAAATTAACTTTTGTAAAAATGTCCCAAGAATAGGTTCAGATTAGTTACCTTATCAAACCATTGTATATTAGCTCTACCAAAGGTTCTTAAACTAGACAAAATTATATAGGACAATTACTAAATTAACAATTTTCTTTTGACTTTTTTATGAAAGGTTTTCAAGTGCTGGTTGAGGCTGTTGAACAATTGATCCAAGGAAAACCATCCCAGAAGATGACTTCAAATCAATTGGTTTGGTTGTATATAATCATGCTGACTGCCACTGGAGTAAAGCTTTTACTTTGGTTTTATTGTAGAACCTCAGGAAATAAAATCGTCCGTGCCTATGCAGAGGTATAGTGTTTTCTGTTTACAGCTTATAAGAGTCTAAGTACTACATTGGTCATCTTTGGCAATGTCAAGTTTTGGAGTTTCATTGCCTTTTGTTATAACAATCACCAGGATCACTATTTTGATGTGATAACCAACATAGTTGGTTTGGTTGCTGCTGTACTTGGTGATAAAGTTTGTTGGTGGATTGACCCTATTGGTGCTATTTTGCTTGCATTCTACACAATTTCAAATTGGTCTAGAACAGTGCTTGAAAATGCAGGTTCTCTCTCTATGTACATTGGTTTACATTTAATTTCAGCTAGACCTGTATCATAGTAAACGCATATAACACTTTGGCCCAGTTTGGATACATTCCTGCTGCAGAAGAACTTCTAGAAGAAAAACAATAGAAAAAATCAAAGAGGTCAAATGAATTTAACTTTTTCATAAGTTGAAATTAGTTTCTTATGGAGAAGTTAAATGTAAGAGCTTTTGGAGAATGTGGACAACAAAAATTGACCTCTTCAATTCATTCTATTTTTTTTTTCACCTAAAAGGCAGAAGTAATTTGTCTTATTTATTTTGTATGCATTGTTCAATTATTGTGTTATTCCTTTTAATGCTTTCATACTTCATCTGATTTATGGAGTAATATTTTATTAAATGGTGGTTACCTCTTGGTGTAGTTTCTCTGGTTGGACAATCAGCTCCACCTGAAGTCCTGCAGAAACTGACTTACCTTGCTTTAAGATACCATCCTCAGATCAAACACATTGACACAGTTCGTGCCTACACTTTTGGAGTTCTATACTTTGTTGAGGTAAATTGATTTCGTATTCTCCATCACAAAAACTTGTTCAAGCCCCTTGGCCTTCTTGTTTTAAGAATCAAAATCAAGCTAAAATTTCTCTCAAATGTGGATCTTGTATCTTTTTCTTCTGTTCAAAATGGAACCTCTGCATTTAGAAACAGAGGAAATTGAAGGTAGAATAGAACTAATTTCACGTTCATATTCATGTTGGACAGGTGGACATAGAACTACCGGAGGATCTTCCGCTGAAAGAAGCACATGAAATTGGAGAATCTTTGCAGATAAAGATTGAAGAACTCCCTGAAGTTGAGCGAGCCTTTGTTCATCTTGACACTGAATGTGAACATAAGCCAGAGCACTCTGTTCTTTGCAGACTTCCCAGCAGCCAGATATGACTATTAAGCTTCCAATGTGATATAAAAATGGGCTAAGTTATTAGCCAATAAATTAAAGTTGGTTTCTTTAGTGTGAACTTCAAATTATTTTTTTCTTGCTTGTGTTATTAGCTTGGAAGATTTTAATGTTAGTTTCTTGTTTTTTTTCCCTGAGTTAAAGTGGAGAATTGGGAGATTTTAATCTAATGCCATGGATGGTTCTATCAAGGAAACTTATTTCCTCATATGATCTAATCAATAATATTATTACAACTGGTAATGTTTGAGTGATCTTTGCTTGACGTGTATTTTGTTTAGTTATTTGCTTGATGTGCATTTGAACAAGTAATTAGGGATGGTGTTGGAATGGGTTAGAATGTGTTTTATTTGGTTCTTAAATAATGACTCTAACGGTTTTTTTTGGGTAATTCTATAGACAGATGATGAATGGGTCCAATTAAAATTGGGTTCAAGTAGGATATAACCAATTGACCAAACATATAAACTAAATAAAATCATGAATTTTTTTACAATAATAAAATCATGAAATTGATCATATAACAACGGTCAAAAGAAAATAATTCATATAACTACTAAATATATTACATATATTAGAATTTGAGTTGGTAATGTGGGCTACACGACCCGACTTGATGCAAGTAACGAGTTTTATCAGGCTGAACTAAAAAGCCCTAAGGTTATTCGGACTTCTAAAATAAATGTATGAGCCTTACCTTTTGCAGGCTTTTTGTGGGGAGCCCAGATTTTTTGCGGGTTTTTGTGGGCTACCCGACATTTTGAGGGTAGCAGACTTTATCGGATTGGGCTAAAAAACCCATGAGTTATTCGGGTTTCTAAAATAAGTGCCTAAACTCTACGTTATGGTGCTTCAAGTATATTTCTTCAAGTATATTTTTTTCCATTAGTTTCTTGATTGAAGTTTTCCACTCTCCAACTCGGTTCTCCTATCTCGACTGGAATGAGTGCTTCAGTCCCGTAGGTGAGGTGGAAAGGGGTCTCGTTAGTGAAAGATTGCGAGGTGGTCCGGTATGCCCAGAGTACATGGTCGAGTTGCTCAACCCAGTTGCCCTTGGCGTTGTCTAACCTTTGTTAGTAAACTGAGTGCCATTATCGGTGATGACAGAGTGAGGGATGCCGAACCGAGATACGATGTTCTTGTAAAACAACTTTTGCACTTTAGAAGATATGATAGTGGCAAGGGGTTTTGCTTCTATCCATTTGGTGAAGTAGTCTAGTGCTACTACAAGGAACTTGACTTGTCCTGGTGCTGGGGGAAAAGGTTCGAGAATGTCGATGCCCCATTGGTGGAAAGGCCATGGGACCGACATAGTGGATAACTCAGATGAGGGTTGATGGTGGAGGGAGCTGTTTTTCTGACATGCTTCACATTTTTTGACGTAGTCCATGGATTGTTGGACCATAGTCGGCCAGTAATACCCGACTCTGAGGGCTTTCTTCGATAGAGATCTTCCACCTTGGTGTCCACCACAGCTCCCTTCATGCAACTCGACTAGGATATATTCAGCTTCACTATGAGTTATGCATTTGAGCACGGGGTAGAAAATCCTTTCCTGTAGAGTTTGTCATTAATGACTGTGAACCGGGATGCAATTCGTTTGAGTTTCATTGCTTCCTTCTGGTCCTCTGGGATTTATCTAAGAATCCAGCTTGTCAATGGTTAAGACTACTGTATCTGAGATTCTTGGTGTTGAGATGACTTCCTGTAGGACTGACTTGTTGTTTCCCAGCTTTTTGGTACTTGCCAACCTAGAGAGGATGTCAGCTCGTGTGTTCTCGTTCCTTGGGACATGTTGGAAAATAAGTTCTTCAAAACTGTCGCTTGCAACCTTACTTTTTCCAAGTACCTCTGTAGCTGAGGCTCCTTGGCTTGGTATTCTCCCTTAATCTGAGACACCATCAGTTGGGAGTCAATACACACTAGAACTTTCTTTGCCCCTACTTCCTTTGCCATGATTAAGCCAGCTATGCATGCTTCATACTCTGCTCGGTTGTTGGAGGTGGGGAATTCAAACTTCAGAGATTTTTCAATGCAGATTCCACCGGGTCCTTCTAGCACTATTCCAGCTCATGCGCCCTTCTTGTTGGATGAGCCGTCAACAAAGACGGTCCATTCAGAATTGGAGGTATCTTTAGTAGGGGTCATTTCAGCAACAAAATCAACCAAGATTTGGATTTTGAGGGCGGACCGACTTTCAAAGTTGATGTCGAACTCTGATAGTTCCACTGCCCAAGCCGTCATCCGCCCAGAGAGGTCTGGTTTGTGTAGTGCAGTTCTGATGCGTAAGTCGGTCCGAACTGTAATCCTGTGCCCCTGGAAGTAGTGTCGCAATCGGCGAGCAGTGAGTAAGATGGCTAAAGCGGCCTTTTCTAACCTTTGGTAATGCAACTCGGCCCCCTGGAGAGCCTTACTTATGAAGTAGATAGGGTACTGGTTGCGTCCTTCCTCTTTGATCAGGACAGAGTTCACTGCCTGGTTCGTGATGGAGATGTAAAGGTAAAGATGTTCCCTTGGGGCCGGTTTTACTAAGATGAGAGGATTTGCCAGTGTCTCCTTGAGGTGTTGGAAGGCAGCTTCGCACTCGTTGTTCCATGTGAAGGATTTCCCTTTACGGAGTAACTGAAAGAAGGGGAGGGAGGTGGTGGCTGCTTTTAGGATGAACCGACTTAGAGCAGTAATCCGACCATTGAGCTACTGGATATCCTTGATGCATCTCGGACTTTGCATTTCTAACATGGCTTTACATTTGTCAGGGTTAGCCTCGACACCTTGGCTAGTGAGGAGGAAGCAAAGGAAGTGTCCTGAAGGGACGCTGAAAGTGCACTTCAGTGGGTTTAGCCGCATATTATGCTTGCGAAGGCGATTAAAGACTAATTCCAAGTCGGCCACATGATCACCTCCAGTGGTGGTTTTAGCAATTATGTCATCGATGTATACTTCAATGACTTTTTCCATCAGATCTCCAAATACTTGTGTCATCATCCGCTGGTAAGTTACACCGGCATTGTTTAATCTGAAGGGCATCATGGTGTAACAGTATATCCCTTGTCAGTGGTGAAGGCTATTTTTTCCTCATCATCTCGGTCCATAGGAATCTAGTTGTAGCCAGAGTAAGCGTCCATGAATGATAACCAGTGGTACCCTGATGAATTGTCAACCAATTGTCGATGTTGGGGAGTGGAAATGGGTCCTTTGGGCAAGCTCTGTTCAAGTCTATATAGTCCATGCACATTCTCCATTTCCCCTTAGACTTCTTTACAAGGATGACATTGGAAAGCCAAGTGACGTACTTCCATTCCCTGATGAAGCCGACTTTAAGGAGTTCTTCGACTTGCTGGTTTGCAGCTTGCTGTCTCTCAAGGCTGATCTTTCTCTTTTTCTGAGAAACTGGTTTGGCTTTGGGGTCAACAGATAACTTATGGGAGCAGAAATTTGGGTCGATGCCAGACATGTCGGCTGACGTCCAGGCGAACAAATGAGAGTTTCTGGTAAATAAAGCTTTTATCTTACTCTCCATGTCAGGATCCATGTTGCAGCCAATTTTGGTAGTTTAATCTGTTGTAGTGCCAATCTGAAAGGTTTTAGTCTTGCCAGCTAGTTCAATCTGGTCTCGGCCCTTAGGATCTAACTCGGCTCGGGGGTCGAGATCAATCATGAGGACTTGTCCTTCTAGCGTTCTCTTTTCTTGTTGTGGAATGGAAGTGGGGTTCAGAACTGCGTTATAGCACTTCCTTGCTTCCTTACAATCCCCTTGGACTGTAATGACTTTCCCATCTCGGCCAGGGAACTTCATCACCAGATGCTTGATAGAGATAATTGCCCCAAGTGCGTTCAAGGATGGGCGTCTGAGGATGGCATTATACAGGTTGGGGCAGTCAACTATCAGAAATTTGGCTGAGATGGCTTTGTTGTCGGATTCAATACCGATTCTGAGTGTTGTTTGGAGGTATCCTTTAGGTTGGATCCTTTCTCTAGAAAATCCCACCAAATCACCTGAATAGGGCAAGATGGATTTTGGAGGTAGCAGCAGCTGAGTGTAAGTTCTGTAGAAGAGAATGTCGGCTGAGCTTCCTTGGTCAATGAAAACTCGGCCTACATCACCGTCTCCAATGAAAGAGCGGATCACAAAGGTATCGTCATGGTCTTCAATAGCATCAATGAAGTCGACGTCTAAAAATGTGATGAATGGATTGGGGGGTCGACCGACATTAAGCTGGGTGTCGGTCTGGTCTATACTATATACTTCTCTCAGGTGTCTTTTTCTAGAATTGTTGGATTGTCCTCCTCCTGAGATCATGTTGATCCGGACCCTTGGTGCAACAGCTTGAGCGGTCTGATTGCTGGGACCGGCATTGGTGTCTTTCTTGTGATAGTACTCCCTGAGGGAAGCGGACCGCTTGCACTTTCTATCATTGTCTCCTTCTGGACTTGGGGATATTTTCCTCTCATCATTCTTCCTGTATCCTCCCTGCAACCAGTTTTTCTTCACATATCAGGACAATCGACCATCCCGGATGAGCTGTTCTATGAGATCCCGGAGCTGGATGCACTCATTAGTGTTGTGTCCGTACCCTTCATGGAAAGATCAGTATTTGAACTTGTCTTTTTGGGTCGAGGCCTTCAGCGTAGGAGGTTTTGGGACATCGACGAGCTCAGTGTGCATCACTTCCTTCAAGATCTTCCTAGGATTGGTATTCAATGGGGCATAGGAATTGTATCAGCCTTTAAGCCGACTTTGGTCTTGCTGGTGATGGTGACCACGGTCTTTTCCCCTGTGGCGGTCATGGAATGAGCCCCGGTCTTGCTTTTGGTTGGTGGAGTGTTTGGCAGCTCCGGCTAGGTGTACCTCATGTCCCACAAACTTGTGCGAACGCGGGCGAAATTGTTCCATAGATCGAACCGGTTCTTCAGATGAGGAAACGACCAGGGGTGAGCCTGGTGAGAGGGTCGAGACAGCGCATACAAACTGGACATTTTCCGCCAAGTCTGGGATAAGTGCACATTCCTTGTAGAAACAAGTCAGGAAGGCTCTGAGGGGTTCGTCTTTATGCTGTCTGACTTTGGCAAGTGTGAATTGATCTCTGGGGATGTCAATGGAAATGGTGAACCGTCCTAGGAAGGCGGATTGCATGTCATCCCAGGAGTCAATCGATCATAGAGGTAAGGTTTTGAAACAAGCCAGAGCCTCTCCCTTCAAGGTGCGGGGGAAAGAGCGGCACATCACGGCTTCAGGGGCTCTTACAAAAAGCATTTCATTGGTGAAGTGATAAGTGAAAATCATATGATAAATTAGAGCACTTTTTAGTTCACTTATCAAGAATAAAATGGTATTTTTGCCCCAAATTAATCCATTTTTATTTAATATTAGATAAATTGTATTTATTACTCTTGGATTTGAATTCGATGCTATTTTGATATAAATTGTGTTGATTTTTGCAAGACATTGCAAGGATTTTATATGAAGGAAAGATAGCATTAAATAAGGGAGATATCTGCAAGATTTGAAGTTTAATTGAAGACATTCAATGAAGATTGGAAGATTATTTGAGAGTAATTAATGAAGATATCACTGCCAATTAAACAAGGATTCTGCAGACATCCTTCCCAATTAAATCCAGGATTCTCAATAAATGCAAGATTTCATCAAGAAAAGGGAAACAAGGAAAGACAAATCAACCAAAACCAGTCTCGGGGAGAGATCAAGTTAAAAAGAGAAATATTAAAGCTGTGTAGAACGCGTTGCGCGCTTCAACCTGCGCTGTAGCGCAGGGTGAAGCGCAGAACACGTGATTCTTGCCCTATTGCCATTTTTAGATAGATTTCTCCCCAATTTTCTTTGTCTATAAATAGGACCCTCTTGCACCAGATTAGGTGTGCACGATTATTGTAATTCAGTTATATTTCAGTGATAATGCACTAGTTCTAATTTTAGAATAGGAGAGGCAGAGCGCTGCACGAGGATTGAAGATGGTGACAACATCTTCGGTGGTTTGTATGGCTACCATGAGTAGTTAACTTTCCAGTAGGATTGAATGTAGTTGATTCCATCCCCAAGTGTATGTAAACTCTATCTTATTATTTATAAGCTCCCTATCTATAATATTGGTAATCTTATTATGTGCTTAATTCCTAACTTCCGCGCTTGCGCCGGAGTTATAGGCTAGTTTCGACTAGGATTAAGGATGGGGGAGCGGATACTGAAGAAACTCATTCTGTGAGTGAATAAGAGTACCTGGTAATCAGTGACCGACACATGAGCGTTACTAATGAGTGATGGGTAGTGTGAGTACCATAATGAAGGGCGTTCACAGGATTAGGCATGTTTATCGATAGCAAAGGTTAGTTGATAGTAATTCTAGATTCCGACACATGGTCGTATCTAGGGATTGATGGGTAGTGTGAGTATCCTAATGAAGATGCGTCTACAGGATTAGGCCTGGTTTATTAATGAGTTCCTTTACAAACGGAATAATAAAAGCAAAATAAGCCGAGGGTAAGTTTGTCGCTTGGGAGAGCCTGCACGAATTACCTTTGAGTGGTGAGGCTGCTGGTAACTCGGGGTCTTAGCAAATTAGTTTGTCTACAGTATTATAAAGTAAACCTAAAATAATAAATAGTTTTTACATACGCAAAGGGTCAGATGATACGAAGTTCAATCCTAGTCCAAGTAAAGTGTCTCTAACTCTTCCTTTCTATTTTTATTGATTATTAGTTTGCTATTTACAATTTCCGCACAACAATATTCTCACAAAACCTGTTGTTTTCTCTTGATAATTAGATCACGATTATACGCGAATTGACCGTTCCATGTGGATACGATAACTCTTCTTACTATTATACTACTGTATTTTTGGTTCGCTTGCCAGAAACCCATCATGAAGGCATCGAGATGCTTCATAGGATTTGTGGTTCCATTGAATGTTTAGATGGGAAGGGCCCCTCGGAAGTGCTTGGGAATCTCGGCTCGAGTGAGCCTTGTAGAGAACGGATGCCTGAACGGGGCGGTGGGAGCCGGTCGTTCGGGTTGTAAAACCTCTTGCTGGGTGATATGACCCCAGTCGGAATGAGGCCGGGAATGTGTGGTAGGCTGGGGTTGGGGAGCTACGCTGCGCTCCAAGTGTCAGACGCGCTCCTCCAAGTGGCTAATAGCCGGATCTCCGACTGCTTTAGGCTGGGTTTCGGGGATTCTTCGGTACTGCTCTTGGTATTCTTTGAGTTGGGCTTCCAGACGACGTATAACCTCGTCTCGGGGATCGGGTTGAGGGGTTTCAACCGGTCCGGCTTGAGCTCGGGGCTGCGAGGTGCCCTCTTGTTTACGTCGTCTTGGAATCCAAGGTCATCTACCCATCCTTCAGGTGTTGGTTGGGGGCGGGTCCTCATTGTCTGGAGACGGGTACTGACAGCCATGCTGGAGAGGGGGAGGCCCTCCTTCTAGCGCCAAATGTTCTGGAGTAGAACTCGGACCTAGGCCTGTGAAGTCAAACTCGGATCTGGGTCTGGGTGTTGCTCGAGAGCGGATCCGGGTTGCCCGCAGATAGGGGGTGTACCTGCAAAGGCACTCCGACGCCTAAGTTAGATATGTATAACAGTTAAGGTGGTTGACTGAGTAAAGATTGCGTACCTTATGAATTGTTAATACCCACTATTTATAAGTGTTTTAGGCCTCCATAAATGTGGTAAGTGGGCATATACAGAAATAGAGTAAGTGAGCAAGTATATGCATAATTATGGATATTTGGTAATACCATTATATCAGTTTTGGGCCGTCATGGCCAATAGGCCTTAGGTTTACACCGTAACACATAGTTATAATGTTTGATTTATTAAAATTTAGTGTGCATCATCATTATGTTAATATCACATTTATTCCATGGTTAGATTTGCTGAATTTATAAATAATTAAAATTAAGTTGTTAAATAAATTAACTTTAACTAGAGTTATTTTGGAGCAACTTAATCCATACTCTTATAAAAAAATAAGTATGAACAAATTATTGCCCTTAAAAAAAGCAATAATGTAGTGATAGATTTTGCCAAGGGTGTAATGAGGTTAGGTTTAGGGTAACATTTAGTCCAAACCAATTAAATAATGAGTAGGGTTGAATCGGTTTTCACAAATGTTTTTTAGGTAACCCAAATCAAACCATTTTGTAGATAATTGGGTTGAGTTGGGTTATATGGTCAAGTAAAAAAACATTTTTCAACTTTTTTTTCTTGAAAAACGTACGAAAAAAAATTAGGAAGTAAAGCAACAACAATATAAAAACGATTCATATATGTTGATTTGAGAGCAATCTTCTGTTCAAAAGTTTCCATACTTGAATAGTGAGAGATCAACGTGAAAGGAGAAAAATATAGTGACTTGAATTGTGCCTGCGTGATGAGCGGACTATAGCATTAACACAAAACACAATATTGGGGGAAAAGTTATACAATAATGGCGACTAGCGCTATGTAAAGGGAGAACAGGAAACAAAGAAGTTACACGAGACTAAATAACAGCTTGTGCAGGGGAATATGAATCTAATCGGATCAAATGAATCCGTTTGGTGGGTTGACCCAAATACATCCCTAGTTTTTACTTGGTCACATTGTACATTGAAAATGTAAATATAAATTGAGTTGCTGATGAACTTTACCTAAAGGCATATCACTTGAACCACATACATTATGTTTATAAGAGTAGTGGTAACTTAAATTAATTTTATGTCTTGCTTCGCCAGCAAGTGTAGTTGTGTGTTTGTCATGGTTTTGACGTAAGCGTATGTGGGTCTATAAAGTTTCACCTGTTACATGCGGATACTTATGTTTTTCAATCCCTTTGCCAATTACTACAATTTCTCTATATATTGTTCAACTCCCAACAATAAAAAATAATTGCTTTCCCCATTTCCCCCATTATTTACTCCTGCTCGTTCATACCAGTTGTGAGCTTTTTATCATTTTCCCTTTTAAATTAATAAAAAATAAAATTATTATAGGGTGCCCGAGAGTTTTAAAAGAAAAGGAAAAAAGAACAAATTTTTAATTTTTAATTTTTAATTCAAAAGAGTTATATAATATTTATAAAAATAAAAAAATTTAGAACATTAAATTTATATTAATCTATCATTTTTTAATTTTAAAAATTATTAAAATAGAAAATATTAATTAGAAATAAAAAAATTGCTCTTCCCTCATTTTTCCTTCAAATTCGTCCGTACATATACACCCATACAAATTAATCATGACACCCCTTTTATATTTTTCTTAGAGTTCTATTCATATCACATATTTATACAATGTTTTTTAATTTCTCTTTATCGTATCAATTAACCATTACATCTTATATTTTTCTCTTTTTTGTTCATATATATCTTATTATATATATATATATATATAAAATTATTATGCAATTTTTTTTCTTTTTCTTGGAGCTTGGGACGTGTCAAGAAAAAAAATTCATTTCACATTTAAGATTCATTATTTATACAACACATTTATATAACATTTTATATATGCTTTGAAAAAAACATTTCATATAACACACTTTTTTTCTTTTTATTCATTAAATCTCAAACTTCTCTCTCATTTATTCTAATATAATTATACTGTATCCGATCTTGAATATAAGCAATTCAAAACTCAATTTTGGTGATCTAAAATATAAATAAAATCTAAATAACTCACCCTATTAAATGATAGCATATACCCTTATTTAATTCAACTTACATTTCCAATCGTTTACTTTGCAATAAATATTAAAAATAGTTTAAGAAATGCAATTCATTTTTATGTGAGTTTGAAAAAATTTAATGAAATTAACTAATATCCTTATTAATTAGTGGGAATTAGTTAATTTTTACTTATATTAAAGATTTAGGGGAGTATGTTGCATAAAATTATTATACAATATTGTACAATTATATCATATCTCCTCATATATGTGTGTGTTCATGAACAATGTTATTTGTACAATCATGTTGCACAACATCTCTCTTACAACAATGAGAGAAAAAATAAAGAGAAAGAAACAATTAGGATGTGACAAGTGATGTAATGTAAAAAAGATAAAAGGAAAAAATGTATGGTATAAATTGTTTGTATAAATAATATATAGAACTATATTTTCATTGCTTGGTTTAACGTTTATATGAAATTTTGACCACAAAATTTCCTTTTTTAACAAAAAAAATTAATAATGAGCATGGCTCAGAAAGGTTTGCATTTTTTACCGAAAAAACATGCATTTAATCACAATGCCACAGAATTTAATTCCTAGTGATATATTGATTACACATGCTATAATTTAACCAAAACCTAGTTACCATTGGAGGTTAAGTAAGGAAAGGTCCAATAGATTTCCCCCTCCATATTAAAGAACTAAACTAGAATCTTTAATTACTCTAGGAGATAGAACCAAACCAACATTCTTATATATCTTGAAATAATCTTTGGTATACATGTACTCATACTCGAGTAATGACAGGGAAAACGCCAAAGTTCTAAAATTTTTGTAATTTTGTAATACAATAGTACATCTTTAACTCAACAATGCTTATGACATTTCATTTTTCCATTAGAAAATTGAAACGGATTAGTGCATGCTTTGAATGTGATGTATATATGTACTGATTTAGAAACCAAACCATGTTTACACACACACACACACACACATATATATATATTATAAAACTCATATATATAAAGCAAATCATGGTGGTATTCTTATAAATCAATGGGGACTCCAAAGTGGTAAAGACTAAAGAGTGATCCCTTAAACCCGGAGTTTCTTTCCTTCCTTCCAGGTCAGGAACCACGCGTCCTCTGTTCTCCTCATCAGTTCTGCATGCAATATTTGTCTTCAAAGAAAACCCTATTACTTGAACTGCATTTTCAATCCTATCATATTATTTCTTTTGTTTTTCCTTTCATTCATGCCTCTGGACTTGACGCCTAGCTTTAACAATTGAGCGAGTCACTCCAAACTCATTCCTATAAATACGTACGTAAGCTTAGTGTTTTAACAAAACTAAACTGCAAAAAGCTCTGTTTTTTTTTTTTTACCAAATGATGTCTTCTGATATAGCTCTGATCAAATTTCAAGTCTTGCATCATGGAGAAAGCAAATGGGGGCATGGCTGAGCCTGCACCCTCCAGGTACTCATGGTTATTCATTCTGCAGTAAGGGATTCAAGTCCATGCTGAAGGCTGTTGGTGGACACCAGAATGCTCACCGCAATGTGAGATATCAAATGAAGATGCAAAAGGTGTACATGGAAATCATGGAAGAAGAAAGAAGGAAGGAGATTCGAGAGGGGAAGCGCATTCAGCATTCTCCTAATTGCCCCAACAACACTGGTGAGGGTGAAATTGACTTGGAGCTGCGCCTTGGAATTAACCCTGCTCCAAAAATTGAATTTTTTGAGTTCCTTCCTGTTTTGAAAGGATATGGTGATGCTGTTCAAACCCATCCTAATCAGAACATGATGTTTCATTGTCAGCTAATTGAAAGGCCACCCCTTGTGAAAGGCGGAGTACTGAATGAAGATGGTGTTGGTGTTGGTAGTAGCTACTTTGTGAATCAACAAGGAAGGAGAATTTCTTCCAAGAATGCCTTTGACCTCACTTTGAGGCTGTGAATGCGGTACTTGTATCATAAGCTAGCCCTTTTCATTGTTAATTTACTTGTATGAGTATATTTGTAATATATATATGATGAAAGTGTTTTAATTTATTTAATTTGTTTATGTATGTAGGTATTGCATCTGAGCTTGTTGAGAGGGAGGGATTGAATGATTGTTATATATAATTTGTTAAGATGTTTGTTGTGGATTATGTGTAATTGGATGATAGTTATATATAGTAGTATGTAGAAGTCTTTTGATTATCATGATCAATGTCTTGGTTCTCTTCTAAATTATCTGAAATAAGGTGTATGAGTTTGTGTTTGGTGTTGTAGTTCTCTTTAATGTATGAAGCTATAATATTGTAAGTTTTTTTTTAAATAATATTGTAAGGGTTAGAGCTGTAATGAAAATCCATATATGATCTAATTGCGCGTTTAATTGATGTGAGCCTATTTTTGAATAGCTTCAATTGATCTTGTTTTATTTAATAAGGATCAATATGATTTTTATAAGGTTCCTTTTTTTGTTTTTAATGAAATTCAATGAGATCCAGAGATACCGTGTCTTCATCAATATTGATTCTATTTGAATTGCTCATCTCCAAATTAAAGATATCAATGGCGATTCATAAATATTCAATTTTATTTTAATTTTTTCTTATAATTTAATCTATAAGAATTTTCATATTCAATTCACAAATGTTTGTATTTTAATTTTATTCTCATCAAGATCATTATATTTTTCTAGTTTGAGTACTACATTTGTACTTGTAACATCCCGAAAATCAGGATCTAGAGAACACAACGGAAGTTTTAGGTTGTGAATCCCTTTTCCAGAAGGAAGTTAGAAATAAGACGAGGACTTAGGGATTTGAGGTGGGAATAATACAAGAGTAAGGGAATCGGTTAAGAGTTATGAGTTGTAAGGGAATTGAGAGGGAAGTGTTGTAGACTCAAAGAATCGTGGTAGAAGGTGATTTTATGGAAAGGAACAAGGGAATAGATGAGCAGTCTCAGGGATACTTAGAACCCTTAACGCTGGCCTTCTTGGAGTCAATTAATGAGTTATAATATGACTCGTGTAAAGCTTGTCCCGTTAGGCTTTAACGAAGGTTGGTGTTCCATTTTGGGTTTTTAAGCCTAATGACCTTGGTGCACTAATTCGGAAATATCTAGAGTTATGGGTGTCCAATCGAGGTAATTCCACTTGGATTAGAAAGCTAAGATCCGGGGCTTCAGTTTGATATGCTATATGATAGGGATCCGATCTATTTTGCACCTCCAAATAGGCGTATTCTCGCTCAAGCGAGAATGTTGTCGCTTGAGCGAGAATATCAACAGAAACAGGGTGAATTTTTCTGGTTTTCTCGCCCAAGCGAGAATATGCGACCAGAAAGCTATAAAAAGGCTCGCCCAAGCGAGAAATCCTCACTTGAGCGAGAGAACACGAATCTAGGTTTATAAAAACACTGTTAGGGCTCATTTCCTTCATTCTTCCTTCCGTTCTTTCACTCTAGAGAGAGAGCGAGAGCAACTTCCTAGAGAGAGAAGCATGCTTTGGAGCTAGAGGAAGCCAAGGATCTCCTTCCCCAACCTCCCTAAACTCATTTCCCTTCTCTGAGAGCTCCATTAGAGGTGAGTAAAGCTCACACACTTCCACTCCATCTTGTGTATGCTCTCCCATGCACATGATCCCTACTTCTTATCTTCCCTTTCTAAAACTTGTATGTGATTATTTAGAGTTTTCTACCGATTGATTTTGTAGATGTTTCATGATTAGTGGTTATTGGACTAGGAACTCTTACCTAGGGCTTGAATTGGAATTGTTGAGGGGAATAAACACTAATTGTGAATCTTGCTGAATAATCTAATGATATTGGCTGTATGTAATATGTTGATTATGCTTATGTTAGAAATCCTCACTTAGGGTTTGTTTTGGAGATTTTCCTTAGGGCTCTATTTGGGGAATTTCCTCTTATGATTCACATGCTTGAGGTGGGACTGTTACTATAGAACTGTTTAGATCTATCGTGTGTTGTATGTTATCTATATATGTAGTAGTGTTATATGTAGATTTATCTTGAGACATGAGTTATTTGTGATGTTTGAGTCATTGCATATTTTGGCCTCTGGCCCAGTTAAGACTGAGAAAATGATTTTTGGCTTCGGCCCAGAGAAAATAACTTCGGCCTGTTTTGGCTTCGGCCCAAGTTAACCTAAAGAAATAAGATTGATTTCAGAAATCGATTTAAGACTTGAGTGATTAGTACCCAGTGTGATAAGTTAACATCCATGAGTTACTGCCTCGAGTAGTGGGGTCCAGGATTGGATGTGGGTGATTAGTACCCAGGGTGATTAGTACCCAGTGGTGGTGATTAGTACCCAAGAAAGACGTTCCTTGTAGTCTGAGCTCAGGTCTAACCACACAGTTATAAGTGATAAGACCCCGTCGGCTGGGGTAATGCCGACCCGTCGGCTGGGTAATGCCGACCCGTCGGCTGGGTTATGTCGTTCATGTGCATTCATGTTCAGTTTATGTGCATAACAGTCTATTTGAGTATTGAATGGATTTGATGATCATGATGTAAGTATCTGCTAGTTCCATTGATTTAAGTTATGAAGTAAGTGACTAGAATATTCAAGTATGCTTTAATGAACTATGTTGGGTGTTGCATTTCATCTGCTTGTTTCCCCACACTGCCTGCTGCATGCTTTGCTCGCTGAGACTGTAGTCTCACTCCACGTTTTGGGGATATATTCTAGTTGTATAGGGTGTTCCAGCTTCATGTTCAGAAGGGGAAGGGAGCTTTTGGAGTGGAACCACACTCCCAGTGGTCAGACAGGGACTTTTGAAGTAGAATTAATTGTAATTGATAGTTAATGATGTAATTCTGTAAAAACTTTAGATTGGCCATAGAGGCTTGATTATAGTTGAAATTAGGTTGTGTTATTATAAACTATATTGGTGGTTTTGCTGGATTTCAGGTTAAGATAGAAATTGGTAAACGTCTAGTTCTTAGGGGAAACTCTACCAGAATTCCGGTATAAGTTCTGTGAACCATAACACTCCAAGTGTAGGTTCATTCCCCAGGTTTTGATTGAGGTTTTTGTAATAAGAATAATAATGCTTGATTTTGTGGAAGCTTAAGCAACGTTGGATTGCCTAAGCAAGTGTGTGATTTGTATGACGATATCGAAAATGACGCGAAATAATTTCAGTAATTCGGGAATAGTGTTTCCAACGGACATTATTCTTGAGTTGAGAAATTAGGATGTTACAGTACTCAAATTAATAATTTTTTTCTTTCTCAGGCCAAAAACAAAAGATTATTGCGGGTCAATTTAATTTTGTTTCACAAATATACAATTTCTATTTATTTATATATCATTTGAAAATCCCATAACTATATGACAAGGGAAAAACAATGAGTATATAGCTCACGAAAGTGGATACGTCTATAGAAACAGAAAGGCAAACAAAAGAAAGAGAAAGATGCAAGGAACAAGGAAGAAAGAGATTGAAAAGAAGAGAGAAAGGAAAAGATAGGTGTAAAAGAAAAAAATGTGTATGAAATATTATTATTATTATTATATTCAATGAAGAATGATTATTATACACCTCCGAAAGGTATGACCACCTTGGAATTACATAGAAATAAGACAAGAAAAGAGAAAAAAAAAACAGTTTAATATTATAATAGAAAAAGAGAGATATGGGGAAAAAATTGAGTTGCAGACAATTATCTTTTGTTGATCTAATAATATTAAGGTAAAAGCCCCAATACTTTTAGGGATAAGAAAATGAAATGCCTAACTTTTTAGCGGGAACCTTCAATTGCTAGCAATTTAATTATACCACCATTTGCTTATTAGAGTAATCATTTGTGTTTCTATACTAGAATAATTATTAATTTTGAATAGATACAATCTTAACAACGCCATAAATTTAATATATCTTTGGTTTTTGAAAAAAATTAATTTTTTTTCATATTACCTAAATCCCTTTAAGACAAGATAATTAGTGTAAGGAAAGAGAATATATCAAGTAAAAGAGAGTAGATGAGGGAAAGAAAGAAAAGGTTTTTAATTACCAAATGTGTTAATTAATAATAAGATGAATATATTCCTGTAGCCCTAACTCTTTATGAAATTTGTAATAAAACTTTAACGTCCAAACTTTAACTCTTCTCTACCCTTCCCCAAGAAAACCTTTACTGACTTTTGTCTTATTGCACCTTTGCATTCAAATAATCTGGCACCCTTTCTGGGGAATCAGTTTTATATATATATATGATGATGACGATCAACGTTTTTTATCATACCTTCTAGATACGATCATCATACACTCAACGCGACGTCGCTTGATCTTATTTATAAAGGTGTGGGGCTCGAACTATTCAATGCATTGCTATGAATCATCCCCATGCCACAATTTAATTACCATTTTACACCAAAGAATTAAAAGATCTAACCCCACCCTGTGGTTTTACTGACTAGAGTTTACACCATAAAAAAATTCCTTGTTTTGGTGAAATTATAAAGAGAAATATAAATTGTATATGTCAACCTATTCAATAAAAGAGAGAGAAAAATGTGAGATGTGATGAGTGATATAATGGAAAGAGATAGAGAAAAAAGTGTGTTGTATGTTTTTATGTTGTATGAATTTGATATCTCAATGATAAATTGCAACATATATTGCTTGAAAAAGGACAAAAAACAAACAAATGAAAAACTTAATTATAAGGATCCATTTGTTTTACCGTTGCAAGCTTCGCAGAATTGATTTACAATCATTTTCGTTTAACGTGTTTTGTAAAACGTGCATCACTCATCTCAACCATTGATTTCTGGAATCAATTATACTCAATTGTAAACCAAACACACACCAAAATTCAAAATCTTTTTTTTTTTGGCAAATTCAAAATTCCAAAATCCAAATAATAATACCCCTAGCTATCTAGCCCCTCACCTATAAATACCTTTACTTTAGATATTCAACTGCGCTCAACACACACACACACACACTCTGTAGTGATCACTTGTTTCTGATCATCATGGAAAGTGAGTCAGATCACACCATATCAGAGGGTGAGGGTGAGGGTGAGAATGAGAATAAGAGTACTCCTGATCATGACAGTTGTTCTAGCAACAACAACGTCCCCCTCATCGTCCCTTTAAACGAGTTTAGATGCTTAGACTGTTCTGCAATGTACTCAACACTGAAGAGCCTTGGAGAACACATATGTGAAGGCAAGGTGCAGAGAATGACCAGATACCTCATTGATGCTTTTAACACAAACCCACAACCAGAGGTACCACCACCCACACCAAAACCAAATGTTGCCCAGAACGTAGGTGGGGTTGATGCAAATGCACCACCAACACCATTCTATGTTGATGATGACTCTTCAGGGAGGACCCTGGACCTTCTGTTGATGATGGAACGAACCTCAGATTCGGTTCCGAACCAGAAATCCACCGAACCAAGTGGAAATGGTGCTGATGGAGTGGATTTGGACTTGAAGCTCTAGTCTGTCTGTCTAATCTAGCTAGTTTTTTTTTTCAGTTACTTTTGAAAAAATAAATTAATGCTGAATTGGGACTAGGGGTAATGTTGTTATCTTTAGTTTATTTTTCTGATGTGTTGTGTTTAATGGGGTTGTGGACTTTGCGTCACTTCTCTTTAATGGTTGCTTTTAATATTTCATTTAGTATTATGAGTTTAGTCTCAGCTGATTTATCTGATGTGGGATGTCTTTTAATTTTGCTTTGTTCATCAGTCCAGGTTTTCAGGTGTACAACTTGCGCTGCTGTTACCCTTATCGTTTAGTGGTAGTTGAATGGTTGTTGTTCAGTGCCTAAAGAACAATGCTCATTTCCTCACTCCATAATCATTCACTTCAATTTCAATCGATGAGCACCAAAGAAAGAAAAAAAAAAAGAAACCTTTCTGAAGAGGGTAGTTAAATTCACCAATACACTCATTGAAATTAAGACGATTATGCTTGTTCTATAACCATGGATTGTTCTAGATGGCGCTTGTCGGAAAAACCTTATTTTGAGAGTGAAACATAAAACTATTTTTATTTTCCATCAATATTTTTTCACATGAAGAAATAGGAGCACAAAGTTAATAAGTGAAATTTTTGTTTTTCTTTCTGGAAATTAAAGATGGATAATTGGATATATATATATATATATTGTGACAATTATCATGTCTTTACAACTTTACCAAATATATATATTGTGACAATTTTATCATGTCTTTACAGCTTTACCACACACACATATATTGTGACAATTATCATGTCTTTACAGCTTTACCATATATATATATATATATATATATATATATATATATATGGTAAAGCTGTAAAGACATGATAAAATTGTCACAAAAAAAAAGACATGATAAAATTCAATCATATGTTAAGCCACCTGTATTAATAGATTTCGCAGTCGTGCCCTTTTAGTATTTGTGTTAAACTGTTGTGTGTGTGTGTGTGTCTATATATATATATATATATATATATATATATATATATTATCTGGAACAGAGCCAATATATTATCAGAGTGCAAAAGAATAATAAATATATTATAATATATTTTTATTGTTGATATTTTGTGTCTAGGGTCATATAATATCATTTCTTTTGGGGGGTTAGAGTATCTCCTCGTCCCATATGTGAGAAATTAAATCCAGGATCATATATATTTTTTTTATTTCTTTATATATATATATATAATATAGATAAAGCTCTTGTAAAGTGAGTTTGTCATAAGCAAATAAAATTATATTTACCATTAATTTAATTTATGTATCATAATCTCAACAACAACATCCCCATTGTCCCTTACTTATTCACTTTAGAGACAAAATCAATTTTAGAGGAGCTTTTTATAGTATAGCTCTTTTGTAATATTCATATTTACACAAAAGTTCAATAATTAATTAGTAAGTCATTATACTATCTTTATACTCCATAAATTTACAATGTGTTGGTGTGACATCATCAAAATTTATTAAAGTGAATCTATTTATCTTATAAAAAAAATTTAATTTTTAATTTTGAATTGTAAAAATTTAATTAATATCTTTTAAAAATTATAAACTCACAACTACTCTACATAAGGCCTAAATTTATTGCTATGATTGTTATAACTAGTCACAAGCACTTGAGAATAATCATTATTATAAACTTAAAGCACATACATACATCTTAATACAAAGTTTATAATTCTAAAGGCTAGAACACTTAAACACTTGTGCACTAGAGTGTTTTTTTAGCAATTTTCTAATTGAAATGATGAAATCAAACAAAAATAGTGAATATGATGTGAAAGATTTGAACATCATAGATATTTTAAAATTGTATTATGAAATAATATACAAAAAAATAGAGCATAAATTCTGACAAAAACCCTTTTTGACAAATGACTTGTAATGTTGCCCCACACACTTGGTTATCTTCCATTAATACTGGGGACCGACTACCGAGGTCCAATCATGTTTTAAGTGTTAACTGGGGGCCGGGACACAAATTCGTTTTTATCAATTAGGAGTCGAAGCTCAAAAATACATTTTCTTGTTATCTAGGGCCAAAGCCCAAGGATATTACTCATTCATAACACATACAACTTGATTCATGAAGCACACAAACTATTACATAGGGTTGAGCAAAACTAGGCCCGTCCCACTGACCTGTCCCAACCCAAGCTACTCGGGTCGGGTCGGGTTAGACCTTGTCCCACATGGAAGATTAGGGTTAGATCGGGTCTCATTCAATGACCCAGTATTGGGTTGAGGACGGGTTCGGGTTAATCTTCGAGTTACCCAACCTGTCCCATATATGTATATATATAATATTTATTATTTATAATTTTATATTACTTAAAGACTTAACATCATTTTAACTTTATAGGGATTTTTTAATTTAACTTTTCTCTATGATAGAGAGGCTCTATCTACTTTGAAAACACATGCCATACATAAAGTTGTATAATGATATAGTGGTATTTTTCTCTTAATAATATTTGAAAGTTAATAAGAAAGTAAAAAAATTAGGATTTAGGGTTTGTGGACGGGTTCGAGTTTTAATTAGTCTTGTACATTGTCGGGTTTCTTCGGGTTTGTAGACGGGTTCGAGTCTGAAAATTTGACTTGATAAAATATTAGGGTCGGGTACGGGACAGACAAAACCCGTCCCACACTCACCCTTACTATTACATAACTCTGGCAAAACCCTAAGTAAAATAACCCTAACTCAAACCCTCAACAATATCCAACCATACAAATATGAATACATATGCCAATACATGCAAACAACTTAATCACAAGTCAAAGAAGAGGGGAAATAAAGATTAGGAGTTATAGAAGAGTTCTATACAAAATGAGGGTGAAGTGTGTGAGCTATGCTCACCTAAAGGAAACTCAAATGAAGAGGAACGGTTGTTGGGATGTGGTTGAACAAGCTTTCTTCTCCTTGGTCCAAAAGCACTCTCTCTCCAGGATTATCTCTCTCTAAAAGGGGAAAAAGGAAATAAGTGAACTGAGCCCTAATAAATTCAGAGCATTTAAAACCCAATTTGCGCACTCTCGCTCAAGCGAGGAATCCTCGCTTGAGCGAGCGTACTAAGTGCCTTCTATTTTTCGCGTCCTCGCTCAAACGAGAATTCCCTCTCTTGAGCGAGAAATGTCCAGAGAGCATCCTCCTAATTCTAGGGCAATTTCACTTGAATGAAATACAATTTCGCTTGAGCGAAATTACTACAAAGAGCATCCCCTAATGTTGCCCCTGGCTCACTTGAGTCAGGCTATTCTCGCTCGAGCAAGGCTATTTGAGCGAGGTTGTCCTCGCTTAAGTGAAAACACCAGAACTGGTCTTTTACCCTAAACCCTAAACCCTAAATCTTTTCTGATATTTTCGCTCAAGCGAGGGTATTCCCGCTTGAGCGAAAACGTTCCATAAAGGAAATTTCATATTTCCATTCCTAGCCATTTTCACCAACTTTTACCCTCTTTTCCTAGATTCCTTTTTACAAAAACACCTTTCTAACCTTATTTGAATTATAAAATCATTTTATAAAATTTGGGATGTTACACAATGTAGGATAGCATACAAATGAGATGCAAATATATATCATCCTTATTAACCATACTTTTAACTTTATATAAGCATATAATATCACATAAATCATGTCAATCATATAAAAAGGTGTGTTTTCCTATTAAAGAGTACTCTTTTCACTTATTTATATAGGCTGACTAGAGCTTATTACCGAGCAAAGAACATCCCCTTGCAGGTCATATTGGGGTCACTCTCCCAAGACCTTCCTATTTAAGGGTCCTTGACCCATACTGTCTTAATTAGTCTTTTTTTCATACTTGCTCGAGGCCATATATATACAAGCTGAAACTTGATTTTTTCATACTTGCCCATAAGCTATATACAAGTCGAAGCTTGATTCCATTTATACTTGCCCATAAGCCATATACAAGTCGGAGCTTAATTCCATATTTACCAATATGCCATATACAATACATACTCACACAATATCTCAAACATTAAATTGTGGAGATCATATACTACATTCAATTAAATACTAAAATTTTATTTTAATTATAATATAACATATAAGGTAATAAAAAAAATTCAAGTATAAAAAAATAATCAATCTTGGCACAAATATACCTAAGAGAATGGGGAAGATTTGAGAGGAAATCATTTAAGAGAATAATCAAATAGGATGAAAGTGAGGTGTGTGGATTACATTAACCTAAAATGCGACCTTAATGATGTTTCTGATAGGGGTGTTTAAGACCCGGCCAGTCCCTTTGACCCGTCCCAACCCGTCCTACTCGGGTCGGGTCTGCTCCTGTCCTACAAGAAATAATAGAACCAAATCGGGTCTCATTTTTTGACCCGACATTGGGTTGAGGACGGGTTCGAGTTAACCTTCGGGTTACCCGGCCCGTCCTTTATATATAAATATAATATTTATTACTTATGATTTTTTATTATGTAAAGTCATAACCTTTTTTTTTTCATTTTAGATGGGGTTTTTGAGTCTAAGTTTCCTCTATTTTCCTTTAAAAATACATTCTATAGATAAAATTATATAGTGATATAATGTTATTCTTGGTTTAGTAATGTCCCAAACTTTAAAAAAGTAAAAAATATTGCATATATTAAGAGATACTTTATTGTATGCAATATATTTATTAATTATATGAACTATTTTCTTTTGAACATTGTCATATGATCATTTTATGATTATATTTAGCTTATATATCGGGCCAACCCGGTCCTGTCCTACTCAGACCCGGTCTTACTTAGACCCGCACATCATCGGGTCTCTTCGGGTCAATGGACGAGTTCAGGTCCATAAAATTGGTCCGGTCAAAAATTAGGGCCGGGTTAGGGACAAGTGAAACTCGTCCCAACCCGTCCTATGAACACCCCTAGTTTCTGAACTGAGACTTCCTATTAGGTTTCCTGCACGTACGTTTTTTTTTCTTTATATATATATATATTATATATATATAACTAATACTTTATATATAAATAAAGTAAAACATACTTAACCCCTGATATAGATATAGATCTATTATTATTATTATTAAATATTTTATACTAAAGTTAATTTTAATTCTAGTTACTTATATAAGTATTTATTTTAATTTTTTATCTTTTAGAGATAAAACTATATTTGTTATGATAAAGTGAAATTTAATTTTATTCTATTAATTAAACTTAAGGTTTAGATACCCTATCTTTATAAATATGTTTATATTTATATATTTTGACCTATTTTTTCTACATTATATTCATACATTATTAACATTGTTCAAATTCCTAAATTAAATTTTTGTAAAATTTGTTTACAAACTAATCAATTTAACTACTGATCAATTACATAAAATTATTCTTCAACGACATATATATGAAATTTTAGACAATCTAGATATCCCCATGTAAGTTCACTTATTTTAAATAACATATTATATGTTAAATGTAATAAAGTATTAATTTATTTTTAACTTGTATAGAATTTCGTAAATTTTATTTATTTTATAAAAACTTTCAATTTAATAATTATTTAATTTTTATTTTATAAAAAATTGTTAAGAAATTTAAGTGTAAAAATTTCATGATTGGTGTCCATTTATTTTTTAACATTTTACAAAAAAAAAAATGCTTATATACATTATACGAGACATAGATTTTCTACAAACGATATGGATAGTCATTTACGATCATGCATTGCATCGGGTGAGGTTACCAAGGCAACGTGTGTCAATGATTTAAAATGGAAACTCCAAGTCAATCGGTATTTTGCTCTTTTTTTAATCTTATTTCTCTTTTAATATAATATAATATATAATACAAAATAAATAATATATTATAATATAATTTAAAAATATATGATAAAAAATAAGTGATTTTTTGGTTAATGTAAATTAATACACTCGATTTAATTTAAAAAATGGTTTGGACCCTTATAAAATAAGAAAATATGATTTGAACCATATAATTAATTTTTAATCCCTATAAAATATATTCACCTTGATTTCAGTTTTTATAAATTTTTTTATATTTTATTTTAGTGCTCATAAAATAGTTAAATCTGGTGATTTTTAGGGGTGACAAAATTACTCGCATCCATGGAAAAAACTTGTCACGAGGCAAAACCACTCGATGTATTCATAGGTGAATAAAATAGATTTTTTCTATCCAATGATTAATTGACGTCGGTGCAAGTATCTAGGTACTCGTACGTACCCCTTAAGTGTATATGGATTTATTTTTATTTTTATATGTATTATATTTGATTAATTATATTTAAAATTACAGTACCACTCAATTTTAAGCACTTTATTTTTATGTTTTAAATTATAATTTTATAAAAAAGATAATTTAAATTAAGTTATTTTAAGTTTTTTATTTATTATTTATTCTCAATTTTTCTAATACTTATCCACAGATATTTGTGGGTATCCATAAAATCGTTTACGCTTAATGGATACCTGTGCGGGTATGAGGTAGGTATGGGTGGATATTTGCCTACGGGTGCGGACAGGGTAAGTTTTTTTAGCTCAAAGTAGGGATGACAATGGGTAGGGTCTAGGTAGGGTACTATAGTACCCGTCCCCATACCCGTGTTTTGAAAAAATACCCGGACCCATACCCGTATGGATTGTGATTCTAATACCTGTGTCCTTACCCGCTGAGTACTTAAGTACTCGTACCTGTATCCATTACCAGCACTTTTGTTAACTATAAAAATAATAAATTAATTAGAAAATGAAAAATTAATTAAAAAATAAATGAAAAATAATTCATAGATCATCGAAGTTTAACCTATAAAACAACTATCGTATGTGGAAGTGGATGAGAGATTAAAACAATGGGAGGGGAAATGAAAATTTGTTCATGTTTTGCTATTTTAGTGCTTAGGACATAATTTATAACATTTTCAAAATTATAACATTTAAATTAATTAAATTAGTAATATATATTTATGTTTTTTGGTGACTTTAATATATATTAACATTAATTATTTTTTGGAAAAATATTAATTAATAATATAAACATATATATATATATATATTAAATTAAGGGAGTGTATCAAGTAAAAACACTTGTTTATTATAAAAAATGAGAACAAATAATAATAATAATCGTTGAATTAAAAAAAAACGGTTCAAATTAAATTTTAATTATAAGGTCACGTGATATTAAATAACCCTAGCTTTGTTTTCATCGTTCTCCTATGATCAAAAGCTAATAACCGTTAGATTAAAAATACTGGCCTATCAAAACTAACAAAAGAAAAACATCACGTGAGGAGGGTTCTCACCGGTTTCTCCTTCTCTTTATTCATTCCCAGCAGCCAACGGGATTGTTCGAGCTCATAATCTTCCACCCATTGCAGCCATGGAATTATGAAGAAATTAATTAACTAATTTGTGTATCTTATGAATAATTAGATGGAATCTTGAAGAATGTAGGGAATCATGGTCCTCACAGAAGAACTAGAACCATCTTAAAGAGTGCTATTGGAAAGGATAATGTTCTAACAATGAATGAAGTGCAGGTTACTGAGGACTATTTTTAATAGATGGATTCTTATTAGAACAAACTATAAATTAGAACTACAATTAGAAAAATATGTGTCTCATCTTTTGCCTACAACGTTAATCCAAACCTCTCCTTATGAAGGGTCTTGCCTGGTAGCCTCAAACCTTTAAGCCTTTCTTCATTATCAATAACGATAGACGAAGATACGAGAAGGATGGAACATAGATACGTTGCTTAGGGAAAACAAAAGATGATCATAGGAGAACGATGAAAACAAAGGTATGCATCACGTGACCTTACAATTAAAATATAATCTGGACCGTTATTTTTAATCCAACGGTTATTATTATTTGTTCTCATTTCTCACAATAAACAAGTGTTATTACTTGATACGCTCCCTTAAATTAATCACATGTATATAAATTATATTAATTATATATATTATATAGGTGTGGGTATGGGTAGGGTACCATAGTACCCATACCCGCACTCGTACACATTAAAAAGTGTGGGTAATTACGCATACCCGGACCCCGACCCATTTAGTGGGTAATTACCCTGCCCATTGCGGGTAATTTTTGCGGGTACCCACTGGGTCTGGGTCCAATTGTCATCCCTAACTCAAAAAGTACTTACAGAGTAACTTATATTTACCTTACCCCAAAAAGACGAATGAGAGTTTGGACCTGCAACCTATCATATATACGAAACATATATTGTCATGCTCCATCGACATTAATAATTTCTTATTTGGTGAGAAATAAAATAAAAAATAATTACAGGAATAAAATTTAAATTAAATATATTTTAAGGGAATTAAATTTACTTTAACCAAAATAAGTTTATCCTTGCATAAGCATAGCCAAAGCTTAAATCAGGCCCAATGAGAAGGCTAGCTATTGTTTTCGCTGCACAAAAATTTGCCAATTTTTTTCTTTGTGGGGGCTCCAGTGACGGTGAGTAACCCACAAACCTCTATAAACACTTGGTTTGACTTCTAGGGGACGTGGCTATTCCATAGAGAGAGCACAATTAGTAAGAGAGAGAAATAGATTGGAAAAAATATGCTTACATCATATTTATGCACATGCATATGCATCATCAAGATTAGTTGAAGTGGTGCATATTTAATTTTTCTTAAAGTAAGATCTCGAGTTCTAGTATGTGAATTTAGAAAAATTTCCGTTGGGAGAGTTAGTTCCATCAAGATATGGATATTTTCAGCTCAAGCAAAATTGTCTCTAATGGAGGATATGTGACACCCTTCTACCCTAAATAATAAAATAAATACCAAATTAAATTATAATGAAAACTACAATTAACTCCAAGGTATAAAGGTTCACAAAATTCTCCCTTTAACAAACATGTCCACAATTCCAATAATTATTCAAAATCCAATGTTGTCTCCTTAAAAGAATATAACTAAGGTTTTCAAAAGAACTTAATTGTCAACATAACAACGATATAGCTTGGCCATATAAGACCCTTAGGAATAATTTTTCCAAATCTTTAAATAACAAAATAAAAGAATATAAACTCCTAGATACTAAGCCCCGATGTCACACATATCAGAGCGAGACCCTGTCCCTTCAAAATTCAGCACTTTGAGTGCCCTCTTCATTACCTAAAAAAACCACAAGAGAGAGTACGGTGAGGAATGGAATACAGATATATATATATATATAATACAGAAGGCTACCCCTGTTCCCACCCATCACCTTACACAACATCATTGATCTCAATCCACACACTATACATTCCACACATTAGATTCACACAATTATAATTTCACACTTCTCATACAATCACAAAATAATGTGTATGCTCATACCATGCACATGCACATGCACAACACCTCTCCTAAGAGTCATGATTTGGAACTCCGCACAATGGGCGAACCTCATCAATTCCCTTAGTTGTTACCATTAATGGCCCTACCGTTAAACACCCTCATGGCCGGTAGGTTGCACATTTACACACCTCTCTTGGGCCGTGCAAAGACACCAACTCCCTCTCATCGTTACCCACCTCTTATGGGCTGGTGAGTCGCATAGTAAAACACCCCCTCTTGGGGCCATGCATCGAATGCCTCCCATCATGGTCCACCCTGTTCGTCGCCCCCTCTTTGGGCTAGGGTATTTTTTAGCCACGTCTGTCTTCTCATGTATCTCATACATCATATGCTCATGCTCAATGCATCATCATCGCTTCATACATATCTCCTGCAATATCCTCTACTCTAATCCTTCCACATCACATCATGAATATTGTACACACAAAACATTCACATTCATCTCATCATAGCCAAATCACACATGATACCTCACAATCATATAGAATAATCACCTAACAACACTTCATGCAATAATTAATACACATTGCACATTCAATTCAATCTAATCAATTCCATAAAATGATTCATATTTTAAATAAACACCCATCATATAAGTA
This sequence comes from Sesbania bispinosa, assembly GCA_026901365.1. Classification (NCBI taxonomy): domain Eukaryota; kingdom Viridiplantae; phylum Streptophyta; class Magnoliopsida; order Fabales; family Fabaceae; genus Sesbania; species Sesbania bispinosa. Next base: position 835,712 of record QLOH01000383.1, read on the forward strand.
GATGATCACAGCATCACATAAACATATCGCCCTATTCCTAGTTTTGGCCTGATAATCAATTACCAGAAGGCTGTAATTGATTACCAGAAGCAACTACTCCCAGTTTTGGCTTGGTAATCAATTACCAGAAGGCTGTAATTGATTACCAGAAGCATCTACTCCCAGTTTTGGCCTGGTAATCGATTACCAGAAGGCTGTAATCGATTACCAGAAGCTCTGGTACGTCCAATTATGCTCTAGTAATCGATTACAAACCTCTGGTAATCGATTACCAGAAGCTCATTTATCACACTTCTGCCCAGAAGATCCTGTAATCGATTACGGACCACTGTAATCGATTACCGGCGACTCGAGAACGACTGCACCTGCGTTTTTTGCCCCTTTTTAATCCCCTCTTCAACCCCTACTCAAATCTTTATGTTCAGAACTTGTTTAGGCACGTTTTTACCGACTAAAATTAGTGAAATTATCAACTATTCCTACGGATTACCATAAAATTAACATCTAGTCAATTATCAGTTCTCACCGCTAAATCCTAATTCGACTCATTTTCGAAAATCTCGTTCACAACTTTCAATTCATCAAGAAACATAACAATATGCATCAAATAGAACAAATTCCAAACATAAAACATGTGATTCACCGTTCATATTTCAAAATTAGAGATCCTAGAGGGACTTAGGGTTGCCCTCACTACCCAAGCGCTCCAGCATACACATATAGTTGCGCCCCTTTTCCCCCCGTACCGTAGGAACGACGATCAAAGATGAATGGCAGAACTTTTCCGATGATCTACAATTTGGCACCTCCTCCTCGTAGAGTCGCTTCTCTCATTCCTAGAGTTTGGTTGTCTGACGTATGAAAGAAAGCTAGGGTGAAATAGATGACCCCTCCCTATTTTTAAATACTTAACTGGGCCGGGCCTACTCCGACCCACTCGTCTTCCCTTTTTAATTATATAATAATCTTTGTGAAACATAATAATAGATATAATAATAATATTATTATTTCTACATAAATCTTATTTTATTTTATTTATTCATTTATTTAGAAATTATTAGGATGTTACAATTCCCCCTTCCTAAAAGAAAATTCATCCTCGAATTTACCTGAAATGAATAACTCTAGAAAAGTCTCCTTCATCTTCTCCTCAAGCTCCCAAGTAACGCTCTCTGGTGTAGCTCCTCCCCAGATTACCTTAACTAAAGGAATTTCCTTACCTCGAAGTCGTTTCACCATTCGGTCCTCAACTCTCACCGGAATGGTTTCCACCGTCAAGTTTTCCTTAATCTCAAGATGATCTGACTCAATCACATGTGAAGGATCGTGAATGTACTTCCGGAGTTGAGAAACATGGAAGACATTGTGAAGATTTGACAAATGTGGAGGTAAAGCAATTTGATAGACAACATTGCCGACTCTTTTAAGAATTTGATAAGGACCAATGAAACGAGGTGTAAGCTTTTTAGACTTTAATGCCCTACCAACCCCAGTCCACGGAGTGACTTTCAGGAACACATGATCCCCTTCTTTGAATTCTAAGTCCTTCCTCCTTTTATCAGCATAACTCTTTTGCCTACTTTGAGTTGTCCTCATCCTCTCCTGAATTAACTTAACTTTATCGGTGGTCTGTTGTACTACCTTGGGGTCCTAAAACAAGGCTCTCTCCCGGCTCATACCAACACAAAGGTGTCTTACACCTTCTACCATACAATGCCTCATAAGGTGCCTTGCCTATGCTAGAATGAAAACTATTGTTGTAGGTAAATTCTATTAAAGGTAGGAAACTATCCCAACTACCCCATTGGTCTAACACATAGGCTCTAAGCAAGTCTTCTAAGGATTGTATGGTTCTCTCGGTTTGACCATCGGTTTGCGGATGATAAGTTGAACTAAGCCTAAGTTGGGTTCCCAAAGCTTATTGCAAACTCTCCCAAAATCTATATGTAAACCTAAGGTCTCTGTCTGAAACTATACTAGATGGTACTCCATGCAACTTTACAATCTCACTAATGTAAATCTTAGCAAGTTTTTCTAAAGGGTACCTAATGTTAATAGGGAGAAAATGGGCACTCTTAGTCAATCTATCTACAATAACCCAAATAGAATCATGTCCTCTCACTCTTAGTCTATAGAGTTTCACCTGTTACATGCGGGTACTTCTGTTTTTTTCGATCCCTTTGCCAATTACTACAATTTCTATATATATTGTTCAACTCCCAACAATAAAAAGTAATTGTTTTCTCCATTTTCCTCCATTATTTACTCCTTCTCGTTCATACCAGTTGTGAGCATTTTTTCTTTCTTAATTAAAATATATTGTTGATGATCATTTTCCCGTTTAAATTAATAAAACAATAAAATTGTTATAGGGTGCATGTATTTGTATTTGAGAGTTTTGAAACAAAAGGAAAAAAGAACAAATTTTTAATTTTTAAATCAAAAGAGTTAAATAATATTTATAAAAATAGAAAAGTTTAGAACAATAAAATTATATTAATTTAGCATTTTTTAATTTTAAAAATTATTAAAATAGAGAATATTAATTAGAGATAAAAATTGCTCTTCCCTCCTTTTTCCTTCAAATTTGTCCCTATACACACGACCCTTACAAATTAATCATGACACCCTTTTTATATTTTTCTCAGAGTTCTATTATTCATATCACATATTTATACAATGTTTTATATTTCTCTCAATGTATCAATTAACCATTACATCTCGTACTTTTCTCTTTTTTTTCATATATATCTTACTTTATATATATAAAATTATTATACAATTTTTTTCTTTTTCTTGGAGCTGGAACATGTCAGGAAAAAATTTCATTTCACATTTAAGATTCATTATTTATACAACACATTTATATAATATCTCATATAACATTTTTTCTTTCTATCTCTATTCATTAAATCTCAAATTTCTCTCTCATTTATTCTAATATAATTATACTCTATCCGGTATTGAATATAAGCAATTCAAAACTCAATTTTGGTGATCCAAAATATAAATAAAATCTAAATAACTCACCCTATTAAGTAATAGCATCTCAAAATACCCTTATTTAATTTAACTTTCATTTCCAATGATTTACTTTGCAATAAATATTAAGAATGATAGTTTAAAAAATGCAATTCATTTTTATGTGAGTTTGAGAAAATTTAATAAAATTAACTAATATCCTTATTAATTAGTGTGAAATAGTTAATTTTTACTTATATTCAAGATTGAGGGGAGTATGTTGCATAAAATTATTATACAATTGTACAATTATACCTCATATGTGTGTGTAAATAATTGGGATATGATAAGTGATGTGATGAATAAAAAATAAAAGGAAAAAATGTATTGTATGAATTGTTTGTATAAATAATATATAAAACTATATTTTCATTGCTTGTTTTAACATTTATATGAAATTTTGATCACAAAATTTCCTTTTTAACAAAAAAAAAATTTAATAATGAGCATGCCTCAGAAAGGTTTGAATTTATTACCGAAAAAACATGCATTATTTAATCACAATGCCACAGAATTTAATTCCTAGTGATATATTGATTACACATGCTGATTTAACCAAAACCTAGTTACATTGGAGGTAAGTAAGGAAAAAGGTCCAATAGATTTCCCCCTCCATATTAAGGAACTAAACTAGCATCGTTAATTACTCTAGGAGATAGAACCGACATTCTTATCTTGTAAAAATCTTTGGTATATATGAACTCATACTCGAGTAACGATAGTTCTAAAATTTTTGTCATTTAGTAATACAATAGTACATCTTTAGCTCAACAATGCTTATGACATTTCATTTTTCCATTAGAAAATTGACTTCTAAAAACGGATTAGTGCATGCTTTGAATGTGATGTATATATGTACTAATTTAGAAACCAAACCATGTTTACATATATTATAAAACTCATATAAAGCAAATCTTGGTGGTATTCTTATAAATCAATGGGGACTCCAAAGTGGTAAAGACTAAAGAGTGATCCCTTAAACCCGGAGTTTCTTTCTTTCCTTCCTTCCAGGTCAGAAACCACGCGTCCTCTATTCTCCTCATCAGTTCTGCATGCAATATTTGTCTTCAAAGAAAACCCTATTACTTGAACTGCATTTTCAATCCTATCATATTTATTTCTTTTGTTTTTCCTTTCATTCATGCCTCTGGACTTGACGTCTAGCTTTAACAATTGAGTCAAGTCACTCCAAACTCATTCCTATAAATACGTACGTACGTAAGCTTTCTTAAATTTCAAGCACACACAAACATTACTACTGTTCATAAGTAACCGCTACCCCCATCTCTCATTCCTCTGTCTCCCCTGCAAAAAGCTCTGTTTTTTTACCAAATGATGTCTTCTGATAGCTCTGATCAAATTTCAAGTCTTGCATCATGGAGAAAGCAAAAGGGGGCATGGCTAAGCCTGCACCCTCCAGGTACCCATGGTTGTTCATTCTGCAGTAAGGGATTCAAGTCCATGCAGGCTGTTGGTGGACACCAGAATGCTCACCGCAATGTGAGATATCAAATGAAGATGCAGAAGGTGTACATGGAAATCATGGAAGAAGAAAGAAGGAAGGAGATTCGAGAGGGGAAGCGCATTCAGCATTCTCCTAATTGCCCCTACAACACTGGTGAGGGTGAAATTGACTTGGAGCTGCGCCTTGGAATTAACCCTGCTCCAAAAATTGAATTTTTTGAGTTCCTTCCTGTTTTGAAAGGATATGGTGATTCTGTTCAAACCCATCCTAATCAGAACATGATGTTTCATCATCAGATAATTGAAAGGCCACCCCTGGTGAAAGATGGAGTACTGAATGAAGATGGTGTTGGTGGTAGCAGCTACTTTGTGAATCAACAAGGAAGGAGAATCTCTTCCAAGAATGGCCTTGACCTCACTTTGAGGCTGTGAATAAGGTGCATGTATCATAAGCTAGCACTTTAACCTCTTTTCATTGTTAATTTACTTGTATGAGTGTACTTCAGGGGTTTATTTTTAAAATATATATATGAAACTGTTTTATTTATTTATTTATGTATTGTAGGTATTGCATCTGGGCTTGTTGAGAGGGAGGGATTGAAGAAGGTGTGGATGCTGCTGTGGAGGACTCTAATTAAGATGGTTGTTCTGGATTATGTTTAATTGGATGATAGTTATAGTAATATGTAGGAGTCTTTTGATTATCATGAATGTCTTGGTACTCTTCTAAATTACCAGAGAGTAAGTCTATGAGTTTGTGTGGTGTTGTAGTTCTCTTTAATGTATGAAGCTATAATTTTGTAAGTTTTTTTTTTAAATAATATTTGTAAGGGTTGGAGCTGTAATGAAAATCCATATATAATTCCAATTTCGCGTTTAATTGATGTGAGCCTATTTTTGAACCGTCTCAATTGTAGGGATCGCAATTAGACTCAGATCCAGTGGGTATCCGTAAAAACTACTCGCAATGAGTAGGGTATTACCCACCAAATGGGTCTGGGTATGGGTAATTACCCGTACTTTTTAATGGGTACGGGTACTATGGTACCCTACCCTACCCATACCTGCATTTATATAATATATATAATTAATGTAATTTATATACATATGATTAATTTAATATATATATGTTTATATTATTAATTAATATTTTTCCTAAAAAATAATTAATGTTAGTATATATTATAGTCACAAAAAAAACATTAATATATATTACTAATTTAATTAATTTAAATGTTATAATTTTATCCTAAACACTAAAATAGCAAAACATGAACTATTTTCCATTTCCCTCCCATTGTTTTAATCTCTCATCCACTTCACATATGATAGTTGTTTTATAGGTTAAACTTGGATGATCTATGGATTATTTTTAATTTATTTTTTAATTAATTGTTATTTCCTAATCAATTTATTTTGTTTAGTTAAAAAAATGCGGGTAATGGATACGGGTACGGGTACTTGAGTACCTAGCGGGTAAGGGTACATGTACTAAAATCACTACCCACGCGATGGGTCTGGCTACGAGTATTTTTTAAAAATGCGGGTACGGGGACGGGTACTATAGTACCCTACCCGGAGCCTACCCATTGTCATCCCTACTCAATTGATCTTGTCTTTTTAATAAAGATAAAAATGGTTTTTATAAGGTTCCTTTTTTAGAGATACGTGTCTTCATCAATGTTAATTCTATCTGAATTGATCATCTCCAAATTAATGATATTAATGGCGATTCATAAATATTTAATTTTTATTTTAATTTTTTATTATAATTTAATGTATAAGAATTTTCATATTCAATAATTCACAATATTTTTAGTCTCTCATCAAGATCCTTATATTTTTCTAGTTCGAATTTTTACTCAATTAATAATTTTTTTCTTTCTCAGGCCAAAAACAAGAGATTACCGTGCGGGTCAATCTAATTTTGTTTCACAGATATATACAATTTCTATTTATTTATATATCATTTGAAAATCCTATATATATGTCAAGGGAAAATAATAAGTATATACTCATGAAAGTGGATACGTCTATAGAAACAGAAAGACGAAAAAAGAAACTGAAAGATGCAAGGAACAAGGAAGAAAGAGATTGAAAAGAAGAGAGAAGGAAAAGAGATAAAAGGAAAAAATGTGTATGAAATATTATTATTATATCCAATCAAGAATGATTATTATACACCTCTGAAAGGTATGACCACCTTGGATTTACGTACATAGAAATAAGAAAAGAAAAGAGAAAAAAAATTAATAATATAATAGAAAAAGAGAGATATGGGGAAAAATGAGACGCAAACAGTTATCTTTTGTTGATCTAATAATAATATTAAGGTGAAAGCCCCAATACTTTTAGGGTTAGGAAAATGAAATGCCTAACTTTTTAGTGGGAATCTTCAAATGCTAGCATTTATACCACCATTTGCTTATTAGAGTAATCATTTGTGTTTTTATACAAAATCATTATTAATTTTGAATAGATACAATCTTAACAACGCCATAGATTTTATATATATTTGGTTTTTCGAAAAATTTAAAATTTTTTACATATCAGCTAAATCCCTTTAATTAAGACAAGATAATTAGTGTAATTTAGACAAAGGAGAGAGAATATATGAAGTAAAAGAGAGTAGATGAGGGAAAGAAAGAAAATGTTTTTAATTACCAAATGTGTAATAATTTTTTTTACGTACGGTAAAAATGTGTTAATAATTAGATGAATATATATAATTATGTATCCCTAATATCCTTATCTCCCTTTGTAATCTCAAACATCCCACATATGTTTTTAAGTTACTTATCTCTCACTTTGAAGAATTTTCAACAATCACATATATAATTTGTATAACATCCCGCTAATTAATAGTAATAACTAATAAGGGGTTATGGGATAATGATTTCTGGAATGTTAATGAGGAACTAAGGTAAGGAATTGGTAAGAAAAGCATTAAGAGTTTAAAACAAGAAATTCAGGTTGCAGTATTCTCGCTCAAGCGAGGATAGGCTCGCTTGAGCGAATTATGTAGCAAAAATGGGGAATTGGAATTCTGCATATCTCGCTTGAGCGAGAAACAGGGGAATTTTAGAGGGCTCTCTAGACGTTTTTCGCTTGATCAAGATGGCTCTCGCTCAAGCGAGAATCTTCCAGAGAGGGGTCACTTTCTGGTTCATTCTCGCCTAAACGAGAATGAGGAAGGAAAAATTGATCCCGAGCGTCTCGCTCAAGCGAGAGTTCACTTCCAGCTTTAAAAACAATTAATAGGGCTCATTTTCACTTACGTTTCTTTCTTCCCCTTTCCAACTCTTAGAGAGAGAAAGTGTGCCCTAGAGAGAGAGAACTCCCTTGAAGGCTACAAGAAGGTTTCCTCCCCCAATCAAGCTCATCCTCTTCCTTGGATCCCTCCTCCTCAACGTCTCCTCTTCTCCATTCCTCCTACTCTCAAGGTGAGTGTGATCACACACTCACTCTCATACTAGAAAGTAGTTCGTTGAATGATCCCCCTTCTTTCTTACCATGCTTTGTAGTTGATTGTTGATTGTTTGATGTAATGAGATGGATGCTTTGGTTGTGTTACTTTGTGATGCTATTATCATGTGCCTTGGGTATTGTTAGGGTTTGAGGAACATGCTTTAATAACATTGTATACTCATGTTTATTCTCATGATCATGTAACTATTAATGATAAATTATACTCCTAACCCTAATCATGATAAAGAAGAGATTTTTGGGTCTTAGGACCTCATGAAAGTACTTTGGGTCTTAGGGCCTCATGGAATGATTTTGGGTCTCTTGACCTCATGTTAATAATCAAGATTTTGGTCCATGGACTTGTGTTCTAAGACTCTGTCTTTGGTTCATGGACTCAGGATAAAATTAAGCAATCATGTTTGAATCTATCAGGATTAATTGGGTAAGGTCTTAGGGCCTTCAGGAACAAAGGTTCCTATTAGTCTGAGCTCAGTCTAGCCTCATGTAAAGCGGAAAGACCCCTTAGGTGTTGGGTAAAACACTTCAGGACTAACCTTGAGTTTGTTATTATTATGTATGTCTCATGAGATATTGAATGATTATATGTGTTGCATACCATTGATTGTTTCCTGCTTGCATATTCACTTTTGTCACCTCATTGGGACATTAGTCTCATCCCACGCTGTGGGAATTTACCTTCAGATGTGCAGGGATCTCGCCAGGGTAATGAAGGCAAGTAGCGGTTTTTGAGGCTCAGTGAGGGCCACATTCTTTTGGCATTATTATGATATACTATTACATCTTTTTGTATAGGTATAGACTTGACTCTTTTGATAGGATATCGTAGTACATGTGAAGCCTATGGGTGTTATCTTTATGTTTAGGACACATGTATGACTATATCCTGTTGCCTATTGACTATTTTGTAACTAAGCCCTATGTGGCATTTATGTTATTATGATGAAGTTTACTCATGAATCATGTGTTTGTGCTTATGTAAATGATGGGATTACTTAAGCGATTAATTGTATTTGTATGACGATACTATAAATGCGCGAAACAATTTCACGAATTTGGAAATAGTGCTCCCAACAGGTGCTATATCTAAATTTAGAAATTAGGACGTTACATAATTTATACGAAATTTGTACTTTAATGTCCAAACTCGTTAACTCCTCTCCACCCTTCCCCAAGAAAACCCTTACTGGCTTTTGTCTGATTGCACCTTTGTATTCAAACAATCCGGGACCCTTTCTGGGGAATCAGTTATATATGATGATGATCAACGTTTTTTACCATACCATCTGGAAACGATCATCATACACTCAACGCGACGTCGCTTAATCTTATCTACAAAGGTGTGGGGCTCGAACTATTCAATGCATTGCTATGAATCACCCCATGCCACAATTTAATTACCATTTTACACCAAAGAATCAAAAGATCTAACCCCACCCTGTGGTTTTACTTACTATAGTTTTAACCATAAAAAAATCCTTGTTTTGGTGAAATGATAAAGAGAAATATAAATTGTACATGTACATGTACAACATATTCAATAAAGAAAGAGAAAGAGAGAAAAAGAGAGAAAAATGTGGGATGTGATGGATGATACGATGAAAAGAGATAGAAAAAAAGTGTGTTACATGAGTTATTATATGTTTTTATGTTGTATAAATTTGATATCTCAATAATAAATTGCAATATATTGCTTGAAAAAGGACAAAAAACAAACAAATAATAAATTTATAAGCCTCGGTTTGTTTTACCATTGTGAGGTTTCGCAGAATTGATTTTAAATCATTTACACTCAATGTGTCTCATAAAACTGGTATAATTTATCTCAATCATTTATTTCTAGAATCAATTCTACTCTATTGTAGACGAAACTGACACTAAAATTCAAAATCTTTTTTTTTTTGGTAAATTCAAAATTCCAAAATCCAAATAATAATATCCCTAGTTATCCAACCCCTCACTATAAATACCTTCACTTTAGATATTCAACTGTGCTCAACACAAAGGCAAGACACACACACACATTCACTCACTCACTCTGTGCTAATCACTTGTTTCTGATCATCATGGAAAGTGAGTTAGATCACACCATATCAGAGGGTGAGGGTGAGAATGAGAATAAGAGTACTCCTGATCATGACAGTTGTTCTAGCAACAGCAGCGTCCCCCTCATCGTCCCTTTAAATGAGTTCAGATGCTTAGACTATTCTGCAATGTAATCAACACTAAAGAGCTAGCCTTGGAGAACACATATGTGAAAGCAAGGTGCAGAGAATGACCAGATACCTCATTGATGCTTCCAACACAAACCCACTACCAGAGGTACCACCACCCACACCACAACCAAATGTTGAAGAAGCTGCCCAGAACGTAGGTGGGGTTGATGAAAATGCACCACCAACACCATTTTATGTTAATGATGACTCTTTAGGGAGGACCCTAGACCTTCTGTGGATGATGGAACGAACCTCAGGTTCGATTTTGAACCAGAAAAATCTACCGAACCAAGTGGAAATGCTGCTGATGGAATGGATTTGGACTTGAAGCTCTAGTCTGTCTATCTGATCTAGCTAGGGTTCTTTTTGTAGAAATAAATTAATGTTGAATTGAGACGGGGGGTAACGTTGTTATCTTTAGTTTAATTTTCTGATGTGTTGTGTTTAATGGGGTTGTGGACTTTGCGTCACTTCTCTTTAATGGTTGCTTTTAATATTTCATTTAGGATTTATGAGTTTGGTCTCAGTTGGTTTGTCCAATGTGGGATGTCTTTTAATTTTACTTTGTTCATCAGTCCAGGTTTTCAGGTGTACAACTTGTGTTGCTGTTACCCTCATCGTTTAATGATAGTTGAATTATTGTTGTTGTTCAATGTCTAAAGAACAATGCTTATTTCCTCACTCCATAATCATCTGCTTCAATTTCAATCATCGAGCACCAAAGAAAAAAAAATAAAAAGAAACCTTTTTGAATAAGGGAATTATGGATTGTTCTAGAAACATAAAACTATTTTCCATCAATATTTTTTCACATGAAGGAAATGCGAGCACAAAGCTAATCATTCAATTTTATTTTTTATTTCTGGAAATTAAGGATGGATAATTGGATTCATATATTTGGTAAAGCCGTGAAGACATGATAAAATTCAATCATGTTAAGCAACCTGTATTCATAGATTTCGCAGTCGTGCCCTTCTTAGTATTTGTGTATCAGTGTATGTTAAACTGTTATATATATATATATATTCTCTGGAACAGAACCAATGTATTGTTAGAGTGCAAAAGAATAATATATTATAATATATTTTTATTGGTGATATTTTGTGTCTAGTGTCATATAAATATCATTTCTTTTTGGGTTTTTTTTAAAAGTTTATATATCCCCCGGTCCGATAAGTGAGAAATAATATCCAAGACCATTATACTGAAATTATTTTACTTTTTTATTTCTTTATCTATATAAATATATAATATGGATAAAGCTCCTCTAAAGTGAGTTGTAGTAAACAAATAAGATTATATTTATCATTGATTTAATTTAAAATATATCATGATTATGAAGATTTAAAGGTAAGTAATCCTTTACTTGTTCACTTTATAGACAAAATCACTTTAGAGGAGCTTTTCCATATGGTATAGCTCTTTTATAATATTCACAGATATACAATTTCTATTTATTTATATATCATTTGAAAATCCCATAACTATATGAAAAGGGAAAATGATATGTGAAAATTAGTTGATAAATTAGAGCACTTTTTAGTTCACTTATTAAGGATAAAATGATATTTTTGCCCCAGTTTAATACCTTTTTATTAAATATTATATAAATTGTATTTATTAATCTTAGATTTGAATTTGATGCTTTTTTGATAGAAATATTGCTGATTTTTGCAGAATAGTGCAAGGATTTGATTTGAAGGAAAGATAGCATTAAATAAGGGAGATATCTGCAAGATTTGAAGTTTAATTGAAGACAATAATGAAGATTTGAAGATTATTTGGGAGCAATTAATGAAGATATCACTGCCAATTAAATAAGGATTCTGCAGACAACCTTCCCAAATAAATCCAAGATGCTCAATAAATGCAAGATTTCATCAAGAAAAGGGAAACAAGGAAAGACAAATCAACCAAAACCAGTCTCGGGGAGAGATCAAGTTAGAAAGAGAAAGATTGAAGTTGCAGGACTCATTCTGTGCTTCAACCTGCGCTGTAGCGCAAGGTGAAACACAACTCTCTGGATCCTGCGCTGCAACCTGCGCTGTAGCGCAAGTTACGAAGATTCTTGCCCTGTCGCCGTTTTTAGATAGATTTCTCCCCAATTTTCTTTGTCTTTCCTTAGCCTATAAATAGGAACCTCTTGCACCAGATCAAGTGTGCACAATTATTGTAATTCATTCATATTTCAGTGATAATGCACCGGAGTTAATTTTAGAGTAGGAGAGGAGGAGCGCTTCACAAGGATTGAAGATGGTGACAGCATCTTCGGTGGTTTGTATGGCTACCTCGTGTAGTTAACTCTCCATTAGGATTGGATGTAATTGATTCTATCCCAAAGTGTATGTAAACTCTATATTATTATTTTCTGAGCTCCCTGTCTATAATATTGGTAATCTTATTCTGTGCTTAATTCCTAACTTCCGCGCTTGCGCCGGAGTTATAGGCTAGTTTCAACTAGGGTTGAGGATGGGGGAGCGGATTCTGAAGAAACCCAAACTCTGATTGAATAAGAGGACTCGGTACTCTGTGACCGACACATGAGCGTTACTAATGAGCGATGGGTAGTGATAGTACTCTAGCGAAGGGCATTTACAGGATTAGGCCTTAGTATCGATAGTAAAGGATTAGTTGATTGTCAATCCAGGACCGACACATAGATGTATCCTGATGAGTGATGGGTAGTGTGAGTACTCTAATGAATGTGCGTCTACAGGATTAGGCCTCGTTTATCAATTAGTTCTTTTACAAACGGAATAAAGAGAACAAAATAAGCCGAGGGTAAGTCTGTCGCTTAGGAGAGCCCGCATGGATTATCTTTGAGTGTGAGTGACGCCTGGTAACTCGTGGTCATAAGCAATATAGTTTGTCTACAGTATTATAGAGTAAACCTAAAATAATAGATAGTTTTTACATGCACAAAGGGTGTGATGATATGAAGTTCAATCCTAATCCAAGTAAAGTGTCTCTAACTCTTCCTTTCTAATTTAATTGATTATTTATTTGCTATTTACAATTTACGCAACAATACTCTTTTAAATCCGTTGTTTTCCCTTGATAAATAGATCAGGACTATACACAAATTGACTGTTCCTTGTGGATACGATAACTCTTCTTACTATTATACTACTGGATTTTTGGTTCGCTTGCCAGAAACCCATCAAGTATTTTTGGCGTCGTTGCCGGGGAACGGTTTCCAATTCGTGTAGACCTTGGCGGTCTAGTTATCAAGTTTTTATTTTAGGATTTTGTTTATTTGTTTTCTTAGGATTTCTTCTATTTATTTCTCTTATTATTTTTAGGATCTATTATTATCTTAGGAATTTATTGTTTTTCTATTACTATTAATTCTCTTCAACAGTTGCCTTTTTCAAGTTTCTTGTTTATGCTTCTGAGAGGTCAAACGTCTCCCAATCAATTACAGTTCAACCCGGAAATAGAAAGGACGTCGCGAAGGAACAAAGGTAGAAACTCGAGAAGGAGAAGAAGGAAAATTGTTGAGGAACCCAAAAACATGGCAGAGGAACGTCCAAGAAGGACGCTAAGAGATTATATCTCCCATCAAGGACCACGTCACTTCTCAAGCATTGTGTTACCACCAAACGCAAGAGCTTTGGAGTTGAAGACTGCACATCTCAACCTCATTAGTGCGCATCAATTCGCTGGATTGGATCATGAAAATCCAAATGCTCATCTCTCTAACTTTTATGAATTGATTGGTACTATGGGTTTCGAGGAAGGTAATTTGGAATCTGTTTACTTATGCTTGTTTCCTTTCTCTTTGATAGGTAAAGCTAAGAAATGGCTGCAATCACACCCAAATCAAAGCCTAACCAATTAGGGTGTGGTTGAGGAGAAATTCTTGACAAGATTCTTCCTACCAGGGAAGTAGATAGAAGCCAAGGCAGATATTTCCACATTCAGACAAGGGATTGATGAGCCACTATGTGAAGCTTGGGAAAGATTCAAGTCTATGTTGCGCAACTGTCCCAACCATGGCTATGAGGATATAGCCCAACTCAACATATTCTGAACGTGACTTCGTTCAGATTCAAGGTCATTCATAGATGCGGCAGTAGGTGGAACTATCTTATCCGCAGACGTTGATCGAGCGCTAGAAATCATCAACCACTTTGCACAGAACGGTCAACAAGCTCAAAGTGGAAGACAACCCGCGCAATTACCAAAGAAAGGGATGCTGGAACTCAATCAAAGTGATGCTCTGTTAGCTGAGAACAAGCTCATTAAACGTCAACTAGAAGCACTCACTGAGACGTTGAAGACACTCCCTCAACAACTCAAAGTTGTCCACTCACAACCCATCCAAGCCCAACCATTGATTTGTGATTTCTGTGGAGGTGACCATCTAAATGGTCAATGTGCTAGCCAAGGAACACAACCATAACAAGTCAACTTCATGGGTAACCAGGGAAGGCAAGGGAATTACTCCAACAATAACAACAATCAATATTCACAAGGTTGGAGAAATAACCAAACCAACTCAGGTTGGAATCAGAATGGAGGAACAAGACAACCACCTCACCAACAGCAACCCTTAACATATGATAAACTGAACACTTTGGAAGGTAAAATTGATGACCTTGTGCAAAGATTTAGTGGATTCAAGACAACTACTGAGGCATCAATCAAGACTCTAGAGAGTCAAGTGGGTCAGTTAGCAATTGAGATGGCAGAGCACAGGCAACAACACTTCTCAGCTGTGACCCAAACCAATCCAAAGGAACAATGCAACTTGATTGCTACTGATGGCAACAAGTTAGAGGAGGAGGAACTTGATGAGGAAGAAGAAATCATCTTTGAAGAACAATTGCTTCAAGAGGAAGTTGTTCAACAAGATGAAGAAGCAACACAAAAGGAACATCATGAAGAGAAGGTCTTAGTCACAAGTAAGTCACTTGACCCAGCTAGGTTTACTATACCCATCTCTATTGGTAATCTACCTCCTACTCATGCTTTATTGGATCTTGGAGTGAGCATCAATTTGATGCCGCTATCGTATTTTAACAAGTTGAGTAATGTGAAGGTCAAGCCTGCAAATGTGAGGTTACTTCTTGCAAATAAATCCGCTCAACACCTTCATGGGATATTAGAGGATATTCAAATCAAAGTGGATAAATTTGCATATTTTGTAGATTTCTACATTGTAGAGACAGAAGAGGAGGATACTGAAGTCCCCCTAATTTTAGGAAGACCCTTCATGAAAGTTGCTAAGATGATCATTGATGTTGATCGAGGAAAATATGAATTGAGCTCAAAAGATGAAAGTATTACATTTCATAAAGGTAAGCCCAAGTTACAACAAACTGATGCTATTTCAAAAAATCCAACAAAGTTTCTAGGCTCCGAATTTCTGAGGAAGCCTAGGATGAGGATAAAGCATCCAGAGTCAATATGGGAGTTCAAATTTAAGAGGAGAAGGAGGTCAACATCTGATACTGAGGAAGACAGTGACAGTGATGGAAGAATAAAAAATTGGCATGGAGGATGGGAGCTCAAAGGAAGAACTGGTATGGATTGAAACATCATCCTCCACTTGAGGCCACTATAAAAGGGTTGAGTAACCAGGCGTCGAGCTAAAAGAGGTTAAACAAGCGCTTCCTGGGAGGCAACCCAGTCTTTGTAAGTTTTACTTTTCATTTAATTTTCATTTTGGTAATTTTTAGTTTTAGGATTTACCTGTGTAATTAGGAAATTGTTAAAATGAAGGCTCTAAATCTAAAAGGATTGCATGGAATCAACTAGGAGTAGCAAAAGCAGAGAGAATACTGCAGATCTGCGCTTCAACCTGCGCTGTAGCGCAGGTGAAGCGCAGAATTAAAATTAAAAACCTGACTCTCTGACTTTTGTAGCGCAGGGTGAAGCGCAGCGGAACGCTTCAACTTCTGAAGCAGTACGCGCTCCACTCTGCGCTGTAGCGCAGGGTGTAGTGCAGGAAGCAGGATATTTATATCCCCATTTTGAACGAAGTAGTTCGTTTTGAACTTCCTTTCGTTCCCTCCCTTGCCTTTTCTCACTCATATAGCCTTCATTTTCAGTTTCTGAGCTTATACCAGGTATGTTTTTATAGTTTTCTTTCTTTTTAACCGATTGAAATTTTTATTTTTATTTTATTTGAGCATAACCTTAGGATAGGAATCTTAGGACTCTAGGAACCTTTAGGAAAGAAATAATTGTTCATAGTGCTTTAAATTAGATTGCATGTGGTTAGGAATCTTTGTGAGTTATTCATGTTTGTTTTGGTGGTAGTTTTTGAGTGCTCAATGATTTCTGCAAATTATTTTGTTGGTGCATGTATGCTTAATTAATTGCTCTAATATTTTTGCATGCCCATACATAAACGATTGTGCATTATTGCATGTTACTGATGACATGATTTTTGAGCATGAGTTTGGTTCTCACTTTGCCTATTTAGAATTGTTTAGGACCTGCTTTAACTGATCACTTTATCATGTCTTAATTAATTAATTGGCATTTATTTGGTAATATTTAAAATCAAAATTTTTATGCATATTTGTTTGGTTAATTAATTTCTCTACTTATTGAAATTTATTGGCCATTTATTTCATAATTATGAGCAATTAAATATTATGATGCATAAATAATTTTGAGTTGCTTTTGCTTCGCAGATGGTTCGCACGAAGAATGTCAGTGGTGCTAGTTCCTCTGGGAGGGGCACAAGGGGTGCCAAGAGGAAGGCCCCCCAGAGGGAGCCTGAATTCGACCCTCATCGCTTCAAGGACCTCAAGTCCTTTGAAGCATACACTAACATTGCTGATTACAAGTTCATCCTGGAGCGACCAGTCATCCTCCAGGAGAGGGAATATGAGGAGTTCTCTGCCGAGATTCACAGGAGGCGTTGGAACCGCCTCAGCCGCCCTGACTACTACTTCGATCCAGACATTGTCAGGGAATTTTATGCTAACGCTATTGGAGACCACGACGTTAACTGTAGGAGGGAGTCCTATGTTAGAGGACAGGTTATCAGATTTGATTGCGATGCAATCAATGCACTTTTAGGACATCCCATAGAGGAGGACAGAGACCTCGTGGTGTGCCAATACCACGAGAGGATGCAGGCTGTGGGGCCTCATGGCAATGATCCCTTTGACATTGAGACTGCTCAGCTGCTATGCTTACCAAGGCGTTCCTTTGAAAGGAATGCATATCAGGAGGTTGCTAGGATCTACATGAAAGATATGAGGAGCATAGCTCAGATGTGTGCAGTACTAATACTGGCCAACATTCATCCTACCGGGCATGTTTCTGATGTAGTTATGCCCATGGCCCACCTCATCTACACTATCCTCACCGCCACCGTTATCGATGTCTCACGAGTCATCACCCAGAAGATATCAGACTTTGCATCTTCTGTGGGGCGCCGGACCCCTAACTCCAAGATCAGGCTTGGCTTCCCTTCTCTCATCACCTCACTCTGCAGATCTAGGGGTGTAGAGGTGAACCCCAGGGTTCGCATCGCACTTCCCATGACCAGAGCATACATTGAAGCCAACTGTATCCCGGCTGAGGAGTTACAGGTTGAGGAGCAGCAGCAGCAGGCACCACCACCACCAGCAGCAGACATGGACGCTCTTGTCTGGGTCCGGCGACTTGAGGCACAAAACACTCATTTGATGGCTCAAATGTCCACTATTCACCGAGCAACTGTTCATTTTCAGAGTAGACGTTATCAGGCTCGTGTAGACCCCATGACCCCTGCACAGTTTCATGATTACTTACAGTGGCCTGGGGACATGCCTATTTTCCCAGGGGGATGAAGCAGCTTACATGGATCAAGACCAGGATGAGGACTGATTGTTTTCTTTCCTATTTGGTGCTTTTCCTTCTTTTTCTTTTTCTTTTTCTTCTTATATTCTTATTTTCTTTTGATATGTACTGTATATAACTGATACATTATCTATATTAGGCAGTACTTATTTTGTTATTTTCTGTTTTTATGTTAAATTTTTAAATTTTTAGGACTTTTTAGGACCTTAGGAATTAGGATTTAAGGTAACTTTTTCAAATTCTCTGTAATTAAGTAGTTTAACTAACTAGACTAGGAAAGATGATAGGGTTTTGTGATTAACTCCATAATCAGTTAGGATCAGGATGCTTCTCAAGAAAACCTATCAGGATAGTTAATTAAAACCAGTAAGTGCTTTATCAAGGAATTTTAGCCAATAACCGGTGAGCTGAGAGCCCAAACACTGAAATTGAGAGTTTTTTATCGCTGCTTGTCAACTGTTATTGCTTGAGTTTCTGAATTTTGTCTTGCTAGTGGAAGATATGGAAGTGACAAAGACATATTTTGTGATTATAATATTTTGCTCAATGCCAAATAGCCAACCTTGATTAAATTTTTCCAATTTTTGATTGCATATTTGAGCCTTAATATTTCTTTTGATGCACCCCAGCCATGATTAATGATCATACCATGTCCCTTCACACTTGGGATAGAGAGCAAGGTGCAACACAACAAAATGGGACAAGAGGTTGGTGAATTTAAAGGTCAAAGAGATTCAAAGAGCAGACACAAGAAATAACAAAGAAGGATACTCCCCACAAGTAAATTCTCTATGTTATTGTTTAAAAAAAAATCTGCACAAAGGTGTGGAAATTGAATAAATTGGGGGGAGTACTTCTTCAAATAAAGAGGCCAGCTGAAAAAGGGTGACAGTTCAAGAATAACTTGGTGAATTGAGAGAAGTTCCAAAGCACAACCACAAGATGCTCTCTATTCAAAGTGTTCATTGCATATCTAGAAAAACCATGATTTCTTGATAGCCCAACCTCATTACAACCAAAGAAAAGACCTTTTGATCCATATTAATTGCTTGCAAGTTCAGATGTTGGAAACGACTATCAATTCTAGTTGTTCAACGGTGGTGAAAAAGATTGAGGGAAACACTTACCCGTGAGAACGAGAGATTTCCTTGGTTTATCACTTACTGCTTTAATTGCTATTTTTGAGAAGTTTGACTGATGTTTGTGTTCTATTCTGATTAAGAATTGGTAACATCTCTTAATCCTGATTTTTTCTTATGTTTGGAAAGTGACTGCTGCTTAACAAGGAGATGATGAAAAGTTCCTTGAATTTGTTTTTGATTTTAGTTACACAGGGAATAGAATTGATGTTTTGATTGCAAAAAGGTCTCTTGCTTGAGGACAAGCAAGAAGTTAAGTTGGGGGGTATTTTGATAAGTGAAAATTAGTTGATAAATTAGAGCACTTTTTAGTTCACTTATCAAGGATAAAATGGTATTTTTGCCCTAGTTTAATCCCTTTTTATTAAATATTAGATAAATTGTATTTATTAATCTTAGATTTGAATTTGATGCTATTTTGATAGAAATATTGCTCATTTTTGCAGAATAGTGCAAGGATTTGATTTGAAGAAAAGATAACATTAAATAAGGGAGATATTTGCAAGATTTGAAGTGTAATTGAAGGCAATAATGAAGATTTGAAGATTATTTGAGAGCAATTAATGAATATATCACTGCCAATTAAACAAGGATTCTGCAGACAACCTTCTCAAATAAATCCAAGATGCTCCATAAATGCAATATTTCATCAAGAAAAGGGAAACAAGGAAAGACAAATCAACCAAAACCAGTCTCGGGGAGAGATCAAGTTAGAAAGAGAAAGATTGAAGCTGCAGGACGCATTCTGCGCTTCAACCTGCGCTGTAGCGCAAGGTGAAGCGCAACTCTCTGGATCCTGCGCTGCAACCTGTGCTGTAGCGCAGGGTGAAGCGCAAGTTACGAAGATTCTTGCCCTGTTGCTATTTTTAGATAGATTCCTCCCCAATTTTCTTTGTCTTTCCTTAGCCTATAAATAGGAACCTCTTCAACTCAATCAAGTGTGCACAATTATTGTAATTCATTCATATTTCAGTGATAATGCACCAGAGCTAATTTTAGAGTAGGAGAGGAGGAGCGCTTTACAAGGATTGAAGATGGTGACAACATCTTCGGTGGTTTGTATGGCTACCTCGTGTAGTTAACTCTCCATTAGGATTGGATGTAATTGATTCTATCCCCAAGTGTATGTAAACTCTATATTATTATTTCCTGAGCTCTCTGTCTATAATATTGGTAATCTTATTCTGTGCTTAATTCCTAACTTCCGCGCTTGCGCTGAAGTTATAGGCTAGTTTCGACTAGGATTAAGGATGGGGGAGCAGATTCTGAAGAAACCCAAACTCTGATTGAATAAGAGGACTCGGTACTCTATGATCGACACATGAGCGTTACTAATAAGCGATGGGTAGTGATAGTACTCTAGTGAAGGGCGTTTACATGATTAGGCCTTAGTATCGATAGTAAAGGATTAGTTGATTGTCAATCCAGGACCGACACATAGATGTATCCTGATGAGTGATGGGTAGTGTGAGTACTCTAATGAATGTGCGTCTACAGGATTAGGCCTCGTTTATCAATTAGTTCTTTTACAAACGGAATAAAGAGAACAAAATAAGCCGAGGGTAAGTCTGTCGCTTGGGAGAGCCCGCATGGATTATCTTTGAGTGTGAGTGACGCCTGGTAACTCGTGGTCATAAGCAATATAGTTTGTCTACAGTATTATAGAGTAAACCTAAAATAATAGATAGTTTTTACATGCACAAAGGGTGTGATGATATGAAGTTCAATCCTAATCCAAGTAAAGTGTCTCTAACTCTTCCTTTCTAATTTAATTGATTATATATTTGCTATTTACAATTTACGCAACAATACTCTTATAAATCAGTTGTTTTCCCTTGATAAATAGATCACGACTATACACGAATTGACTGTTCCCTGTGGATACGATAACTCTTCTTACTATTATACTATTGGATTTTTGGTTCTCTTGCCTGAAACCCATCGGAAAAAGCAATGAGTATGACCCAGTTTGGATGCAACTTCTGCAGAAGAACTAGGTGAAAAATAATAGAAGAAATGAAAGGGGTAAAATGAATTTCACTTCTTCATAAGTTGAAATTAGTTACTTATAGAGCTAAAAGACTAATTTCAACTTATGAAGAAGTTAAATTCATTTGACCTCATTCATTCATTCTATTATTTTTCACCTATAAGTTCTTTTACAGAAGTTGCATCCAAACTGGCCCTATATATCTCATGAAAGTGGATACGTCTATAGAAACAGAAAGGCAAAAAAAGAAAGTGAAAGATGCAAGGAACAAGGAAGAAAGAGATTTAAAAGAAGAGGGAAGGAAAAGAGATGTGTAAAAGAAAAAAAATGTGTATGAAATATTATTATATTCAATGATGAATGATTATTATACACCTCCGAAAGGTATGACCACCTTGGAATTACATAGAAATAAGAAAAGAAAAGAGAAAAAAAAAGATTAATAATATAGGAAAATGTTTCGTGTCCCGCAAACTGGTACACTGTTTGTGGGTTTTGTTATTTAGTGCCCTTTTTTTAATAGTTTTTATTTATTTTTTATTTTATTATTATATTCATTTTTATTTATTTATCTCATTAAATAAAAATATAGATTAAGAAATACAATAAATGATCACATTGAAATTGTGTTAACCATTCCTGTTAACACGAGGTTAATTATGTGTCCAGAAACGGTGACCATATTTTAAAATGAGGTTAATGGTGTATCAATTGGCGGTTAACAGAATATGATATTTGGTTAATTGAATTTTTGAGATTAATTGTATATCCATTAACGGTTAATGAAATAGTAAATTTGGTAATTGCATCAACATAGAACAATGATCACATGAATTTTATGTTAACCCTTCGTGAAATGTAATATTATAAACATGAGGTTAATTGTGTGTCCATTAAGGATTAATGGAATAATAAATTTAGTTATTTGCATAAGAATGACACGGGGTTATATTGTGTGTCCAGAAATGGTGAATGAAATAATATATTTGGTTATTAGATTCAAAATAGAATAATGATGATAAGAAACTTATGACAACCCTTCGAAAAAAACACATTTATTATATTTCTTAATCTATATTTTTATTTAATAAAATAAAAAAATAAATATAAATATAATAATAAAATAAAAAATAAATAAAAACTATTAATAAAAGGGACACTAAATAACAAAACCCGCAAACAGTGTACGGTACTTTGCGGGACTTCTATCATTAATCAATAATATAATAGAAAAAGAGAGATATGGGATAAAAAATGAGATGCAGTCAGCTATCTTTTGTTGATCTAATAATATTAAGGTGAAAGCCCCAATACTTTTACGGTTAAGAAAATGAAATACCTAACTTTTTAGTGGGAACCTCCAATTGCTAGCAATTTAATTATACCACCATTTGCTTATTAGAGTAATCATTTGTGTTTCTATACTAAAATAATTATTAATTTTGAATAGATAAAATCTTAACAACGCCATAGATTTTATATATCTTTGGTTTTTTTGAAAAATTTAAATTTTTTACAATATATCATCTAAATCCCTTTAATTAAGACAAGATAATTAGTGTAATTTGGACAGAGGAGAGAGAATATATGAAGTAAATGAGAGTAAATGAGGGAGAGAAAGAAAAGGTTTTTGAGTAATCATAAACGTACACCGAACAGTACGTAAATCAATTGTACATTGTTCCATCTTTCTTTTTTTTTCTCTTTCTCAATTTTTTTATTGTTTTATAGTTTTTATTTTTATTATTAGATTTATTTTTAATTATTTATCTCATTGAATAAAAATATAGATTAAGAAAATATTAAATAAAAATATAAATTAAGAAATATAATAAATGTGTATTTTTGGAAGGGTTGGCATAAATTTTTATCATCATAATTCTATTTTGATATATTAATAACCAAATATACTATTTCATTCATCGTTTCTGACACAATTAATCTCGTGTTAACAATCATTATTTTATTCTGATGCAAATAACCAAATTTATTATTTCATTAACCCTTAATAGACACACAATTAACCTCATGTTTATAATATTGCATTTCACTAAGGGTTAACATAAATTTCATGTGATCATTGTTCTATATTGATGTAATTACCAAATTTACTATTTCATTGACAGTTAATGGATATGCAATATATCCTATTCTGTTAATCGTAAATGGATACACCATTAACCTCAATTAAAAATATATATGTTCACCATTTCTGGACATACAATTAACTTGTGTTGAGAGGAATGGTTATATTCAATTAACCAAATATCTTATTCTGCTAACTGCCAATGGATACATCATTAACCTCAATTAAAAATATGTTCACCATTTTTGGACACACAATTAACCTCGTGTTGACAGGAATGGTTATATGCAATTAACCTCACAAATTCAATTAACCAAATATCCTATTCAGTTAACCACCAATGGATACACCATTAACCTCAATTAAAAATATGTTCACCATTTTGGGACACACAATTAACCTCGTATTGACAGGAATGATTAACACAAATACCATGTGACCATTTATTGTATTTCTTAATCTATATTTTTATTTAATGGGATAAATAAATAAAAATGAATATAATAATAAAATAAAAAATAAATAAAAACTATAAAAAAATAAAAAAAACAAAAAAAAGAACGAAAGACCACAAACAGTGTGGTAAAAATAGTGCACCACACTGGTTGTGTTACACGAAGAACTATCCAAGGTTTTTAATTACCAAATGTGTTAATAATTAATTAGATGAATATATATAATCCTATAGCCCTAATATCCTTATCTCCCTTTGTAATCTCAAACATCTCACATGTGTTTTTAAGTTACTTATCTCTCACAATGGAGAATTTTCAACAATATTCGCATAATCTTCATGAAATTTGTAATAAAACTTTAACGTCCAAACTCTTTAACTCCTCTCCATCCTTCCCCAAGAAAACCCTTACTAGCTTTTGTCTGATTGCACCTTTGTATTCATACAATTCCGACACCCTTTCTGGGGAATCAATTATATATGATGATGATCAATGTTTTTTACCATACCTTCTGGAAACGATCATCATACACTCAACGCGACGTCGCTTGATCTTATTTACAAAGGTGTGGGGCTCGAACTATTCAATGCATTGCTATGAACCACCCCCATGCCACAATTTAATTACCATTTTACAACAAAGAATCAAAAGATCTAACCCCACCCTGTGGTTTTGCTGACTAGAGTTTAAACCATAAAAAAAATCCTTGTTTTGGAGAAATGATAAAGAGAAATATAAATGGTACATATGCAACATATACAACAAAGAGAGAGAAAAGAGAGAAATGTGGAATATGATGGAAAGAGATAAAGAGAAAAGTGTGTAGTATGTTTTTATGTTGTATGAATTTGATATCTCAACGATAAATTGCAACATATTGCTTGAAAAAGGACAAAAAACAAACGAACTTATAAGCCACCGATTGTTTTATCATTGTAAGGTTTAATTCACAAAATTGATTTTAAATCATTTACATTCAATGTGTTTCGTAAAGCCGGTATAATTTATCTCAATTATTTAGTTATGGAATCAATTCTACTCCATTGTAGATGAAACTGACACTAAAATTCAAAATCTTTTTTTTTTCTTTTTGGTAAATTCAAAATTCCAAAATCCAAATAATAATATCCCTACCTATCCAACCCCTCACTATAAATACCTTCACTTTAGATATTCAACTGCGCTCAACACAAAGGCAACACACACACACACACACACTCACTCACTCTGTACTGATCACTTGTTTCTGATCGTCATGTTAACTAAGTTAGATCACACCATATCAGAGGGTGAGGGTGAGAATGAGAATAAGAGTAATCCTGATCATGGCAGCTGTTCTAGTAACAACAACGTCCCCCTCATCGTCCCTTTAAACGAGTTCAGATGCTTAGACTGTTCTGCAATGTACTCAACACTAAAGAGCCTTGGAGAACACATATGTGAAGGCAAGGTGCAGAGAATGACCGGATAACTCATTGATGCTTTTAACACAAACCCACAACCAGAGGTACCACCACCCACACCACAACCAAATGCTGAAGAAGCTACCTAGAACGTAGGTGGGGTTGATGCAAATGCACCACCAACACCATTCTATGTTGATGATGACTCTTCAGGGAGGACCCTGGACCTTCCTTGGATGATGGAACGAACCTTAGGGTCGGTTCCGATCCAAAAATCTACCGAACCAAGTGGAAATGCTGCTGATGGAGTGGATTTGGACTTGAAGCTCTAGTCTGTCTGTCTGATCTAGCTAGAATTTTTTTCCAGTTATTTTGTAGAAATAAATTAATGCTGAATTGGGACTGGGGGTAACGTTGTTATCTTTAGTTTAGTTTTCTGATGTGTTGTATTTAATGGGGTCGTGGACTTTGCTTCACTTTTCTTTAATGGTTGCTTTTAATATTTCATTTAGGATTTATGAGTTTGGTCTCAGCCAGTTTGTCCGATGTGGGATGTCTTTTAATTTTGCTTTGTTCATCAGTCCAGGTTTTCAGGTGAACAACTTGTGTTGCTATTACCCTCATCGTTTAATGATAGTTGAATTGTTGTTGTTGTTCAGTGTATAAAGAACAATGCTCATTTCCTCACTCCATAATCATCTGCTTCAATTTCAATCGGTGAGCACCAAAGCAAAAAAGAAAAAAGAAAAAAAGGAAACCTTTCTGAAGAGGGGAGTTCAAAAATCGATTCACCAATACGGCCATTGAAATTTAGACGAGTATGCTTGTTCTATGACCATGGATTGTTCTAGATAAAAAAGGGCGTGGCGCTTGTCGGAAAGGCCTTATTTTGAGAGTGAAACATAAAACTATTTTCCATCAATATTTTTTTCACATGAAGGAATACGAGCACAAAGTTAATAAGTGAAATTGATTTTTTTTTTCTGGAAATTAAGGATGGATAATTGGATATATATATATATATATATTTGGTAAAGCTGTAAAGACATGATAAAATTCAATCATATTAAGCAACCTGTATTCATAGATTCTGCAGTCGTGCCCTTCCACTTTTTTCGGTTGGGAAAGGAAAGTGGAAAGAAAGATAATGTAAAGAAAGAAAGAAGGAGGAAAGAAAGAAAGTGAAAAATGAGATGATTTATTAAGTTGTTTGGTAAGAAAGAAAATGGAAAGAAAGAAAAGAAATATATTTATAAAATGACATAAATATCCTCAAATCAAAATGAGATATATATATAATAATGATTCCTTTTAATAAAAAATATATTTTTAATATCATAGTTAAAATTATCATTACTATTATTATTATTATACATTATTTTTTGTTTTTAATTTTTTTATCCCGATGATAATAGAATAATCAAGCAAATGAGGAGGTAGTGTATGAGAATTAGAGGTAATGTATGATAATATGAGAAACAACTGGGCATTTCGGTCAATAATCATTCTTCTCCTTTGCCCATTCATTTTCTTCGATGGAAGGGTGAGAAAAGTTTAGCTGATGGGACCCACAATTTTTATTCTTTCCTCAGTGTGTTTTCATATGAACCAAACCGAAGAAAAATAAGTTTTCTTCAACTTTTCTCTGATCGAGTTTTCTTTCCTCACTTTTTTTGTTAATCCAAACAAAGTGTTCTAGACTTCTAGTATTTGTGTATGTTAAATTGTTGTATATATATTCTTTGAAACAGAGCCAATATATTGTCAGAGTGCAAAAGAATAATATATTATTATAATATATTTTTATTATTGATATTTTGTGTCTAGTGTCATATAATATCATTTCTTTTTTTGGGATTTTTAGAAGTTTATATATCCCCCGGTTCGATATGTGAGAAATTATATCCAAACTATATACTGAAATTTTTTATTTTGTATTTCTGGACGATTCTACCGTGGACCAAATTATTTTTGGTCCACATGAACAAAATGCTTAGAAACCGGTAATTACAGGTAAGTGAGGGTTTTTTGTTTTTATAAAATATCCACATAAGTTTTTAAAATTATGATTCTGACCCGGAATAATTATTAAGTAAAAATGAAATTGAAAAATAAATGATTGCCAGAGTCTCATCAGTCTCATTGGCATAGCACAGTCCTCTCGTCCAACATTTTTTCGTTTTCTCCATTCAGAGTAGTGTCCAGATCGGAGGCATTGTGAAGGAAGGTTGCATATGGTGTATTTTTGTTCGATTCAAATCTCTGAGTATTGGGTTTATGATTAGGGATAGGTTAGTGAAAATTTGCGCTGTCTTTGTTGCGATTTATGTGATTGTGGCGAAGATCGAACTTCGTGGTGGATGAATGTGTCTAACTCTATCATTTTGAGAAGTGTTGGTGGTGAGGTTCCATCTTGCTTTATTCGCCTGCTATAGGGTTTACTTAGCTGGTTTTTTGTGAGAAAAAACTTTGGTTGTATGTTGCTCTTTCTTTGTGTTTATGGTTTTCGTATGTGGTGGTGTTGTGTCCATGGGTGTGGTTGGAGGTTAAGAAATATATTTGTCTTTATGAAATGAAGTCGTATGTGGTTTTTCCATTGGACCCATGATGGTAGGCATTTTTAGTCATTAGTTTCTACGATTAGTTTGAATATGTGGTGGTGGCGGCGATGTTTGTGATTTAAGTAGAGGATGTGTGGTTACTTATGTAGTTATCATTGATGCTAGCTGACTATTGGGTTTGCGATTGAATGAGAAAAAAATATAACCATTGTACTGAGTTTATTGGATCCTGTTTTACATATGAATATGCAAAGTTTGTTTTAACTGATTTTGTAGTATTTTCTGTGTCATTGTTTTTTAATTATGCATAATGAGTTGAGGAAAACCTGTTGCTGATGTGATTTTGATTTAATTGTAGTTTGACAAAGGTGAAAGCTAATTGGGAACATGCACAATTGAGTAAATTGGAGGAGGAAACAATAGAGATACATGAAGTTTTCTTAATGTGTTTATATGTCCCAATGACCATTATTTTTTGTAGCCATTTGATACAGTTAAATGGTAGTGGTTGCATAATGTGAAGTAAAGCTTGTGAATTTGTTTGGTGGGATTAAGTGAGACAGTGTGTTGCAGTTAAATTTGTTTGAATGTATGGTTGTGTACCGTGGTTGACAGTTGAGGATGTAGGTAGATTTAGTTTGGCAAAACTTGTGGCTGTTACTCTGAAATATTAACACTATAATGATGTCAAATTGCATTGATGTGGAAAAAATCAAATGGTAATAGGATTGAGATAGAAGAGTGAAAGTTATATGCGTTGATCAAGAAATTCAAATATAATTGAGATTTTTATTGTTGTACAGGGGTTGGAGGAGATAAGAGTTCAATCAGAGGAGTATGAGGAGGATGATGATGATGATGATGATGATGATGATGAAGAAGAGGAGGAAGAAGAAGAGGAGGAGGAGGAAGAAGAAGGGGATAATGTATATGTGTACGGTGAGGAGAGTGAGGATGATGAGGACAATGAAGAATTGAAGATAGTGGAGATAAGGGTTCCATATATTTCGGTGATGAAGATGATGCAGGTCAAAGTGAGTATGCATGCGTAGGAATGAGTATTAATGATTTTGATGATATTAAGAAAATAGATATGAAGAGGATTAGCTGTGAAGAGATTGGTAAATGTGACTTTGCGGATTTGGAACTTAGGTATCTGTTTTATTGTGAGTATGCAATGAAAAAGGGCTTTGTTGTCTGAAAAGGAAAGGTGGTTAGGAACACAAAACGCGAAATTGTGCAGCAGACATTATTTTGTAACCAGGAAGGGAAAAGACAAAGCAATAATGTAAAAAAGCGTGAACCAAGACCTGAAACTAGATGTGGTTGCTTTGCTATGTTATGTCTTCGTATTGACTTTAGCGTTGGACGATGGTTTGTGAAAGATTTTAACGATGAGCACAATCATGATATTCTAGAAGAGAAGTATTGTCGAATGATGGCAGATCATAGGAAAATGACTGAATATGATATAATGGAGGTGAACAGTATGGGGAGTGTAGGGATAAGTGTACCTGACATATATGCATAATTTTCAAGCCGTTGTGGAGGTTATGATAAGGTTGGTTTCCGTAAAAACCATATGTACAACAAAATAGACAAACAAAGGCGGTTTCAATCAAGTGATGCCAAGTCTGTTCTAAAGTATCTACGCCAAATGCGAAAGCATGATCCTCTAATGAGCTTCACACACAGTTGATGAGGAAAATAGGTTGCAACATCTTTTTTGGTGTGATGGTATTAGCCAGTTAAATTATCAACTTTTTGATGATGTCTTAACATTTGATGCAACATATGGGAGGAATAAATATCGGTGCCCTTTGGTTATTTTCTCTGGTGTCAATCATCAAAACCGCACAACAGTGTTTGGTAGTGCTGTTGTGGCTAATGAGACAGAAGACATATATGTGTGGCTGCTGGAACAATTCAAAGATGCAATGAAGGGGAAGTCACCGACGGATGTTATAACAGATGGTGATATGGCAATGAGGAATGCAATAAGAAAAGTATTTCCAGATGCACATAACCATTTGTGTGCTTGGCATTTGCTTCGCAATGCAACTGCCAATGTTGGTATTCCTAGTTTTCTTGAGGAGTTAGAGAAATGTATGTTTGCTAATGTTGAAGTTGGTGAATTTTTTCGTAGGTGGACAGATATGGTGAGTAAGTTTCAATTGGAGGAGAACAATTAGATGACAAAATTGTTGGATAAGAAGCACATGTGGGCTACTGCTTACATAACAGGGCAGTTTTTTGCTAGATTGAGGACCACATCTCGATGTGAGAGCTTGCATGGGCAACTTGGGAAGTTTATAAAATCCTGTTACAACCTCACAGAGTTTGTTCAACACTTTCAGCATTGTCTTTGCTATATGCGATATAAAGAAGAGGAGGATGACTTTGCATGTATGTTGGGTGAAGCAGTTTTGAGAACAAATTTGTAGCCGTTGGAACGGTCAGCTTCCAGAAATTTCACAAGGAATATATTCTTCATATTTCACAAAGTCTTATTTAGAGCTGCACAAAACTTTGTTGTTGGTTGTAGGGAGTTAGCGATGTGGAACATTTACACTGTTAAGAGATACCAAAGTGGCGGGAAAGAATGGTTTGTGTCTTTGTATCCACCATCAGAAGAACTCAAATGTTCTTGCCAGCGAATGGAGTCATATGGGTTGCCCTGCCCCCACATTGTATGTGTTTTGGTTTACCTAGACTATGGCGAACTTCCTCAAAGTTTAATACTTGAGAGGTGGACCAACCGTGCGAAGGACTCAATTCGTAAGATGTTCATTAGTAGCTCACACTATTGGGACTCACCGTTGATTGCTCGTTATGCCGCCATGTTAGAGCAGTGCAGCCATTTATGTAATCTAGTTGCTCGATATGATGAAGAGTTTAATCGTATTAGGGAATGGATAACTTCAGTGATACAAAGTTTGAAGGACAAATATGGAGAAAATCTATTTGAACAGTTTGATGATGCAGTAGAAATGGATGGTAATTTGCAGGATGTAACATCCCAATAATTAGGACTAATTAAGAGAATAGGATAATGATTTTTAAGAATGATATTAAGTAAATGGTAAAAATGATATAAGAAGAAAGAACTAGAATAAAAAACTAAGTTTTGAAGTTCAACATTCTCGCCTAAGCGAGCACACCTCGCTTGAGCGAGTTATGCAGCAAAAATGTGAAAACGAGTTTCTACATATCTTGCTTAAGAGAGCTCTCGCTTAAGTAAGAAACAGGGCAATTTTTGGGAGGCTCTCTAGACAATTTTCGCTTGAGCGAAAAGGGTCTCTCCCAAGCGAGAATCTTCCAGAGAGGGGGTAAATCCTGATCCATTCTCGCCCAAGCGAGAAGCCCCTCGCTTAAGCGAGAATGTGAAATGAGAGTTTTACCCCGCACCTTGTAACATCCCATAATTTAGAACTTCTGTTAATTCATAAGATTAAGATAGAGGATTGTATGTTAATAATTGAGAAAAGGAAGTTTAGGAATTAGGAGATAAGACTTAGGCTAAAACCAAGTTTCAGTAATCCCGCTCAAGCGAGAATATCTCGCTTGAGAGAATTATGCAGAAAAGTCTTAGATTTGAGTTTTCTGCATTTCTCGCTTAAGCGAGCCTAGCTCGCTTGAGCGAGAAACAGGGACTTTGGGAAGTCTCTCTGGACAATTTTCGCTCAAGCGAGAAGGAGCTCGCTTGAGCGAGAATCGTCCAGAGAGGGTGTATTTTCCGGGTCATTCTCGCTTAAGCGAGATAGTCTCGCTTGAGCGAGAATGTGAAGAAAAGACATGCAACCGACTCGCTCGCTCAAGCGAGAATGCTTCGCTTGAGTGAAAATCCACTTACAGGCTTAAAAACACGGTTTAGGGCACGAGATTGTTCATTCTTCCCCATTCTTGTTTCGCCTTAGAGAGAGAAGGAGATTCCTAGAGAGAGAAGGAGTTCTTGGAGCCAAGGAGAAGGAGGAGGAGCCAAGGATCTTCATCGCCAATCTTCCCCAACGTCCTTCCTCTTCTCTTTTAGCTTCTTTGAGGTAAGTGAAGCTCACACACCTCCACTACATCATGTATATGCTTCTATTATGACCCCTATTCTCCTATTCCTCTTCTCTTTTAGTTTGTGAATGTTAATTTATGGTTGGAATTATATGATATGCATGGTTTGAGTTGATTATGAGATCATATGTGAACCCTAGGGTAGAAAATTTGGGGATTTTGGGAATATATGTGGAATTGATGGTTGATTGGTAATTATGATGATGATGGTTGCCCTAATTGATTGGTTAATAGTTTTTGCTAGTGTTATATGAATGTAATTCCTAGAGTATGAAAAGGAAGTGTAGTTGATTAATGTTCTATGTAAAGCTTCACCTATATGTCGAGGGCGTATGCGCCAAGTTCAGATGAGGGCGTATGCACCGAGATCAGTTGAGGGCGTGTGCGCCGAGTTCAGATGTGGGCGTATGCGCCGAGTCACAGTTCAGATATGGGCGTATGCGCCGAGTCACAGATCAGTTGTGGGCGTATGCGCCGAGTCACAAATCAGTTGAGGGCGTGTGCGCTAGTCACAGTTCAGATGAGGGCGTATGCGCCGAGTTTAGTTGAGGGCGTATGCACCTAGTTATGATTCAGTTGAGGGCGTAAGCACCATAGCCCGTCGGCTGGGTTATTCCGATCATATGCTTTTATGTTTAAGTTTCCTATCCTGACAAGTTACCAAAGTGTTGAGCTAAATTAATATAATATTCCAACTGGGTTAAACATGATGCGATGATTCAAAGTGATTAGAATAGTTATGTATGTCTTATGAATTGTGTTGGGTGTTGCATTGCATATGACTGTTTTCCCCACACTGCATGTCACATGCTTTGCTCGCTGAGACCATAGTCTCACCCCACGTTACGGGGATACATTTTAGTTATGTATACAGGACGGTTTCGTTGAAAGCTTGAAGGGAGGATTGTAGTTCGTAGAGTGAAGTATTCCACCCCTAGTGCTAGTCTAGACCCAACAAGGGATTTGGATGTATTTCAATTTGTATAATGTTGCGTTAAGTGGGAACTATGCAGAATGTATAATGTATTCAGCTTAGGTGAGCATTGGAATTACTTAAGCGTTTGATGAGTGTGTACGTATAGATATCGGTAATGGCGCGAAATAATTTCAGAAATTTGAGAATAGTGTCTCCAACGGGCATTATTCTTGAATCAAGAAATTAGGACGTTACACACCTCTCGCTCAAGCGAGAATATCTCGCTTGGGCGAGAACCCATTTTCAGTATTAAAGATCTCAGTTAGGGAACCGAATTAAACACTTCTCCTTTCTCCTTCTTCTTACTCTAGAGAGAGATAGAGAGATTCTAGAGAGAGAGCACATCATTGGAGCTCAACATAAGGAATCAAGGCCAAGATCTCTCCATCCAACCTTTCCCCAACCCTCTTCTCACCTCCCCAAGCTTCCTTTGAGGTGAGTATAACTCACACACTCACTCCTATTTGTGCTATGGCATGAACCCTACTTCCTCCTTCCTTTCTCTTGATTTATATGTTGTTGTTAATTGTATTTCCCTTTCTCTTTGATTGCTCTTATTTGTGGATTGGGTTGACAAATGCTGGAGATTGTAAATTAGGGTTTGAATGTTATTATCTTCCATTCATGATTTAAGCTTACATTTTAGTTCGATTTATACTCCATACTCATTTTTGGAAGCTAGAAAATGAATTTGGCTACGACCACCAAACCCTAACTAATCAAGCTTGACTTTGGTCCAGAGGAAAACTAAAATGAGTTTGGCTCCGGCCAAAAGTATTTGGCTTCGGTCCAGAGTAAGTGGTGGGATACGTCCCCAAGGAAGACGTTCCTTATAGTCTGAGCTCAGGTCTAACCCTAGAGATAGTGAAAAGACCCCAACTGCCGGGTAATTGAGATTGTTTAACTTATTTGAATCATGTTGTATGAACTGTTGCACATCATTGATCTGTCTCCCTACACTGCATCCTGCATAAGTTATATTCACTAAGACATCCGTCTCACCACACGTTTCGTGGATACATTTTAGATGCGCAGGTACCCTCCACGCACGGGCCCTTGAGCTAGGAGTGGGAGCTATATAGTGTGTTATTGCAGACTTTGTGATGGGAAATGTTAGCCCTTTTGATTTATGATTATGTATCGACTCATATTTTGGGAGGATATGACTGTACATGTGGATTCCTTAGTTCTCTGTTGTAGGACACATGTATGGGTGTATCCTCAGTTTATTGAGGGATGTGGGATGATTATAGCCCTTGAGGCAGTTATGTATGTATTCACTTCATATATTGTTCAAGTTATCGTTGGTTTCTTAAACAATTATGTTGTGGTTATATTTGATATTCAAAATGGCGCGAAATAATTTCAAGGATTTGGGGTTTTGCTTCCAACGGGCTAATCCTCAAATCTGTGAATTAGGATGTTACACAGGATACGACAAGAGTTAGAACAAAAGGTTGTGTTCATTCTAATACAAGTGTATCAATTAAAGGTAGGAAAAAGAACAAGTGCGGCCAGTGTGGAAGAGTGGGACATAACAAAAAATGTTGTCCTCAACAATGTGGCCCAAGGTTGTTATTTGTTTTGATTGTATGGAAAGTGTGCAGCAAGAAAAAAATTAAGTTAATGAAAATTTGTATACTCTATTATTATTGTTAGCAATTTGGCTCACCATTAACTGAGCATACCCAAAATTTTTCTGAGGGAATGGAACATGGAAATGATGAACGAGCATGATGACGTTACTGCTACCTTCTGAGTTAAAGTAAATGGTATGACAATGAAAAACTGGTATTTGTTGCGTCTCTTTATTTTTGGTAAATTATGTGGACCTTTACGACATTGTTTGATCATTATGCAATTGCATTTGTGACTGATATAAGTATAATTATATTCTTTGTCAGTGATATTCATTATTTATTGTGTACAGAACAGGTCATAAGGAATTGTTGGACATCATAGTGGGGTTCTTGTTAGCAGAATTAATTGTGGAGGTGAATTTGGAATATGTGGTTGTGATCATTGGCGGATTGTGTTCATTTCTAGTATTGTCATGTATGGAAATGGTGTTGTTGGGGTTGAAACTCAAAATTTTACTAAGTTATGATAGATCAATATCTTTGAATTCAAAGACATATGAAAAGAGATTCGAAAGATCTATTATTGATCAAGATTCAAGTTAACTTAGTAAAATTCGAAGAGTTTATATTATTTCGAATTCGAAGATAGAGATGTTGATATCTGAATATGCATTGAAATATAAAGTAGCCTTTATATTAGATACGTATTTGAATTCGGAATGCTTTCTGATAGCAAAAAAAGAAAGAATTCTAGATGAATTCGTTCATTTATTGAATATGAATTAATTCTGAAGGCATGAGACATAAGATAAATACAAGTCTTTTATTCATATGTGAATGCAATTCGAATTACATGAGAAATTCGAATGAAATACATAAAGAAGAATACAATAGTGGAAATAAAGAAGATAAATTATTCCAAAGATTTGATCAAGTTTCAAGATGTGATTCGAAGTTCAAATGGAGATCGAAGACTAGCTCAAGAAAAGAAAGACGTTCCAAATAACTTAGAAGAATTTATGAAGTCAGAAGCTTGGAAAGAAATTCGAAGACCCATCAGATATTGAAAGGCAATTCGAAGACCCATCAAATTTCAAACGGAGCAGTTATCAGAAGTTACCATCTGGGGATAAATGTCAAGATCTCAAGCAAGCAGTTATTGGAAGTTACCATTTAGAGACAAATATCAAGATCTCAAGCAATAAGTTATTGAGAGTTAGATGACCGTTTCTATCTTTGTATATGTGTCATACTTAGAAATTTGACACTTCAAATAAGTCTGTAGACGTGTCAAAATCCTGTTAAGTATCCGTTAGAATAGAAGTCTATATATAGGTAGAATTCTGATGTAATAAGGGTTGGATTTCATTTTACTCAAATCTCTGAAAACACCCAATGTCTTTCCTTGTAAGCGACTAAGAGGTTAATAAGGAGATCAAGTATGTGTATCCATACCAACTTTTCATTAATGCAATCTACATTTCTGCAATTTTTCTTTTCTTTGATTACTTCTTGCATTTAAATTCCTGCAACTTTTTCTTTTCTTTGTTTACTTTTGGCTTCTAAATTTCTACAATTTACTTTCATTTCTTTACTGCTTTTACTTTAATTTCTTTTTAGGTTTCAAATCTTTGTTTTCACTCTTCTTTTCTCTGTAAAATTATGTTTGAATCCGCATTTTACTTGTTCGAATTCACTCCTGTAAAAGAACTAAGTCCTTCAAATTTCTGTTACTTCTTGAATTCAATTTCTGAGTAAACCTAGTTCTTAAAAAGAACCTTTAAAGGATTCAGATTCTAGTCCCAAATTGTACTTTCAGAATCAAGAAAGTTTTCGAACTTAATTGAAAATTTTCACAACAAAAGGTGTGGAGACTGAGTTTGTATCAATGATTAACTATTGGACACGGTTAATTGACGTTTGGACTTTAAAATGTGTAACGCATTTGTATGCTCTATCAATTGTTGGAATCGTATGTTGTTTATTGTGGTTGCTTATTTATTCTGTGTTGGTGTTATTGTTTTGGTTAGGGTGCTGATGGTCCACGTTCTTCCATGGAGGAGGATCGCTGGTCCACGTTCAACAGGGAAGAGAGTCGCTGCATGGGCTTTAGCCCAATCACAGTTAAAGGGGGCGTTGTTTAGAGTCAACGTATGTGATTTAGCCCAATTGCAAGACATTAATTTTGTCATGTCCAATTTCTGGATGAATACATTTGTGCCTTGAACGTGAGCTAATGTAAGCTAAGATGAAAACAATTGGTTGTTCTCTCAAAATACATTTCAATGTTCAACCCAACTGGGTTTAGGAACTAGTGTACAAAAAATATAACATCCACGAATACAATTGGTTGTTCACTCAAAATACTTAGATTTACGTTGGATGACGTGGAAGTCCTAAATTACATGCTATTTATAAATACTTCAGGTTCAACAAAAAATATAACCAACAAGGTAGTTAGAGTGATTTACAAGTTCAGCACAAAATATAACCAAAAAAGTAGCCATTAATGCACTTGTCTGTACGTCCATGATTTTGTCATAAACAAAGGCTTACTGGATAAAACTAAAATGGCCAATCCTGGAAAAAAATCCAACAGAATCCATTATGAGATAATGTTAGATGTCAAGCGATTGAATTTAGCTAGTGTGCTTTTCAAGTTCCAGTGAAATTTAAAGATACCTTTGCAAATCGTCTTATTCAGTGGTGGGAACTTGTAGGTCAGACAATACTTCTGTGCTTTAAGAAACAAGAAGAATGATGTGTTATTTTGATTTCCAAGTAGTAGGTTATGAGCAATTTTCATCCTAACCAAATTTTCATTTAACTGCACACCAAAAGATTAATCAGAAGCTTTATGTTGTTCAAAATGAAAAATATAGTAAATAAGCAATATACGCACCACAGGCGAGACATTTGGTTGGAAAGCATAATCCATGTCCAACCAACTCAATACCCAGACAACAGAATTATTATTGTGGATAAATAGTAATTAATATTCATGAGTAATTATTATTGTGCATAATGGATTAGAAAAAGCACTCATTGATCGAATTTATTACTGGTCAATAGGATTTGGTAGCCCTTTTGGCTCTGCAATATAGGCCATTTGCTAAATCACGCATACCACGAAGGAAATGCTCCTTATAATTGCCTAAACCAATCTTGCCACCAATGGTTTCGGCCTGTGAATAATTAGCACGTCAAGAATTCTTATAACATATGTTAGTGCACATATCGCACACGACATTAATAGGTTGACTATAATTTGTAAAGATATCTTACAACTTTAGTTACGAGTTCCCTCTGTTCAACCACAAGTGGTTCTGTCATTTTGTGGGAGTCCAAGTAATATATCTTTTGGTCCCGAATAAATATGACCATGAGATACCAGTATCCATTCAGGTCTTCAATGAGGACGTAAATCTGCCAAGATGATATAAAATAAATTTATGTACATGCACACAATATGGTGCTTTGCATTAAGATTAATCATTTGAGGTAAAAGTCATTACTAGTTTCAGTTCCGGGTATTCGGGCATCCAGTCTTTTCCATACAAAAGTTGTAGATCTGAATGTGAATAAGATTGCGTGACGGATCCCTAAAAAACAAAAATTCCAAAGTACTTAGGGTACATTCTGTAACGTCCTAATTTCTTAATTCAAGTATAAGTGTCCTTTGGAAACACTATTCCGAATTTATGAAATTATTTCGCGTCATTTCGTGCATCGGCATACAAGCACAATTGCCTAAACAGTCCAACGTATGCTTAGGCTACTTCAACATTCAATAACACAATTCTAAACATTCCCCTAAGAGAGACAGGGAGGGACCCACACTTGGCGTGTTTAAGGTTCATAAAACTCCTTCTGGAAATCCGGCAGAGTCTCCCCTGAAAACTGGACGTTTCCCAATTTCCAGATCCGCCTGAAAACCAACAAAACACCAGTATAGTTCATAATAACAGAAGCACTAATCCATTTGAAGCACTAATCCATTTCAGTAATAAGAGGCCTCTGTGGCCAAACCAAACATTCACATCAATCTCCTAAAATAATACAGTCCAATAACCTATAAGCATATACATATATACACAATTCTTAATCATTACATGACTTTATTAAATCTAAGCGTCCTAAGGCAACTGGCAGCTGGGGAGGCGGGAGGGTCCGCCTCGAGACTCCGACTCGTCCTCCAATGCTAAGAAATCCTTTCCTGCACAACTGAAGATGTTTTTCCCACAACGTGGGATGAGACTACGTCCCAGTGAGTGAGGTAACAGTGTGTGCATGTGTGGGGAGGCAACACATGATATACAACACTACAACATAACTCAACTCAGACAACTCAGAAAAGAATTCATAATGACAATCATTCCATAACAATCATATAAGCAGTAATGATTATGCAAGGTTATGAACATGTCAATGCAACTAACATCCAATCTATCTACCGTACTTATTCTAAAGTGTTTTGTTATTCCCCAACACCCAGGGGGTCTTTTCACTGTCACATGCTTTGAGCGCTCGGCCATGTGACCAAGGACCGTCGTCCAGGGCCACCCTCATTAAGTTTTTATCATCAAACATGCATGATTTATTTTTAATGGAGGAATCTCATATACCCCTTGGCCTAGAGGTAAATGTGATTGCCTCTCTTGCAACATGAATCCAAGGACCGGAGACAAAGTCTCAAAAACATGAGTCCAGGGATCAACCTCATTAATTCACATGAGTCCAAGGACCGGAGACAAAGTCTCAGAAACATGAGTCCAGGGACCAAAAGTCTGAGTGTGTAACATGATCGATCAATTTAAACATGAAATCCAAGGACCCAAAATAATTCTTTTCAAACATGAAGTCCAAGGATTCAAAAGTCATTAATTTCAACATGAGGTCTAGAAGACCCAAAACTCTTCCTTTCAAAAACATGTGGTCCAAAGACCCAAATCCTTTTCTTTTTCAAAAACATGAGTAAATGATTTCATGAGGATAATAAAACTTCCATAAGCATGTACATATGCATAATCAACAATTAATTTAACATTCAACATCAACAATGCAACATTCCATAAAATTCCCAATTCCTCTAACCTAGGGTTTTACCCAAAATCAAGCAATCCAAGGCAATCCATACATAAATCCTATTTTTAAACCTCCAATAATCATATAATCAAGGCTCAATCATCCATTATACAAGAAAATCCTCAAATCCCCAATTTCCTAACCTAGGGTTTGGCCAACAATTCATATATTCAATTAATCTAGCAATCAACCCTAGGTTTTGCATAAACTCATACATAATCAACTATAATAGCAAGGGGAGGAAAGAATAGGGAGCATACATAGGAGAATAACTAAGAAATAAGTGAGTGAGAACCACACTCACCTCAAATGGAGAACCAAAGGGGAGGAGAAATGGAGAAATGGAGGTGGAGGAGAAAGGTGGAGTTGATCCTCAAGCCCTAGAGTGGTAGAGTTCCCCTTCAATCTTCCTCTTCTTCTTCTTTTTCTCTCTTTCTCTCTCTACTCTCTGCTCTCTCTCTCTTTAACCCTAAGAGAAGGAAGAAAAAAATGAAGGAAAAATGAGGGGCGCTATTTTATAAAAAAAATCTGACGCGCGCA
Organism: Sesbania bispinosa; assembly: GCA_026901365.1. Taxonomy (NCBI): domain Eukaryota; kingdom Viridiplantae; phylum Streptophyta; class Magnoliopsida; order Fabales; family Fabaceae; genus Sesbania; species Sesbania bispinosa. The sequence goes on from QLOH01000383.1 coordinate 875,582, forward strand.
CACTCAAGCGTGCCCCTGGTGCAGCGCTTGAGCGTGCACAACCAGAAGCCCCGATATGATTCTGTCCTGCGCACGCTTGAGCGTGGGTCCCAGCGTGCCGCTCTAGCGCTCACTCTCTGCCACAGCCACGCTGAAGCGTGCTACCTGTGTGCCGCTCAAGCGCTCACTCTCTGTCATAGGCACGCTGAAGCGTGCTACATGAGCGCTTGAGCGTCGAACACCCCCTTTTGGTTCTGCCTCGCGCACGCTTGAGCGTGCTCCTAGTACGCTTGAGCGTGTGACATCCAGAATCCAATTTTATGGTTTTTTATGCTTTTACTCATTCTAAGCTTTTCTAACCCCCTAAACCTTTCCTAGAAACCCTGAAATCAATTCCTTATCCTCTCTAATCACCAACTACAATTTCTTTGCCCCTAAAGCCTATTTCCTAACCAACTTAACATACCTGATATCTAACTTGGTATGATATGCCTCCAAGGTAAACCTACGATCACTTAGGGCTTGATATTGGTTTCTTCTTCTAAATTTCCCTTAACATTCAAGGACCCTTGACTAAACCTCCTATCCTTTCTACAAATTCATTCCCACCTCCTCAGGTTCTCCTTCCCCTCCTAATTCTCTTCTAGATTCTACTTAGGCTCAGACTTTGGGATGTTACACATTCAAAATTAAGTTTTAGTATGTGCATAATTTATTGTACAAAAAAACCAATTGTGACCAACCACAAAGGTGGGGGGAAGACACCAAAGTGTTTTGTCAGTGTTGTTTTCTTGTGTCCACCTCATGCGATAGGTCATGAAGTATATTATCTGCAGTGGCATTCAGTACAGGGTTTACGATAAATTCATAAACATGATAAAAATTGTGTTAAGCAATTAATGAAGTTTTGGTATAGAAGCCTGTACTTACCCTGTCATTGATAATATTGGGAGGAATTAATGTATGAAAGTCTGATCTCTTTCCTACCATGGTGTCCGTAAGAAATAACAACTCTCTAAAGAAACATGTAAGTGACATTAATGTGTCATTGATTTTAAAGTCTATAGCATGATCATCTTGCATTATGGTTCAACACAAATCTAGGGTCCATCTTTGGCTGAAAAGCATATGCACAAACTTGGGCTTGTTCCTTATAGAGTCCTATTTTAGGTGTAGGAGGAAAGTCACACAACACATTCTGTTAACATAATTGGTCCAAATAGAGGTTTGTTATTGCCATGCAAATAAGGGCGTACATATTCACACTGTTACATTTAATACCTTAGGCAATGTGTGGCCATTTTCTTTGATGACAATATTAGTTTTGCTAATGACGCTAGTGTCAACACCCAATTTTGTCCGACCCTTTTGTTTTCTTCAATTCTTTTCATTTTCATAGTTAAAAAAAAAACTAAAATGGATTAATTAATTTGTTAGTTGATTAATTATTAATAGTTTATTAATTAATGGATTGATTAAATATTTTGAAAAAAAACTTTTCCTTTTTTTTCTTTCACAAAAAAAATTGTTAAATATTTTTTTTTTTTGAAAAATTGCAATTGGGTCGGTTAGGCCCATTGTTTGAAAATCATTTAAAAAAAACTCTTGGGGTCGGGAAGGCCCATTTGCTTCACTTTAAGCAAAAAAAAAGGAAGAAAAATGATTGTTTTTTTTTTAGATTTCTTGGGCCCATTTGAGCCAATTCATTGTGAACTTCAGTAAAAAATTTTACAGCTAACATAGCCCATCTGCCTCACTTAATTCAATGAAAAAGAGAAAAAGAAAGAAGAAAAAAATGTGATGCAAGTTACTGCAACTTGCAATTTGCACCATCATCCCCAGGTGTCCACAACCTGTTGCTTGGGCGCGACAGCTCCAAAAGTAATGAGCAACTTGCACACTAAAGAAGGCAAAAAATTTGCCTATAAATGGAGGCCATTGGAGCCATTTCCAGAGAGGGTGACGGAAAAAAACAAAGAAAAATTCTGTTGATAGTAACAAAACACTTCTACTGAGAATCATTATTTTGAGTGAAACATGGAAGAAGTTTAACAACAATTTGAGTGTAACAGGGGAAGAAGTTTAACAGCAGGATAATCAGAGAGACAAAAATTGTAAGCAAAGAAGGATAACGGTATCATCCTTTTTTTTGTTTGTTGCTTTGAATCATATTACTGTGTATATATTTGCTGTGCAATTTGAAATTCATTGTGTGTGAGCAAGTAGAATGAAATCCAACAAACAAACAGTATAATATATCAGTGCTAATTGCTGAAGGGCCAAATTTAAAATAGAGTCCCAGTTAATAATACAAGATCCCAGCCAAACAGTCCAAAGTCCCAACATACAGAATATTAAAGGGATAAACAGAGGGGAAAAACATATACATCAGGAGCACCTCATAGATATAGAAGCCAAAACTAAAATGAAGGTTCTGAAGAAAATCTAAATCAGTCTAGGACATAAAAAGGGAGGGGAACTAAAATAAAAAACAAAGTGGTATGCTATGGCCTTAACCTGAACCATCACCCTATTGCCAATCCCTGTCCGTCCAAAACCTGTAACCCGAACACCAACAGTTTGAAATCAAAATCCAAAGAATAGAATACGAGAAAGGGAGAGACAGTGAGATACCACCTCCTTGCGGCCGGCGGCCCATGGCGTGACCGCGCCTCCGTCCAGAGCGCGGTGTGAGAAATGTAAATACCATATGGGAGCCTTGGGTCACTCGATTGAGAAATGTTGGACCTTCAACTCCGAGTGCAAAGGGTTGAGAGATGCGGGTCAATTGTTTTTTAAGGAGACAGAAGGGCAATCCACAGGGGCGAGTGTTGACAACGACCCCACTACTCAAGCATTAAAAATGAGATTTGGTGTGATGTCTTTTGGGGTGTCACTAAGTGTCGACCGGTTTTCATTTCTTGCTTATGATTTTTGTTCCTTTGTTTCAGTTTAATGGTTAACTTTCGCTTCTGTGGTGTACTCGTCGTATCTTGAGTAATGAAATTATCATCTTTTGGCCACATCTTATTATTTAGTAGTTTAAAAAAAGAGAGAGAGAGAGAGAAGAGAGAGAGAGAGAGAAAAGAAAAGAATGAAAAGGAGTAAATGTACATTTCATGAAGTTTTGTCTCTAAATTAAACTTTTTGAAAATAAGCACTCAAGATTTGAAATGAAGTTTGCCTTGTTTCTTTATCAAACTATTGAGTAATATCCCTTGCTACCCCCTTTGAGCCCGAAAAATAATTTTCTTCAATTAACCCCGGACAAGGATCACCTCCACACTGGGGGCTGCCACGATGTATTTGTATTAATCTCATGAAGTATCTGTGAAATTGTTCATACAAGTTGTATTCTGTTTTCACAAGTTACTCATCCAAAAAAGGAAAAAATGAAAACATGAAAAAATGAAAAAAGGGGGAAGTGAAGATTTGAAAAAATGAGAAAAATGAAAAAGGGAATGTCAAGAATATTTTATCATACCAATATCTCATGAGTTCCAGAATGTATTATTGTGTAAAAGATCCTTTATCCCAATCAACCCTTAAACACTCATTTTGAGCCCTTAATATCCTTTTCTTTCATAACCATTTAGCCCTTGGCCACGTTACAAGCCCAATAAAGTCCATCCTGATCAAAGATTAATTGTTTTTATTTTCTTAGTTTTAATTTCGAGACAAAACAACTCGATTAATTTGCATTTGCTTGTACATTTTACTCCTAAAAAAGGAAAAGAAAAAGAAAAGAAAAAAAGAAAAAATAAAAATACCAAAAAATCTTGAAGGAAAAGTGCACTTTGTGGCGTTCTATTGATGGAAGCAAACGTTGAATTTGTCAGTGAGCATTTGATACAAGAACCATCAGAAGAATTTGAGCATGATCAATGTCTAAATTTTAACTTGGGGGCTCATTGTTCTTCTTCATAAGAAATGAACAAGTTTTCGTCGCTTTGGAAAATCAAGCAGTTTGTTTCTCTCATTTGATATCTGACTTGAGGGATCGATCTGTATCTCACTCTTACTTTCACATCATAATGGAAAAATTATTTGCCCTTCCCATACTCTTTGTCAGTTACCTAGAAAACCTTGAGACCATAATGTCACCTTTGTATCCTTGAGCAATTGAATGAGTGCTTTGACTCAATGGTGAAAAGAAAAATTCAAATTATTTTTTGGGAAAGTTATTTCTCTTGAAATTTCATAAAGATTGAAATTTGAAGTTCATGTAAAATCTTCTTTTGAAAAATGATTGAAGCTTTTGAAATTCATTTTGTTGTCAAAATTTTCAATATCCTTCCTGGCGTGCAATTTTACACCAACTTTTGGGCGTTGTGATGCCCTAAACCTTGATTTAGGTAACTGTTTACCTAGTTATCCTTTTAGGGCATTATGATGCTACCACGACCTGGACGTTGTGACGTCTGGTCTCTCATGTTTCATGAAATTGCCTGTGATTTTCCGGGCCTCTTTTAATTCCCCTGTGATTTTCCAGGGTTTTCATTTCAATTTCCTCTGATTTGCCGGGACTCACATTTTGAATTTCCTGTGATTTACCAGGATCGTCGCCAGATTGCCTGTGATTTTCCAGGCTACCTTCTTAGATTCCCCTATGATCTCCAGGGTTTTCTTTCAAATATCCTGTGATTTTCTAGGATTTCATCCAAATTGCCTATGGTTTTCCGGACCTCCTTTTAATTCCCCTGTGATTTTCCTGGGTTTTCATTTCAATTTCCTGTGATTTGCCGGGACTCTCATTTTGAATGCCCTATGATTTACCAGGATCTTCGCCAGATTGCCTGTGATTTTCCAGGCTACCTTCTTGGATTTCCCTTTGATTTCCTAGGGTTTTCTTTCAAATATCCTGTGATTTTTCAGGATTTTCATCAAATTTCCTGTGATTTTCCAGGCCTTCCAGGATTTTCATCAAATTTACTGTTATTTTCCGGGCCTCTTTAGTTCCCCTGTGATTTGCCAAGATTTTTCATCAAATTGCCTGTGATTTTCCAGGCTCCTTTTAATTCCCCTGTGATTTTCCAAGGTTTTCATTTCCAACATCCTGTGACTTGCCAGGACTCTCATTTCGAATGTCCTATGATTTGCCAAGATTTTCATCAATTTGCCTGTGATTTTCCAGGCTCTTTTAAAATTTCCCAGTGATTTTCCTGGGTTTTTATTTCAAATGTCCTATGATTTGCTAGGATATTCATCAAGTTTCCTAGAATTTTCTAGGCCCTCTTTCAATTTTTCCTAATCATATTTGGTCAGACAAAATTGGTTGCTTCTTTATTTTGCTTATTCTTTCGGTTGAAAGAACAAGCAAAGGGAATTTTGTTCGGCCCTTTTTTTTCTTCAATTCTTTTCATTTTCATAGTAGTTAAAAAAAAAAACAAAAATGGATTAATTAATTTGTTAGTTAATTAATTATTAATAGTTAATTAATTAATGGATTGATTAAACATTTTGAAAAAAAACACTTTTTCTTTTTTTTATCTTTCAAAAAAAAACTGTTAAGTATTTTTTTTTTTGAAAATTGCAATTGATCCGGTTAGGCCCATTGTTTGAAAATCTTTTAAAAAAACTCTTGGGCCGGGAAGGCCCATTTGCTTCACTTTCAGCAAAAAAAAAGAAGAAAAGGATTTTTTTCAGATTTCTTAGGCCCATTTGAGCCAATTCATTGTGAAACTTAAGTAAAAAATTTTTGGGCTAACATAGCCCATCTGCCTCACCTAATTCAACGAAAAGAGAAAAAGAAAGAAGAAAAAAAAACGTGATGCAAGTTGCTGCAACTTCATTTGCACCATCATCCCCAGGTGTCCACAACTTGCTGCTTGAGCGGCGACAGCTCCAAAAGTAAGGAGCAACTTGCACACTAAAGAAGGCAAATATTTTGCCTGTAAATGGAGGCCATTGGAGCCATTTCCAAGGAGGTGACGGAAAAAAAAAAAAAGAAAAATTCTGTGATAGTCACAAAACACTTCTACTGAGAATCATTAATTGAGTGAAATAGGGAAGAAGTTTTAACAACAATTTGAGTGTAACAGGGGAAGAAGTTTTAACAACAAGATAATCAGAGAGACAGAAATTGTAAAGCAAAGAAGGATAACGGTATCATCTTTTTTTGTTTTGTTGCTTTGAATCATATTACTGTCTATATATTTGCTGTGCAATTTGAAATTCATTGTGTGTGAGCAGTAATGAAATCCAACCAACAAACAGTATAATATATCAGTGCTAATTGCTGAAGGGCCAAATTTAAAACAGAGTCCCACTTAATAAATACATGATCCCAGCTAATCAGTCCAAAAGTCCCAACATACGAATATTAAAGGGGAAAACAGAGGGAAAAACAGATATATCAGAAGCACCTCATAGATATAGAAGCCAAAATTGAAATGAAGGTTCTAAAGAAAATCTAAATCCAGTCTAGGACATAAAAGGGAGGGGAACTAAAATAAAAAAAAAACACAAAGTGGAATGCCTATGGCCTTAATCTGAACCATCACACTATTGCCATCCCTGTCCGTCCAAAACTTGTAACCCGAACACCAACAGTTTGAAATCAAATCCAAACAATAGAATACAGGAAAGGGAGAGACAGTGAGAGACCACCTCCTTGCGGCCGGCGGCCCATGGCGCGCCGCGCCTCCGTCCAAAGCGCGGTTGTGCGTTGCCCAACCCCGCCACTGTGTGTAGCGCTTCTGCAGCCGCTAAACGCGGCCAAGCAACCATCCACAGTCGTTCCTCCACCGCCGCGAGTTGCGGCCTACTCCGTCTACCGCTGTTTCGCTTCCCTCCGCGACCGTGACCGCCACGCACCGTCGTGCACCGCTCCCTTTGCGTAGTTCTCCCTTCACCTTGCTGCACGCCGCGCACGTTCCGTCCCCTGCATGCGACCAGAACGCGCTGTTGAACCCCCATGGCCGCCTCCCTCCTTGCCTCCCCCACTTGCTCTCTCTCTTGCCCCAAATTAAAAACGAGTAAACTAACAAATCAGTCCCTGACTCTGTGGGGACCATGCAGTTTCGTCCCTTACTTTTCTAAAATAGCACTTTAGTCCATACTTTATTAAAAAACATGCATTTTAGTCCTTATTTTATTAAAAAGCATGCACTTTAGTCCTTCACTTTATTGAAAAACATGCACTTTATGCATGTTTTAACAAAGTTAGGGACTAAAGTGCTATTTTAGAAAAGTCAGGGACGAAACTGCATGATCCCCACAGAGTCAGGGACTGATTTTTAGTTTACTCAATTAAAAACCCTAGAGAGAAAAAAAGAGATAAGTGTACTCTGGAGGAAGCTAAGTGAGCCTTTCACATTTCCACTATTTTTGTTCACATGTTGGCTATGTGGGTTGGGCCAGCAAGTCGCTGGCCCATTATTGCTCCACAAAAAAAATTTTGATCCTTTTTTTGGGACGGGGTTGGGCCAATGATGATACCCGAGGCCCAACCCTTTTATTTTAATGTGTGTTAGCTGTTTTAAATTTATTTTTGTTCCTTTTATTGTTATCTATTGCTTTCTCTTAATTTGTCCTTTTGACTCACCATCTTGTATTTCTTTTAAATATCTAGAATCACTTATTTAACATTTGTGAATGTAAATATTTGTACAATGTGTTTTTTCTTCCACAGAATTCCATTTCCAAAATCTCAAAAGAAATCAAATTTTCAAAAATCTAAAAAAATCAAGACAAAAATCTTTCCAAAAAAAAATCACTTTCAAAAAATTAAAACACCAAATTAATATTTTCAAATTCTCTTTCTCAAAAGTTAAAATCAATCAGTTTTCCCAAAAATTTAAAATCAACCATTTTCACGAGTTCTTCAGAACTACATGGCTATGATTTCCTCATTGCACCCGGGATATGTAGGAGCGGGATTCCCCGTCGAGCCAAAATAAATAAAATGTTTTTTCCCTTTTAATCCATAACTTCATTTCCTTTTAATAATTTTCGTCATTTATTCCAAAAAATACCAAAAAAACTAAAATAACCAAATTTAGTTTAATTTGTTGAACTTCTTGGAATTGGGGTAAAATAAATATTTTTAATGTTAATTAATTTTGCACAATTAATTAGAGGTAACCGTCTTGTGACGGACGTCGTAGGGTGCTAATACCTTCACTACGCGTAATCGACTCCCGAATCCAACTATGATTTCGCAGACCTGTTTTTCAATTTAAAATTATTTTTGGGTTTTCCAATTTCCCCAAACCAAATAAATTGGTGGCAATCCATTGAAAACCAAACATTAATTTTTTCCGATTTCGGCTCGCCGACCCGTCGTGGCCCCGGTTCCGACAGGTAAATTCCTGGATCTTACATTCGTTGCTTGGTTTTTTCAAGGAGGAAGTGTTTGTCATCTTTGGTATCTTCTTTGGCCTTCTAGAAGTGGATCCATTTCGTGACACCTTAGGTACAACATGCATGTTAAACGTTAAAGATATTTTTAACTGGCTATGATAACCATTAATGACAACATATAAGACCGAATAAGAAAAAAATGTTATAGTCTTAATTGACCTTTGATCTCAATGACTTTCTACTTTGTAGAATGGTAGGCACTTCATCATCAAGCTTTTCGAGTTTGACTACTTGCACACCATAATCGACCTCCCCTTTCACTTTCACTTTCACCTTGGGGGAATTTTGTACATGCCTTTTTTTAATCCGCATGTTGGCTTTAGATTCCTTTCTGTACACATGGGGGATGCATAAAAGCTTCAACCGTGCTTGGACAACATCTCATCATCAGAACTTACGAGGACCACTATCTCAATGTCCCCAATTCGTTGAGTGATCTTCTTCTTTGAAGAAAATGGAATTAGTTTGCACTTGCTCTTCCCAGTAGAATTGGTCTTACTTTAGTTTGAAACAGGTTAAGAGAAAGGGGAATAGGAGAAAAGGGCGCATACAAGAGAAATCAACTAAATAAGTGTGAGAGTTATACTCACTTGGGAGCTCAAATGGAGAATGGAAAGGAAGTTGGAGGAGATTGGTTAGAGGAATCCTTGGCTTGGGGCCCTCTTCTTGGCCCTATGCTTCTCTCTCTCTCTCTAAAGTAGAAGAAGGAAGAAAAGGGGATAAATGAAATTGGAACCCTAATTATTGTTTTTAAACCTGAAAGTGGGTTCTCGCTCAAGTGAGATATTCTCGCTTGAGCGAGAGGGTCGGGGCATAACTTTTCCTTCACATTCTCGTTCAAGCGAGAGGCTTCTCACCTGGGACAGAATGGACAAAAATTATCCCCTCTCTGGAAGTTTTTCGCCTGGGCGAGCCCCTTCTCGGTCAGGCGAAAAACGTCCAAAGAGACCCTAAAACTACCCTGTTTCTCGCTTGAGCGAGCCTGTTCTTGCTCAAGCGAGATATGCAGAATCTAATTTTGTATTTCTGCCACATAATTCGCTCTAGCGAGCTTGGTCTCGCTTGAGCGAGAAGCCTAAAGCTTGGTTTTTCCCTGTGTTTAGACTCTTAATCCCTTCCCTTACCATTTCTTTTCCCATTTTCCTTAGAGTTAACCTCAAAATCATTACCTTACAACATTGTCCATCTAATTAGTTCTAATTACCGGGATGTTACATAAGCATATAATATCACATAAGTCATGTCAAATATCATACAAAAGGTGTGTTTTCCTATTAAAAAGTCTTTTCAATTTTTTATATAGGCTGACTAAAGCTCATAACGAGCAAAGAATGTAACATCCCGGAAACTGGAATCTAGGAAACCTAAGAGAAGCCTTAGGTGGTGAACCTAGTCAAGAGAGGGAAGTTAGAAGTAGAGTGAGAATTAAGAGGTTAAGTGTGATTTCAGACAAGAAATTAGGGAAATCAATATGGAATTATGTGTTTTAAAAGAGTTTATAAGAGGGACCAAGAGTTAAGCCAATCAACGGTAGGTCGAAACTAGACGAAATCACACCCTGAGTCAGAGAAAATATAGTGGTTAAGAGTCAAGAGATGAGGTTGGGTAAAGAAGAATTAAGTTGAATAAGTTGATAGGAAGGGTCAGGAGAAAGAGTTAAGGAGAAGAGCAACGCCCGAGATCTTAGCCATTAAGTGTGGAAGAATAAGCTTTATGGTCAAGGGAATTTATTTATCAAGAATTAGAGTGACGAAGGGTTTGGATGAGAAGAACTAAGTTAGAAGAAGGTTTTGGAGGAGAGGAATTAGGTTTGAGAGGGAGAGAATTGAATTGGAAACCAAAGAGGGGCAAAAACTAAGGTTGTTGCTTGATTTCAGGTTTAAGCCTAATGACCTTGGTGCACTAAATTGAAAATATCTAGAGTTGCAGATGTCCAATTGAGATGATTCCACTTGGATTAGAAAAAAGATTCGGAGCTTCAGTTTGATATGCTATACGATAGTATTCCGAGCTCGTTTGCACCCAAATAGACGCATTCTTGCTCGGGAAAGAAAGCTATCAAAAAATGCAGGATTTCCAATCTGTTTCCTGCGCTCCAGTTGGCTGAGCGTAGCCTGAGCACAGAACAGAGGGGAATTGCGGAAACTTGTGCCCTAGCTACGCTGAGCGCAGCCTGAATGCAGGAACGTGTTCTGGTCCTTTTAAAACACGTTTCTTCTTCATTTTTCTTCACTTCTAGGGTTTTAGAGAGAGGGGCGATTCTAGAGAGAGGGGAGCTAGGATAAGAAGGAGAGCTTTATTGGGAGGCTTCTCCTCCTCATCTTGGAGCTTGGATCTTCATCTCCCCTCAATTCTTCCATTCCTTCTTCTCTTTTCCCCATAGAGGTGAGTGTGGACTCTCACTCACTTGTTTCTTGATTGTTCTCCTATGTATGCTGCCTATTCTTTCTTCCCTTGCTAATTGTTGATTTTAATTATGATTTCATGAGTTGAATGGTAAAACCTAGGGTAGTGAATTTGGGAATATTTGTTTTACTGAATTTTTGTCTCATATAAAGATTAATCATGGGCCTTTGGCCATCACAGTCATGCATCATGGGTTTAAATATCAAGGGCTTTTAGCCATCACAGTGCCTTCGGGAAACCATAAGGTCATTGACCGTCACAGGCTCGGGCAAATTAAGAAAAGATGGTGGTAACCACATCGAACTCCTGGCAAGAGGGAGATGGGGTCCCCAACCAAGAATGAATTATGAATGAGAATAATTAAGACTTAATCATAGGTTTCCCTGGACGACGGTCGTTGGATTCTCAGGCCGAGCGCTCAACCACAGTCACGTTACAGAGAAAAGACCCGGGTGCCGGGTAACAACACCTCACAGTCATGCATTGCATCATAATCATAGTTTTACTGATGATGAATCGTGTTTAATTGCCTCTATTTGTGATGCTTTGATAAATATGTATCTCTGTGATGGTTCTTGGTTGTCTCCCCACACTGCACACACTTGTCATGCTCATTGGGACGTAGTCTCATCCCACGATATGGGAATTATATTTCAGCTGTGCAGGTCGCTGTCAGATTCTTGGCGGAGGAGTTGAGGACTCAACTGAAGTATATGTTAAGACCTGTAATTGTAGATTAATAATGGATTGATGTATTATAGTTGAAACTTAGTTTGTCCATGGAGGCTTAGATAAGGATTAAAATTGTATTGTACTATTATTAACTATATTGGTGATTTTTCTGGTTTTCAGGTTAAGTTAGAAAATCTGGAAATGTCCAGTTTACAGGGGAGACTCTGTCGGATTTCCGGCAGGGTGTGTGTATATTCTTTTATCCTAAGTTGTAAGTTAGTTCATAGATTATGAGTGATGTATTACATTCGTGGAACCTTAAGCAAACGTTGGATTGCTTAAGCAGTTGTATGAATTGTTTGACGATACTTGAAATGGCACGAAATAATTTTAGAAATTCGGAATAGTGTTTCCAATGGACATTATTCTTGAATTGAGAAATTAGGACGTTACATTTTGGTATCAGAGCAGTTCAATCTAATTGGATTGTGGTTAGGTTAGTTGCCCGTGACTTACTATGATCCTACAGTATTCCGTACTCAATATAGGGACTGGTCACCCCTCTATTAGGTGCGTTGTACATGGGATTATGGTTAGTGACATGAACAGGATACCTTGTTAAGGGAATTGGGGCACTTCCCTAACAAGGTTAGAGCCACCCACTTGTAGATAGAGAGAGAATGACATAGGTTCACTTCCAAGAATAAGACCCACACCTTAGGAACCTTATAGAATGTCACCCTTAATTCTCAGTGGTTATGAGGCACCCTTAGAAGGAAAGGTAAAGTAGAAGTTTTTTAGAGAGGTTTAGAGGGAACATGAGGAGTAGGATCCCTAGTAAGGGAGGATAGTGTTGGTTGCTTGTGTTTACACCTTGAGTGTGTGATTTGTTTGATTAATCATGATGCTTGTTTATGCTTGAATAATTGATTGATATGTCTGTTTTTTTGCGTTGTTGGAATGTCTTGCATGTGGAATGATGATAAATTTCTAGGATTTGGGTTTTTCCATGACAGGTAGAGGTTAGAAGAGAAGTGTGAGACTCGTGGGAGGTTAGAGAAACCTAATGCCATTAGTGAGGGGGAGTAACCCTAGTTCTTTGGTTAAGATGTTTACCATTGGGTAGGTGTACTCTTAAGGATAATTCGAGGAATTGAATTAGGGCCTTTAATCTCATATTCTTGCCTCCTTTCCTTATTTCCCAACTGGTGTATGCTGGTGTCGATGGTTGTTGCTATTTCGATTCTAATCTCATTATTAGTTACCTAGTCATTCTATGTATCCAATTAGATATCTAATTAGGTGGTCAGTGATTTTAATTTGATGGTGATTAGATTATTTAAGTCTTATGATCGGTGATTTGTTTTTTTATTATGCAAGAAGCAAGTGCAATCCTTTGTCCCCTAAGATATTAGACTAATACTCCTATAGCTCCAAATCGGTTATTAGAAGTGGTTTCAGTTCTCATAGGTACATGATAATTATCTAGCTATTTAGCGTATCCATATCACATGAACTATTGGAGGATTTCCGAGTCTAGAAACCAAGTTGGAATCTAGTACACCTTGTCAATCCATGATTCAACTTATTGATTAAGTGGTGGTTAGTTTACCCTTTCAAATGATTATTTATGAATTTTTATCTCATGGGAGTAGTAGGTCTTGCAAAGGAATTGAGGTTGTAGCCTTCCCTAATTCTTTCAATTTGGTATGGGTGAGTGATAAGTGAAAAATATATTATAATTTCTTGTATTAATTCTGCACTTATCAAGGGTAAAATAGTAAATTCATGCCCCAAAAAACCTCTTTTAAGTAATAATTGCATAAATTGTGAATATTTGATTTGAATTTGAATATGATGCTATTTTGATAGAAAATCTGTTGATTTTGCAGATAAGGGCAAGTTTTAAATGAAGAAACAAGATAACATTTATTTGAATAAAGAATCTGCAAGAGAAGGATTTAAATGGTAGTTGATTTGAATAAGATCAACAATTATTGGGATAAGGATTCTGCAGATTTAATTCTAAATTCAAATTGAAGATCAAATCAGCACAAGATCAAGCAAAAAAGAGGAAAGTACAGAAAACAGATCAAGCAAGGATAAGATCAGGAAGAGATCAAGCTGAAAAAGAAGGAAACAAGGAAAGCTGGAACGTAACTCACGCTCCACTTGCGTTGAGCGTAGGTGGAGCGTAGCATTAAAATAGATTTATGGATCCTGCGCTTCAAAACGCGCTGAGCGCAGGATGAAGCGCAGGACGCAGATCAGTTTTTCAACCAGAGTTCAGATCAGATTCCTTCCAGATTTCATATTGCTTTCCAACCTTTATAAATAGAACCTTTTGCAGAGATCAAAGGGAGTTTTTGGGAGATCAGAGACAAAGAAGCTAAGGAGAAACGGCAAGGCATGGGCTGAAGAAAAGTGTGACAGTTTCTTCGTTGGGTTGTAATGGGTACCATGCGTAGCTAAACTTCTCAATAGGATTGAATGTAGTTGATTCAATCCCTAATTGTATGTGAATTCTTTTTATTATTTATGAATCCATATTCTTATGATATCGGTATTTTTATACTTTGCTTAATGCGTAGCTTCCGCCTGTGTGCCGGAGTATAGGTTAGTTCTATAGGATGCATTTGAAAGGTGGTTCTATAGGATTAACAGTGAGTTTGGGGGAGCTGAGAATGTAGGAAACTCGAACTCTGATTGGTAAAAATACTCATAGTAGTCGGTATAGAAATATAGGACGAATTGATAGTTTTAACAAACGGAAAAGTAGAGCTGTAAGAGCCGCCGGGGTAATTTGTCACCTGGGAGAACCCGCATGGATTATTCCTGAGTATTTTAGCGCCATTAACCTGGGTTAAAATAATATAGTTTGGCTAGGGTATCATAAGTTTATATTCATAAATAATATTAAGGGTCACATATGAAAGGGGTGCGATGAAACGAAGTTCAATCCTAGTCCAAGTAATTGCTATCTCTCTATCTTATTTTGTTTTCTACTTTCAATTCTCAATCAACAATCATACACTCTGTTTCTACTTGATAATTGTGATCACTAAACCTTATAAAATTGAACCGTTCCATGTGGATATGATACTTACTTACTATTATATTTCTGGGCTTTTGGTACGCTTTCCAGAAACTCAACAAGTACTTTTTGGCGCCGTTGCCAGGGAACGGTGTATCAATTTTATAAAGATTTGGGAGGTCTATATTATCAAGTTTATATACTCTATCTTAGGAATTTTTCTTTTTATTTTAGGATTTTTCTTTTTAGAAAATTTAAGAAATTTTCTTCCACACTTACCTTTTTACAAGTTTTCTTGATCTATGCTCTTGAGAGGCTAGGTATCTCCAAATCAATTACAGTTTGATTCAGAAATAGAAAGGACAGCCAGGAGGAACAGGAGCAGAAAGAGGAGAAGGAGGAGAAGGAGAAGCTTGGAAGAACCCAAAAATATGGAAGAACAACAACAAAATCCAAGGAGAAGACTCCTAGGAGATTATGTTATGCATCAAGGACCGCGCCATTATTCAAGTATTGTTCTAGCAGTAACCGCGAAGTCCTTGGAGATGAAGGCTGCTCATCTCAACCTTATCAGTGCCCATCAATTCGCAGGATTGGATCATGAAGATCCATATACTCATCTCTCAACTTTTTACGAATTGATTGGAACTATGGATTTGAAGAAGGTGATTTAGAATCAGTATACTTACGCTTATTTCCTTTCTCTTTGATAGGTAAAGCTAAGGAATGGCTAAGGTCACATCCAAAACAAAGTTTGAACAACTAGGGAATGGTTGAAGATAAATTCTTGAAGAGATTCTTTCCACCATCCCGTCATATTCAAGCCAAGTCAGACATCTCCACATTCAGGCAAGGAGGAGATGAACCATTATGTGAAGCCTGGGAGAGATTCAAATCTTTTTTGCGAAAATGCCCCAACAATGGATATGATGACATTGCTCAGCTCAATATTTTCTGCAATGGACTTAGACCAGACTCAAAATCCTTCATAGATGTTGCAGTAGGAGGAACAATATTAGCAGTGGATGCAGAGCGTGCCATCACAATCAATGACAATTTTGCACAGAATGATCAACAAGCTCAGTTTGGAAGACAGCCAGTTCAAGCCCAGAAAAAAAGGGAGTGTTAGAGCTAAATAGTAATGATGCTCTTCTAGCAGAAAAACAATCTCATCATAAGACAACTAGAGGCACTCACTAAGAAGTTGGAAGCTCTCCCTCAACAGTTGAAAGCGGTACAATCCCAACCCAATCCAGCCCCACCGTTGACATGTGATTTCTGCGGAGACAACCATCCCAATGGCCATTGTTCTTATCAAGAGGTTCAAGAAGAACCAGTCAACTTCATGGGAAACCAAGGAAAACAAGGAAATTTCTCCAACAACAACAATCAGTATTCACAAGGATGGAGAAATAACCAAAATAACAACTTTGGATGGGGACAGAATGGGGGAAACAGACATATGCCATATCAACAACAACAAGGATACCCTTCAACAAATGAAAGACTCTCCAAGCTTGAAGAGAAGATTGATCCTTCATACAGAGCTTTGATGGATTCAGAAAGAATACAGAGGCATCAATCAAATCTTTGGAGAATCAAGTGGGCCAGCTAGCAATGGAGATGGCAGAACATAAAAAGGGCCACTTCACAGCAAACACTCAGATCAATCCGAAGGAGCACTGCAATTTGGTTGCTACTGAAGGCAACCTAACAGGAGAAAGTGATGAAGAAGATAACATTTCACAAGATGAAAAGTGCTCACAGAAGAGATTGCCAAGAGTTTGTTCAAATAGAGAAGGAAGCAGAACCAATACCTAAAGAAGAGAAGGAAGCAAACAAGGTCTTCAGCACAGGTAAGTCACTTCATCCAGGTAAGTTTACTATCCCAATTTCCATTGGTAATCATTCTGTACTAAAGCTTTACTAGATCTTGGGGCGAGCATCATTTGATGCCGCTATCATTCTTTAACAAATTGGGAATTTTGAAGGTCAAGCCTGCCAAAGCAAAGTTACAGCTTGAAAACCAAAGCACTCAACAACCCTATGGGATAGTTGAAGACTTGCAAATAAAAGTGGATAAGCCTGTATATGTTGTTGACTTCTATATTGCAGAAATGGAAGAGGAGGGATGATGTCCCCTTAATTCTAGGAAGACCCTTCATGAAAGCTGCCAAGACAAAGTGGATGTTGATCGGGGGAAATACTAGATTAGATCTAAAGATGAGGCATTGTGTTTCATATAGACAGAGGAATTCTCCAAGTACAGAAAACGCCAAAAGAAAGAATTGAAGATAGATCCTACTGATGGGATCTACCAATTTCAATCTGAATCACAACTGCCAAAACTAAGGAAGAAAGAAGCTCCCCCAAATATGTGTGGAGTAAAAGAAGAAAAAGGTTTCCAGATTTCTGAGGAGGAAACCAAGAATGAGAGTGAAGCAGCCAGAGTCTATCATGGAGTTCAGATTCAAAAAGAGAAAAGAGATCACATCAGATGAGAAGGAAGACAGTGAAGGAAGTGATGAGAATACAAGAAATTGGCACGGAGGATGGGAACTAAAAGAAGAACTGGAACAGAGTCAACCATCACCTCCAATTGAGGCCACCATAAGTGAACCAGGCGTTTGAGCTATAAGACGTAAACAAGCGCTTCCTGGGAGGCAACCCAATATTTTTTGTTTTATTTTTTATTTTTCTTGTTTTTATTTTACTTTTGTTTTGATTTTCTTTTTTGTGTTAGAGTCAATACCTGTGTAGAATAAGAAATTTAGGAAAAGAAATTAATTTTAGTAAGGAGGAAAGGATGAGAAACACTTAAAGTTAGGAAGGCAGAGCAGAAAATAGAACTAGAATTTCAATTCTGTTTTATGCGCTTCACTTGCACTGAGCGCATGTGAAGCAGAATTAACCTCTTTGATTCTGTTTCTGGCTTCACTTACGTTGAGCGTAGGTTCAGTGAAGCGTCACACTTCAAATTCTGTGAAGCAGCGCGCCACATTCGCTGAGCGAAAGTGGAGCGCGCATTCCCCTCCAGTTTATATTGAATTCTGGAGCGGTGGAAGGTCACTTTTGCCTTCCCTCAACTCCTGAACTTAGTTTTTCTCTGAAATTTTAACCTTCCCTCGACCTTTTTACTTCCAAACCTCCTTCCTTTCAACTTTTGACACTACACCAAGTATGTTTTTACTGTTTCAGTTAGTTTGTACCGATTAAATTTTCAGTTTTTCATTTATTTGAGCAGAACCTTAGGGTAGAAGATTTAGGCTCTTAGGACCCCTTAAATTAGGAACATTTGTCAATAGAGTCTTAGGTTAGTCTGCTTATTACTATTGTATGCATGATGATGTGTTTTGGTATGTTTGGTGTAGTTTTGAAGTGCTCAATGAATTTTTGCAAGTTATTCTGTTTGGTGCATGTGCTAAGTTTGTTTCATATTTTTGCATGACCATGCATGAATAATTGTGTCCTATTGCATGTTACTGATAACATGATTTTTTAGTATGATTTTATTACCATTTTAATGCCCTGTTCAGTAATTAATTAGAACTTGCTTTAATTGATCACTTTAACATGCTCTTGATAAATTAATAAATTGGCATTGGGTAATTTTAAAAATCAAGATTTAGTGAAAGTGCTTGATTGGATGAGTACTCTGATTTCTTATTTAAATTGGCCACTTATTTCATTAATTATGAGTCAGTCTATGTTTGCAAAAAATGATCTTGGTTTAATTTTGTTTTAGATGGCCCGTACTAAGGTGGTTATTGCAGCGGGCACCTCCAGGAGAGGCAAGGGGGTGCCAAGAAAGCTAGAGAGGCACCCAAGAGGACCCAAAGTTTGATGCTCACAGATTCAAGGACGCTAAGTCCTCAGAAGCTTACAGTTCACTGATGAACTGTAACTTCATCCAGGAGGAGACCAGTGGCTTTGCAGCCTGGCGAATATGAGGAGTTTAGAGCTGAGACACAAGGAGGAACTGGTCCGCCTCAGCCGCCCAGACACACATTTTAACCCTGACATAGTCAGGGAGTTCTATGCCAATGCCATTGGAGACCATGGCATTGATGTGAGGCGGCAGTCTTATGTTCGGGCACTGGGTTTCTTATGATTGTGATGCGATCAATGCGCTTTTACTGTTTCCAGGGCCCGAGGACAAAAGACTCATGGAGTGCCAATACCATGAGAGGATGAGGGTCGTGGGGATCTATGGCAATGATCCCCTAAATATTCAAACCGCAGAGAGCCTACTCCCGCGGGGACGTATCTTTGAGAGGAACGTTTACGGCCATGCTGCTCGCATCTACAGGCGTGATATGAGGCATATTGCGCAGATGTGGACGGTGTTGGTGTTGGCTAACATCCAGCCCACCAACCATGTTTCAGACGTCACCATGCCTGTAGCCCACCTCATCTACAGCATCATCACCGGCGCAGATATAGATATTGTCAGAGTCATCACCCAGAAGATAGCAGATTTTGTGTCTTCTGTGGGGCGCCGTAGCGCCAACTCCAGGATCAGTTTGGGCTTCCTTCTCTTATCACAGCCCTCTGCAGTTCTAGGGGAATTGAGGTGTTCCCTTCGGTGCGCATCAAGAAACCAATGACCAGAGGTTACTTTGAAGCCAACTACATCCGGAGGAGGAGGATGATGAGGATGAGCAGCAGCAACAGCCACCAGCACCAACACCACAGGCACCACCCAGCAGCAGACACTTCTATCCCATTATGGGCTCAGCAATCATTACCCAGAATGCTTCCATCCACAAAGGCTTGGTCCATCTCCAGGATGTCCAGTAGTACCACTCCAGGCAGGATCCATACTTTGGCATGACTCCTGATGAGTTTCATGCATATTTGCAGTGGCCTGGGACAGGCCTATTCCTCCAGGAGAGGGTGGAGCAGCTACAGATGGAGCTGTGGATGCTGAGCCTGACCACATGGACCATGAGGACTGATTATTTTTCTTGGTGTTTTTCTTTTCTTTTTCCTTTTTTCTTTTCATTTTCTTTGGATATGTACTGTATATATAACTTCACTGGCACATCACTCTCTATGCAGTGCATTTTAGGGTCATTTTAAAATTTTAGGATTTTTTTAGGAATTAGGGATTTAAGGAATTAATTTTAAAATCTCAAAGCTAGGCAGTCTAACTAACCAAATTAGGAAAGAAATATGAGTTTTGTGGTTAAATCCATAACCAATTAGGATTAGGATATTGTGCAGGAAAATATATTAGGGTAGTTAATTAATTTCAGTAAGTGCTTCATCAAGGAAGTTAGCCAAAAAGCCGGTGAGTTGTGAGAAACCAAACACTTAAATTGAGAGTTTTCACCACTACTTGTCAACTGTTATTGATTGAGTTTTGGATTTTATTCTGCACATGGAAAATTTGGAAGTGATAAAGGCATATTTTATGACTATATCATTTGCTCAGTGCCAAAAGCCAACCTTTGAAAAAAATTTCCATTTTTTTTGTAGCCCATTTGAACTTTAATTTTTCCTTTCTTATGCACCCCAACCAAATTAAATGTTTATATCCTGTCTCTTACACTTGGGAAAGAGAGCAAAGGTGCAATCTGATAAATGAGGAGAACTGGTTGGTGATTTGAAAGTGAAGAAATACAAAGAGCAGGCACAATAAGGCAAAAGAATATCACTCCCCCAAAAATCAAAAAAGAAAGTGAATAAAAGTGAATAAGTTGGGGGGTGAATCATCAAACAAAGAAAGAGGCCAGCTGAATGATACAAATCAAGAATGAAATGGAGAATGGAGAGAAAATTCAAGTTCAAGAAAAATTCAAAGATGCTCTCTATTCCGGTGTTCTCTTGCATATCCAGAAAAACCATGAGTTCTTGATAGCCCAACCTCATTACAACCAAAGAAAGACCTTTTGATCCATGTTGACCATGTGCATGTCTAGAAGCCAGAAACGACTATCAATTCTAGTTGTTCAACTGTGGTGAAAAATTGAGGGAAACATTACCCGTGAGCATGAGAGAATTCCTTGATTTATCACTTATTGAGTTGATTGCTATTTTTGAAAAAGTTTGATTATGTTTTATCCTGTTCTGATTGAATTATGAAAAATATCACTTGACTCTGACTTTCAATCTGACTTTTGGAAAGTGACAGCTACCTAGCAAAGAGGTGATGAAATTATTTCCTTACTTTTGAGAATCATAAACAGGGAGATTGAATACATTTTGATTGCAAAAGGTTTTCTTGCTTGAGGACAAGCAAGAAGCAAAGTTGGGGGGAATTTGATAATTGAAAAATATATGATAATTTCTTGTATTAATTATGCACTTATCAAGGGTAAAATAGTAAATTCATGCCCCAAAATACCTTTTTTTTAGTAATAATTGCATAAATTGTGAATATTTGATTTGAATTTGAATATGATGCTATTTTGATAGAAAATCTGTTGATTTTGAAGATAAAATGGCAAGTTTTAGATCAAGAAACAAGATAGCATTTATTTGAATAAAAAATCTGCAAGATAAGGATTTAAATGACAGCTGATTTGAATAAGATCAGCAATTATTGGGATAAGGATTCTGCATATTTAATTCTAAATTCAAATTGAAGATCAAATAAGCACAACATCAAGCTAAAAAAAGGAAAGTATGGAAAGCAGATCAAGCAAGGATAAGATCAGGAAGAGATCAAGCTGAAAAAGAGGGAAACAAGGAAAGTTGGAACGTAACTCACGCTCCACCTGCGTTGAGCGTAGGTGGAGCGCAACAATTAAAATAGCTTCTGGATCCTGCGCTTCAAAACGCGCTGAGAGCGCAGGATGAAGCGCAGGACGCGGATCAGTTTTTCAACCAGGTTTCAGATCAGATTCCTTCAAGATTTCAGATAGCTTTCCAATTTATAAATAGAACCTTTTGCAAAGATCAAAGGGAGTTTTTGGGAGATCAGAGACGAAGAAGCTAAGGAGAAATGACAAGACAAGGGCTGAAGAAAAGTGTAACAGTTTCTTCGTTGGGTTGTAATGGCTACCATGCGTAGCTAAACTTCTCAATAGGATTGAATGTAGTTGATTCAATCCCCAATTGTATGTGAATTCTTTTTATTATTTATGAATCCCTATGCTTATGATATCGGTATTTTTATACTTTGCTTAATGCGTAGCTTCCGCCTGTGTGTCGGAGTTATAGGTTAGTTCTATAGGATGCATTCGAAAGGTGGTTCTATAGGATTAACAGTGAGTTTGGGGGAGCTGAGAATGTAGGAAACTCGAACTCTGATTGGTAAAAATACTCATATTAGCGGTTATAGAAATATAAGACGAATTGATAATTTTAACAAACGAAAAAGTAGAGCTGTAAGAGTGGGGTAATTTGTCGCCTGGGAGAACCCACATGGATTATTCCTGAGTATTTTAGCGCCATTAACCTGGGTTAAAATAATATAGTTTGGCTAGGGTATCATAAGTTTATATTCATAAATAATATAAGGGTCACATATGAAAGGGGTGCGATGAAACGAAGTTCAATCCTAGTCCAAGTAATTGCTATCTCTCTATATATTTGTTTTCTACTTTCAATTCTCAATCAACAATCATACACTATGTTTCTACTTGATAATTGTGATCACTAAACCTTATAAAATTAAATTGTTCCCTGTGGATATGATACTCTTACTTACTATTATACTGCTGGGATTTTGGTACGCTTGCCAGAGACTCAACAGTGAGTTGGTAACCTTAGATCCATTTAATCCTTAAAATGTACTTGTATTATGTTAGGGCCTGATAATAGTGTGCTTGGACTGATTGTTAATGTTTTCCTTATCTCCATTAGACTGGTCTAGCGATTTAAGAGCAATTAGAACCCACGACTCGAACATGAATGGAATTTGGACCTTAGTTGTTAAGGATAAATCTAACCCTTTCGATTGGTTGTTGCTTAGGGAAGTTAAGGGGGAATTATTTGTAACTTAGTTTAGTTAAGGGGTGTTGTAATCTGAGAATGGTGAGGGGTTATAACAGAGGTAAGGAATGTGATATGTTTAACTTGAGAGGCATACCACTGGTTAGAGGTGTAAATTGTGTGGCATAGTTTCTTGAGGAAACATGGGACCCCAAAATTTTTTTATGATTGTTGTTCAAAAGAACCATTATGTAAACCTTTTCCAATCTAGATCTCCTGGCACTGTTTTCCCCTAGAACCATGATTGTTAATAACAATTGTCATCCCCAAACTCTTGATTCCCCCTTATGTGCACGTGATGGAGTGATAGGTACAAGCAAGCCTACACACCATCATGTTCTGTTAGATTAGATTGATGTTCTTCCGGATGAGCTACAGAAGCTTGTCCATCCTTTATCAAATATGTATCAGAGAAGCTCCACTACTATTTTTTTTGTTGTTACTTTGATGTGTTGTTGCAATCTATATTATTTTCTTAAGACCTGTGTGTTGTCCTAGAAAACTAGTGATAATATGATTTGTTAGAGGAATATGTTTCAGGTAGCCAGCTCTTGGGAACGCAGGATAGTTTCATGTGGTAAACTTAAGGCCTAAAGGCTGTTAGGAAGGGCCTGAGTCCTTAAAGGGGGTAGCCTGGTAGGGTAAGATATAAGTACCCACAATATAACTTAAAAGACCAATCAGAAATATTTGGAGCACCGCTAGGTTATTAGCAGCACCCAAATTTTAGTTTCCCCACACATTGTGTGACCTCTAGATAGCCCTAGTGTAGGGGATGTGTTAGGAATCAAGTTAGAAGTTATAATCAAAGTTTTAGACTTTCCTATACTACGACCTTGTCGGTAGTATGGGAAATTGCATGTAAGATAGGATAAAGGAGAGGCAACGACCATTTTCATTCCTATTAGGAATCATGAGTAGAACGTTTTGACTCGATTAGGAAGGATGATGATACTGGGTAGTTAGACCTCCGAGGGTGAGGGAAGACAAACTTGTGCCCCCTAGGAATCCATGTTAGAGTCGTGAGGAGAGAGACGAAAGATTGACAGTTTCAACGTAAGCTAGGAATAGAACCAACAAGGAAGGTGATGTTATCCTAGGAGTAGCCTATGGGGTAAAAGCCTAGGAGACAGTTTAGTAGTGAAATCGACCCTTAATCCCGTTTAGAGACCTTGAGGAATAGAAGTATTAGTTACTAGGCAATGGTTCGGGAAAGATTCTAGTGCTCAAACATAGCTGGGGAAAGTGAAACACTTCAGAATAAGTACACTAGATATTGAATGATGTTAGCGGAAGTTAGGCATGGGATAGTTAGAGAATAGTAATATTAGAGACGTAACCTATTAGAGTAAAACCAATAAGATGAATTAGGAGGTACAACTCACTTTTGATTTCCTTTTTGCTTCCTTGAGAAATAGAGTTATTGGTTATCAGCGGCATTGGGGCAGGATTCCAAGTATACAAATATAGTTAAGAATAGGAGGGTGACCTGTGTTGAGGCACTCGGAGCAAATTTTGAGGACAAAATTTATTTAAGGGGGGTAGAATTGTAACATCACGGAAACTAGAACCTAGGAAACCTAAGAGAAGCCTTAGGTGGTGACCTAGCCAAGATAGGGTTAGAAGTAAGTGAGAATTCAAAGGTTAAGTGTGATTTCAGACAAGAAATTAGGGAAATCAATCTGGAACTGTATTTTAAAATAATTTAGAAGAGGGACCAAGAGTTAAGCCAATCAACGGTAGGTCGAAACTTGATGGAATCACACCCTGAGTCAGAGAAAATATAGTGGTTAAGAGTCAAAAGATGAGGTTGGGTAAAGAAGAATTAAGTTGATAGGAAGGGTCAGGAGAAAGAGTTAAGGAGAAGAGCAACACCCGAGATCTTAGCCATTAAGTGTGAAGAATAAGCTTTATGGTCAAGGGAATTGATTTATCATGAATAGAGTGGGGAAGGGTTCGGATGAGAAGAACTGAGTTAGAAGAAGGTTTTGGAGGAGAGTAATTAGGTTTGAGAGGGAGAGAATTGAATTGTAAACCAAAGAGGGGCAAAAACTAAGGTTGTTGCTTGATTTCAGGTTTAAGCCTAATGATCTTGGTGCTCTAAATTGCAAATATCTAGAGTTGTAGATTTCCAATTGAGGTGATTCCACTTGGATTAGAAAGCTAAGATTCGGGGCTTCAGTTTGATATGCTATATGATAGTATTCCAAGCTCGTTTGCACCCCCAAACAGACGCATTCTTGCTCAGGCAAGAAAGTTGTCAAAGAATGCAGGAATTCCAATTTGTTTCCTACGCTCCAGTTGCGCTTAGCGCAGCCTGAGCGCAGAAAACATAGGGAATTGCGGAAAACCTGCGCCCCAGCTGCGCTGAGCACAGCCTGAGCGCAGGAACGCATTCTGGTCCTTTTAAAACGCGTTTTAGCTTCTTCATTTTTCTTCACTTCTAGGGTTTTAGAGAGAGAGGGAGCTGGGAGAAGGAGAGCTTGATTAGGAGGCTTCTCCACCATCTCTTGGAGCTTGGATCTTCATCTTCTTCCCCTTCATTCTTCCATTCCTCCATTCCTTCTCCTATTTTCTCCATGGAGGTGAGTGTGACTCTCACTCACTTGTTTTCTTAATTGTTCTCATATGTATGCTCCCTATTCTTTCTTCCCTTGCTAATATTGTTGATTTTAATTATGATTTCATGAGTTGAATGGTAAACCCTAGGGTAGTGAATTTGGGGAATATTTGTTTTACTGAATTTTTGTCTCACATAATGATTAATCATGGGCCTTTGGCCATCACAGTCATACATCATGGGTTTAAGTATCACAGGGCTTTTAGCCATCACAATGCCTTCGGGCAACCATAGGGTCATTGACCGTCACAGGCCTTCGGGCAAATTATTTAAGAAAGATAGGGTAACCACATCGAACTCCTGGCCAAGAGGGAGATGGGGTCCCCAACCAAGAATGAATTATGAATGAGAATAATTAAGACTTAATCATAGGTTTCCCTGGACGACGGTCGTTGGCTTCTCAGGCCGAGCGCTCAACCACAGTCACGTTACAGAGAAAAGACCCCGGGTGCCGGGGTAACAACACCTCACAGTCATGCATTGCATCATAATCATAGTTTTAATGATGATGAATCGTGTTTAATTACCTCTATTTGTGATGCTTTGATAAATATGTATCTCTGTGATGGTTCTTGGTTTTCTCCCCACACTGCACACACTTGTCACGCTCATTGGGACGTAGTCTCATCCCACGATATAGGAATTATATTTCAGCTGTGCAGGTCGCTGTCAGATTCTTGGCGGAGGAGTTGAGGACTCAAATGAAGTAGATGTTAAGAATTGTAATTGTAGATTAATAGTGGATTGATGCATTATAGTTGAGACTTAGTTTGGCCATGGAGGTTTAGATAAGGATTAAATTGTATTGTACTATTCAACTATATTGGTGATTTTTCTGGTTTTCAGGTTAAGTTAGAAAATCTGGAAATGTCCAGTTTACAGGGAGACTCTGTCGGATTTCCGGCACAAGTGTTGTATATTCTTTTAGCCTAAGTTGTAAGTTAGTTTCATAGATTATGAGTGACGTATTACATTCGTGGAAGCTTAAGCAAACGTTGGATTGCTTAAGCAGGTGTATGAATTGTTGATGATACTTGAATGGCATGAAATAATTTCAGAAATTCGGAATAGTGTTTCCAACGGACAATACTTAATCTGATATTGATATAGATTTATTATTATTATTATATTATATTATTAGGGTAAAATATGTTTTTTGGTCCCTGCAAAATCAGCGAGTTTTGTTTTTCGTCCCTCCAAATTTTTTAAATAGTCCTCCCAAAATATTTATTTCCTTTTGGTCCCTGCCCTTTTTCTGCATGTTTCTGGAGCTGAGTTATCATGTTCCATTTCCTAAGACCCAATCCTATGTGTCCTTTGACTCTGACCTGGACTAAACACTTTTTATTTAATTAATTAATTACATTTTAGGAGTCAATTATGTTAGCTAATTAAGCAATTAAGCAATGCTAATTATTCCCGATAAAAACTTGGGAATTTCCCGATTCGAAGAAGAAGAAACCTACCCATTTTTAACCCTAAACTTTCACCCTTTGTCAATCACATATCCCCAAGCAAAGCAAGGGATCTCTGTGTCTGAAGACCTAAGTTGTTACCATCCAGTGAAGTCACGAGGAGGAGACGCAGTGAAGACGCGTGGTTCATGAAGGGACAAAGGCACTCTATTGAATCAGTAAAAAAAGTGTGTCGAGTCTCGTAGCTTGTAAGGAGCGTGGATGTAATTCCTTTCACTGTTTTCATATTCTCTTTTGTTTCCATGTGGGGAAAGTTGGGGGCCATGGGAATATTGAATGTTGTTTAATTGCATTTGTTTATTTGGTTCAACCCCCACCCCGTATTATACTAAGTGGTATTCATGCATTGAATGTGTAACTGAGTTATTTTAATGGTAGGTTTCATAGTTTGGCACTTCTTTAAATGCAAATATTGTAAACAAATGCATTCTTTAAACTGTAGGGATGTCTTTCTCTGTCTGTTTCCACGTGAGAGGGGCTTTTGGGAGTGATATGAAGGGTCATTATAAGGGGGTGAGGTACATGTTGTGCACAACTTAGATCAGGACAAGTGGTCCTTTTTTGAAGCAATAGGGATCTTTAAATAGGACCTTGGACTGGTAGGGAAGTTAAGACTTTGGTGGAAAGAGAAAGAAACTTGTTTTGATGAGGGTCTGAAGAAGATAATTTATGACAAAAAACATCAGAACTTGCAACCTATGCCATTAGTCATAAGTGTGCTGCTAACATTTATGTTAAGAGTGATTTAGGAGACAAGGTTGAATGCAGGGAAGAGAAAAGTTAGTGGAAGTGGTGATGTAGGGGGGAAGAAACCTGTGAGTGGGAATGATGATGGTAGGGGAAAGCAAAAGGTGAGTGGAAGTGGTGATGCTGGGGGGAAGAAAGCTGTGAGTGGGAATGGTGATAGTAAGGGAAAGCAAAAGGTGAGTGGAAGTGGTAATTCTGAAAAACATGTTGGGTCTTCAAGTGGAAAAGGAAAGAACAAATATGAGAGTGAAGACAGTGATGGTGAGGAGACCGATAATCGTGTAGGTGATATCCATTTTTCTGACAGTGAGGAGGAGAGGATATGTAGTGATGATGGGTTCGATGTATCTGGTGGTGATCTGGTTCATCCATTATATTGTTAAGCCAACTGGGCTAAGGAGGAAGTCTGTTCCAAGAAGAAAACCAATTAGCAGAGGTTTAAGAAGGAATGTTGATGCTTCTGGTGCAGGGGGTTTAATGAATCATCCTCTACTGTTAGAGGGTACTGATGGACAACAAATGAAATGGAGAAATGAGTACATAGTGAAGAGTTGGAAAGTGACTACAATAGCTTTGGAGGTGAAGATGATAGTAGGTCCAAATATGAGAGGTTTAGGAAGGAAGATATGTGTAGAACTTTCAATTTCAGGTTGGGTATGGAGTTTGCTTCATTACGTGAGTTCAAGGATGCTATTTTGGATTATTGTGTTTTAAATGGCAGAGAGGTGTTCTTTGAAAGGAATGATAAGGTTAGGGTTAGGCTGAGATGCAAACAAGAGTGTAATTTCCTTGCTTTGGTGAGTAAGGTAGGTGACAGTGCAACATATAGGATGAAAACTTTAGTCCCTGCAATCTTCTGCCTTTCTTTTATCCTACATTAATTAGTATTAACAACTATCATTAATGTTTAGGGGAAGAGTAACGTTACTACTGGAAACTCAAAAAGAGGAAGGCCCCCTAAAGGTAAGAAGACTGCAAAACAAGGAAATGCACAACATGAACTTGCTGGTACAGAACAAGGAACTGCAAAAAATACACCACATCCTGCCTCTGTTCAAGAGAAACCTCCTGAAACTACTTCTCAATCAAGTAATCTATATGAGCATATAGGAATCCTCAGGAATGCACATAATGCAAGCATGTATATCATGGTAAGTATGAGGACTTCCTTTTGATTCATTCTATTCAGTTTTAGGGTCTAAACAATGT
Organism: Sesbania bispinosa; assembly: GCA_026901365.1. Taxonomy (NCBI): domain Eukaryota; kingdom Viridiplantae; phylum Streptophyta; class Magnoliopsida; order Fabales; family Fabaceae; genus Sesbania; species Sesbania bispinosa. The sequence goes on from QLOH01000383.1 coordinate 904,029, forward strand.
TTTGTTGTATTTCACAGAACACATATGTTCCATCTTGCCAACAAATCTGGTTGATGCAAACAATATCATTCAAGAACTTTTTGTAATTGATACATTTCTATATCTAAATTTAGCTGCAACTACTTATGTGAAATGAGGCATTGTCCATAATCACTTTCATCTTGATACAAAATGTGGCACATGAGGTCATATCTGGCAAGCAGTATGACTGGCTGAAGGTGGCAAAGCAATTGGGATTTACTAACATTCAAGCTTACATGACATTTATGCAGAAAGTGGTAATTACATTGTATGTTGTTATTTCAGTGTTTACTCTATTCGACTCTAGTTTTATTCTAATAGATGGATTATTAAACTTTTAATTAGGATGAAGCAAAAAAGATGTGTGCTCCAGTTATTGCTGCTGCTGGTGATTGTGAGGGTGAAGGGACACAAGAATCTTAGGTCACAACTGTAAAATATAGACCACTGATTCAGCCCCACAACTCCCAGAAATGAAGTTGAAGACCTTGCATTTATGTACATTTTTTTTGTTTGTGATAGACCATAGTTAAAACCTTTTTTGTGTGATAGGCCAGTAGACCTTACTGTATTTGACCTTTACTTATTGGGAAATACTTATGTGAACAATGTTGTCCATCTATTTGAATCTCAATTAGTATAAAACTAAGATTTTGCAGAACAAGTGTTGAACTTTACAAATTTGCTTTCGATAGCATTAACACAAAACACATATTGGGGAGAACAGGAAACAAAGAAGTTACACAAAGACTAAATAACAGCTTGTGCAGGGGAGAAATGAATCTAATCGGGGTTAAATCAATCCGCTTGGGGGTTGACCCAAATTCCCCTACACCCCTAGTTTTTACTTGGTCACATAGTACATTGAAAAATATAAATATAAATGGGGTTTCTGATGAACTTCACCTAAGGCATATCACTTGAACCACGTAGTTTATGTTTATAAGAGTAGTGGTAACTTAAATTAATTTTATGTCTGCTTCGCCAGCAGTGTAGTTGGTGTTTTTTCATGGTTTTTTGACGTAAGCGTATGTGGGTCTATAATACACTATAAAGTTTGACCTGTTACATGCCAGATACTTCTGTTTTTCGTCCTTTGCCAATTACTACAATTTCTCTATATAATGTTCAACTCCAACAATAAAAAGTTATCATGAAGCTTTCTTCCTTCCCATTCTCCGTCCATATTTACTCCTGCTCGTTCATACCAGTTGTAGCATTTTATCTCTTAATAAAATATATTGTTGATAATTAATCATTTTCCCATTTAATTAATCAAACAATAAAATTATTTTAGGGTGCATGTATTTGTATTTGAGAGTTTTGAAGAAAAGGAAAAAAAGAAAAAATTTTAATTTTTAATTCAAAAGAGTTATATAATATTTATAAAAATAAAAAAGTTTAGACCATTAAATTTATATTAATCTATCATTTTTAATTTTAAAAATTATTAAAATAGAGAATATTAATTAGAAATAAAAAATGCTCTCCCCCTAATTTTTCCTTCAAATTCGTCCGTACATACACACCCTTAAAAATAATCATGACATCCCTTTATATTTTTCTTAGAGTTCTATATATTCATATCACATATTTATAAAAAGTTGGTGGACACTAGAATGCTCTCCGCAATGTGAGATTTCAGATGAAGATGCAGAAGGTGTGTAGTACATGGAATCATGGAAGAAGAAAGAAGAAGGAGATTCCGAGAAGTTGAAGCGCATTCAACATTTTCCTAATTGCCCCCTACAACACTAATGTATGCTGGTGAAATTGACTTGTAGTCGCGCCCTTGGAATTAACCCTGCTCCAAAAATTGACATTTTTGAGTTCCCTCCGTTTTGAAAGGATATGGTGATGTTGTTGAGACCCATCATAATCAGAACATGATGTTTCATCTAAGCTAATTAAAAGGCCTCCCCTGGTGAAAGGTGGAGTACTGAATGAAGATGGTGTTGGTGTTGGTAGTAGCTACTTTGTGAAATCAACAAGGGAAGGAGAATCTCTTCCAAGGAATGGCCTTGACCTCACTTTGAGGCTGTGAATAAGGTACTGTATCATAGCTAGCCCTTGAACCCTCTTTTCCATTTGTTAATTTACTTTATGAGTTCTTCGGAAAAAGGATCCTCTGCAGTTACTACTAGGGTCTGTAGAAACACGGGGGAAACACTAAAAGGGGGGTTGAATAGTGTCTTAATAATTTATGGAAGCTTTTCACAAACGATTAAGTTCAAAGTAGTTTCAGACAGATTTAGAAAGCTGTCTGAAGTTAAGAAGACTTCTGAAAGTAATTTTAAATAGGTTTTCCTTGCTTCTTTTAAAATTATTGAAACAATCTTCATATACCCTTGGGTTAGTATAAATAAATTGACAAGAGATAAGGGATAGAAGACTTAGCCAAGAAATTTATCCTGGTTCACCCACTAACACAGTGAGCTACGTCCAGTCCCAATGGCAAACAACCACTGGAATTTCCACTATATGAATATTCAGATTACAAGCTCAATATGAGTACCGTCACTCCAGACACAATGAGTTAAGTCTCTCCAGACACAATGAGTACAGTCTCTCCAGACACCACGAGTACAGTCTCTCCAGACACAACGAGTACAGTCTCTCCAGACACAACGAGTACAGTCTCTCCAGACACCCGAGTACAGTCTCTCCAGACACAACGAGTACAGTCTCTCCAGACACAACCAAGTATTCTTTTTCAGTCTAGCCTCTCCAGGCTCTTCAACTAAGTATTCTTTATCAGTCTAGCCTCTCCAGGCTCTTCAACTAAGTATTCTTTGTTTCAGACAAGCCTCTCCAGGCTCAATATGCAGTATTACAACCGAAATGTGTCTAAGCTTTGAACTACACAAGTTTTTAAACTTAAGCAGACACAATGCACAATAATAACTGAGGTATACTCAGGATATATAGATGATGTGCAAAGAAGATGAATCAGAGAGTTTTATCAAAGTAAAGCTCGCAGCGGAATATCTCTTAGGCTTTCTTGCAATAATTATCTATGTCACTATTTGATGGTCTTCATGGAGGGGTATTTATACCCAATCTTCAATCCGTTGTGAGACATGCTTATGAGAGCTCTGATATTTCTGACACGGTACAAGGTTGCTCCTGCCATAAAGCTGCTACATATGTTGCTGCAGAGGCTGCGTTGCAGAGATTTCCTCAGTGGTGTATGAAATTCAAAAATACCAGGAAAGGTTCTGTGTTCCTTGCTATAAACGTGTTACGTGCAGCAGAGGTTCAGAAAAGTCTTCACAAGCTTCAAAAGTGCCACGTCATTAATGAGACTTCAGACAGCTTCAACACTTCAGACGGGTAGTGCACTTCAGACGGCTTCAACGCTTCAGACGTGTTGAACCTTCAGAAGGCTTAACTCCTCAGACAGGTTGAAAGCACTTCACATAGTCTTTATATAAGCTTATAGTGGCTTGCTGAAATCATAGATAAATCATTAAAACATATATGTATCTATGATAAATATTTTAACTCAAATTTGTTAAGCATTAAAACTTGGGAATTGAGCTATCTTAAACATCATATTTTCTCTTATGATATTTTTGAGACTCAACATTCTCCCCATTTTTAATGATGACAAATTGTTTAAAATACATAAATCTGAAAGGAGTTTTAAAGATAAAAGAATAGATAGCTCCCCCTCAGATGATGATCTCTTAACTGTATTTACTCCCCCTGAGTCTGTGATCACTTCAGATTCAGATTTTGTTAGTTTAATACTCCCCCTTTTGTCATCAATCAAAAGGGAATTCCAGAGCATAACAACAACAACAATCATAGCAAAATCATGAAATATGAAAGGAAAACAGCAAACATAAACACAAGCATGATGTGAGACACTGATAGTATTAATCAAAATGTTCCAAAAAAAATTATCACTTAGCAGAAATAAACATGAGACATGGCTACACATCACTGACTACCCATCCTTCCTCAGCAAGCTTCTTTCATGAAGGAAATCAGCTCATCTTTGGCCTTGTCAATCTGAGAGATGAGAGCAGTCTTCATGTTCCTCTTGGCCACTTCTAATATGTTGTTGCTCTTGAAGAATCTTATCTTGTTTAGCAATGCAGATCAGCATTCTTTTTCTCTAGCTTCTCTATCTTCAGCCTGAGCTTTCTATTCTCTTCTTCAGGATCAGGTGGTGCTTCATAAAGAATAATCTGAATGTGTCTGCACACAAATCTCAGCACATCAAAAACCTGGAAGCAAACCATACTCTGTGGATGATACACTGGAAAGAATAATGTTCCAATGGACACCTAATCTTCTAGTCTTCATGAAATGATTCAGACAGAGTGGGAAATGGTCTCTAATGTAGTGATATTGCACATTTATGAATTTCCCATTCCCTATGATAGAATCAGCATCGGTCCAGTTGACCCAGAAGAGGATCCAACATCCTCTCTGATCTTCCAGTAAGATGACCAGACTCTGTCTCTTGAACTGTGATCCATGCCTCCACCTGTCTCTCCTGATCGTTGCTGGTAGCTCCTTCCATTCAGCTTGGAGTCAGAGGCTTGAAGGGAACAGGATAGGCCTTAGGTTCCTTGAACTTATCAGCAGGGCCTTCCTTCAGAGGGTACCTAGGAACAATTCTATCAGGTTGCACTAGAATCTTGGTGGTTGTCCTGATGGAAAATGTTCTAGGGGGCCTGTATCCTCTCATGCCAACAAGCTTTCAGATAATCCCTTTCAAAGAGTTCACCTTCTGTGCATAGATGCCTGACAAAACACCAGTCTTCATACTCATCTTCAGACAATCAGCATCAGAAAAGGGATCAAGTGGAGCCCACTTGTGAGCAGGTGGTACCACACCCTTTCTGATCTTCTCAAGTTGCCCTGAGTACTATCTGATCTAAGCTTCCTGATACTTTATTCTTTCAGCATCTGAAGTATGTTTGACTAGGCCCATGGTGCAGAGAGATAGGGGGTGTATCTCTGAAATATTGCAGCTCTTCATAGAGGTTTGGAAACTTGGGAACCCTTTCCCTCTCAAGAAAGGTCCTTCATACCTCTTATGGGGCACTTCAGCTTCTTCATCATACTGATGCTGAGTGAAAGGAAATGCATAAGGATCAAAAGTGGGTTCTGTGAAGAAATCCCTACTTTTAGGTCCTAGCCTAATGTGTTCAGGCAAGCATGACTCCCTTTCCACACCTTTGAGCTTTCTCCTGCTGAATCTCGACAATGGGATCTTCAGATGTGTTGACTCTGAAGATGATGATGATGAGATGCAGATGTGTGATGATTGAGGTAGGTATGATATGATAGGTGATGTGCTGCTTCTTCTTCCCTTCTCTATAGGTTGCCTTTCTTCTTCTTCTTTCTCCTCTTGTTTCTTTTCAGGTGAGGAAGGAGGTGATGGAGTCACATTGTCAAACCTCACCCTTGGTCTTTTCACAGGGGGTTTTGACCTTCTCAAGATTCAGACACCTTCTCCCTTTCAGCTTGTTTTTCTTCTTTTCTTCTTGAAATAGAGATTGGCCTTTACGAAGTTCTGGTACTTGCTAGCTTCATCCATAGCTTCCATTTGGCTAGCAATGCTCCTTGTAACCCTAGTAGTGGGTTCAGGAGCTGTCTCAAGAATCTTGCTCTTGGTTCTCCTCCTTTGCTGAACCCTAGACCTCTCTTCTTATTACTTTGAGCCAAGGTAGCTTGCCTTTCATCTTCAGCCACGGCTAGCTGAGAGGCCACAGCGATAGCATAGTCTGTCTTCTCTTGCTCACCTTCATATCCAATTCTTCTTGTTCTAAGGCAGTAGCTATGGCTGCCACTTGAATCAATTCTGGATCAGAGGGGCAAGCTGCCAAAGGTGAAGCTGCTACAGCTTCAAGATCAGCAAGGTTAGCAATCTCTTCCTCATGAGCCTTTCCTTCTATGTCAGAAGTAGGCTTAAGAGGTTTTGCGCCTTCAGAACCCTGACCCACTATTTCAAATGGCTTTTGCAAAGCCTTCTGAAACAGGTTTCAAATGCCTGAGTGTGCAGAGTAGAGGCTTGCTGAAGATTACCTTTGCTGCACTCCTCACAGGGAGCTTCTTCAGCTTAGGTTGAGGGGATGGTTTGGAGGCCTTGAACTCTCCTTTTCTGATGTCCCCTTGAAGCTCTGGTTCAAGAATCTATATTGTGCTTCCTCTTCTTGAGGCCTTCTCCATGAGGACAACTCTCCTCAGAGTAGGAGATGGAGGTCTTGGAGTGAGAGGGTTCTTCAGGTTCATGCTCTTTAGATTCGACTCACCAAAGAAGGCGGGTGACTTGTGATCAAACAGTCTTTCATAGGTACTTTAAAGTGCAAGAGTAACCTTTGTAATGAGAGTGTTGTGAGGTAGATTTGCACCAGAGTCTCTAATCTTCTTCTGCATGTGGAACATGATGATGCTGGGAAGATTGACTTTCTTCTTCTGCAGCAAGTGAATCATGCAGAATCTCTCCAATTTCAGACACGTGGTTTCTGCTTCCACTCTAGGGATTATGAGCACCCTAAGATGGAGTGAAGTACTCTACCTTATCCAGCAAGAACTTAGAATCAGGAGTCTTGGGTTCTTCTGTACCAGACAACATCTTTGTGTACTTCTTTTGCCCACCATTCCTCAACTCCCATCCAGGAGGTAAAGGTTTCTCCTTCAGCCTTGACCTTGGCATGGTGAGAGAATCCCTCATCAACAAAAACAGGGACTCCTAGAACAGTAGCCTTGATGCTTCATATACTCCATTGGAGTTAGGATTCCTCTAGCTGAAGCCAGAAATTCTATGACACTCTGCTCGGTGCCCATGAACAGTAGATGTTGTCAAAGAATGGAGTCCAGCCAGCAGCATCAAATCCTCAACCAATCCATACCTAGATTTCGAAGCTCTTCAAGGTCACACCTTTCGATTGACCACTTTCCACCGGAACTGGAAGACTTCTTTGGTGCCATTGATGAGTTGAGAAAACCTTGAGAGAAAACGGTTTGCTAAGAGAGAAGAGAAGTTCAAACAGTGCTGAGAGAAAATGTAAGACTTCCTCGACACTCTTACTCCTGCATCTTATAGACCCACGATGCAATGATGGCCTGTACCGGTTGCGCAGACATGGGTATCGTGCGAAGTGGAAGAAGACAAAATAAATGGAATTCAACCTCTCAGATAGCCACGTCAGCAAGTCATTTCAGACAAGTGAGAAATTTCAGACACACATATAAAATTTCAGACACCCTAGAATTTAGACATGTCACAATTTCAGACACCCTGGAATTTCAGATGCTCTTAAACATATCAGACACAATCAATTATTAGAAATGCATGTATGTTCAAATTATTGCGTATGAACTAAATCTATCTTCAGTCAGGGGTTTTGTGAATATATCTGCCCATTGATGCATCTGTGTCATGAACTGAATATCAAAAACACCTTTCTGAACATAGTCTCTAATAAATGATGCTTGATTTATCTATATGCTTAGCCCTAGAGTGTGGATAGGATTTTTAGAATAAATTAATTGCACTTGTATTATCACACAAAACAGGTATAGCAGAGATAGGAATATTAAAGTCCTCAAGCTGATATCACCCATAGCAGTGTGAACAACAACTGGCTGCTGAGATGTATTTGCTTCTGCTGTTGATAATGCAATGGTGCTTGCCTTTGCTTGACCCAGCTGATCATGTATTTCCAAAGAAATGACATCCCCACTGGTGCTCTTTCTTTCTATTCTATCTCCAAGCAAAGTCAGCATCACAGTATCCTATTAACCTGCAATCCTTGTTCTTTCTTATAGCAAGACCAAGATTAGTAGTGCCTTTAAGATATCTAAAAATTCTCTTTAAGCTTTGTAATGAGTATTCTTGGATCTGATTGAAATCTAGCACAAAGACACACACTGAACATTATGTCAGGTCTGCTTGCTGTTAGATACAATAAAGAGCCAATCATTCCTCTATACAAGTTTGATTTACTGGTTCTTCATTTTCATCCTTGCTTAATATGAAGATGGATGCATAGGTAGTTGACCATGGGTTTGCAATCATTAAGTTAAACTTTGAGCATTTCTTTGTATATTTTTCTTGATGGATCCATATACAATCAGAATCTTGCTTAATCTAAGTCCTAAGAAAATTTTAGTTCTCCATTAAACTCATTTCAAACTCTGATTGCATTAACTTAGAAAACTCCTTGCACAGGAAAGAATTAGTTGAACCAAAAATAATGTCATCAACAATATCTGACAAGTATAAGATCTTTGTTAGACTGTTTTCTAAAAAGAGTTGTATCTACTTTTCCTCTTTCAAAACCATTTTTGATAAGAAAACTGCTTAATCTGTCATACCAAGCTCTTGGGCTTGTTTCAGACCATAAAGAGCCTTTTTCAGTTTGAAAACATGATCAGGAAAAGCTATATCTTCAAAACCAGGGGGTTGTCTAACAAAAACCTCTTCTTCAATGAATCCATTTAGAAAAGCACTTTTGACATCCATTTGATATAGTTTGATGCCATTATTTACAGCATAAGAGAGAAGAATTCTAATTGCTTCTAACCTGGCAACAGGGGCAAAGGTTTCAGTGAAGTCAATACCTTCTTGTTGATTGTATCCTTGAGCCACCAATCTTGCCTTGTTTCTGACCACTTTTCCTTCTTCAGACAGCTTGTTTCTGAACACCCATTTGGTTCCAATAATAGTTTTCCCATGGGGTTTAGGAACAAGGGTCCAGACATCACTCCTAGCAAATTGATTTAGCTCTTCTTGCATGGCTAGGATCCACCCTTCATCATGCAGAGCTTCATCAATGTTCTTTGGCTCAATTTCAGACAGGAAAGCAAGAGAATTCAGATTCTTGAATTTTGATCTTGTCTTCACTCCTTCTGAAGTGCTGCCAATGATTTGCTCCTTAGGATGATGTGACTTGTATCTCCAGTTAGTTTTCTGAGATACTGTTTGATCTGTCTGAGGCTCAACATTTGTCTGAAGAGGTTCAGTGACAGATGGTACTTCAGACACCTGTTCATCCTTCAAGCTATCATGGTCATTCAGCTCCATACCTGCAAAATCATCTTCTAGATCTGATAGTTCCCTATCAGTCTCTTTCATGTCATTGAATTTAACATGAATTGATTCCTCTACAATTAAAGTTCTAGAGTTATAAACTCTATAGGCTTTAGATGTTTCAGAATAACCTATGAAAAATCCTTTGTCAGACTTTGCATCAAATTTTCCAAGATCATCCTTGGTGTTGAGTATGAAACACTCACATCCAAAGGGATGGAAATATGATATGTTGGGTTTCCTTCCTTTCCACAATTCATAAGGAGTCTTTTTCAGAATTGGTCTTACCAATATTCTGTTTTGAAGGTAGCAAGTGTGTTAATAGCTTCTGCCCAGAAGGATCTTGGTAGGTTGCAAGAGTTGAGCATGGTTCTTCCCATTTCTTGCAAGCTTCTGTTCTTTCTCTCAACAACCCCATTTTGCTGAGGTGTTCTTGCCACAGAGAAATTGTGTGAGATCCCATTCTCATCACAGAACAGTTGAAAGTTTGCATTCTCAAACTCTCCACCATGATCACTTCTGATGAAATACAGAATCCTTTTCATTCTGTACCTTCTTGCAGAATATTGTGAAATTCTGAAAGTCTCATCCTTGCTTCTTAGGAATAACACCCATGTAAATCTAGAATAGTCATCAACAATGACCAAACCATATTTCTTACCACTAATGCTTTCTGTTCTAATAGGACCAAACAAGTCAATGTAAGTTCTATGGTCTGCTAGTGAAACAACATCCTTACTCTTAAAAGAGTGTCTTGTTTGTTTCCCTTTCAGACAGCTTTCACATAAAATGTCAGATTTGTAGAAAGCTTGGGCAGTCCTTTAACAAGTTGTGTTTTGCTAACTTTGAGATTAATCTCAAGCTGGCATGCCCAAGTCTTTGATGCCAAATCTGTTTTTCATCTTCAACAGAATGAAACATTTTACATTTTGACTTGCTAGCTCCTCTAGATCAATTTTGTACACATTACTGTGTCTCTTAGCAGTAAAAGGTTTGATCAGAGAGTCTTTGACTATACATCCTTCTTAGTAAAGGAGACCACATATCCACTGTCACACAATTGACTTATGCTCAGTAGATGCTGAAGTCCCTCACTAGAAGAACATTTTAATAAGGGATAAAGGAGATATACCTACAGTCCCTATCCAGTGATCTTCCCTTGCTGATTTCCACCAAAGGTGACCACACCTCCTGCTCTGGGTCTAAGGTTTTGGAACAAAGACCTTTCTCCTGTCATGTGTCGCGAGCACCCACTGTCCAGGTACCATTTGTGGGGTTTCCTTTGTCCTGTTAAACACATCTGCAACAGGAATGATCAAGTTTTTAGGTACCCATATTCTTTTGGGTCCTTTCTTGTTAGCTTTGGGCCTTGCTTTTCTCTTGTGTTTGCACTGAGTCACATTGTGTCCAGGCTTGCCACAGTGAGAACACCCAATAACCTTCTTTTTGCCTTTAGTAAAATTTAAGACAGTAGGAGGTTCAGAGGTGTTGTGATCACAAAAGCCTAAACCACTTTTGTCAAGAGGATCCCTTTGATTGCCCAGCAATCTGTTAAGGTTATCTGTCCCTTTGACAAACTTAGCTAAGTCTTTTGTCAGTTCCTCAACTTGTTTCTGAAGTTTTTTGTTTTCTTCAGAGACAGTTTGTGAACTGCTGCTTTCAGTTACAAGGATTTTCTCCTTGAGCATAATATTTTCTATCTCAAGAGCCTCATATTTGCTGCACATTTCTGTGTGGACTTTGGATAGATTCTTATACTCTTGGAAAAGTTCCTTGGAACTTTCCATCAGGTCATCATACATCTCTTGCAGAGTTAAGGGAAATACCTCAGCTTCAGAGCTGTCTGATGAGGGCAGGCTGGCCATGAGACACAGGTTGGCCTCTTCTGAAGTGTCTTCCTCTTCTTCTGAGGTGGACTCATCAAGATCCTCCCATGTTGCCATCAGTCCCTTCTTTCTTGAAGATCTTCTTCTTTTTAGGTGTTTTTCTTCAGTTTTGGGCATTCAGCTATCATATGACCTGGCTGTTTGCATTCATAGCAAGTAATTTTGTCATTTTGAAAATCCTTACCTGACTTACCTACTTTAGAGGTTGAAGGTTGGTTCTTTCTCAGCTTTCCTCTTTTGTAGCATCCTCTTGATTTTCCTGCTGAGAAGAGCAAGATCATCGTCTTCTGAGCTATCTTCAGAGTCGTCATCTGCTTCTGAAGTTTCCTCAGCTTGCATAGCCTTCATGCTGCCATGCCTAGGCTGTTTGGCCTTGGAGTTTAGTGCTAGAGACTTCTTCTTGTTGTCATCTTCTTCAAGTTCAAGCTCATGGACCTTGAGAGATCCCAACAGTTCTTCCATTCTAAGAGAGTTTAAGTCTCTTGCTTCTTGAATGGCAGTGACTTTGGGTCTCCAGGACTTAGGCAAACTTCTTAGAATCTTTCTATTGTTGTCTCCAGATTCATAAGTTCTACCTAAGGACCTGAGTCCATTAGTTATAGTCTGAAACCTTCCAAACATCTGGTCAATGGTTTCAGATTCCTCCATCTTGAACATCTCATATTGATGTATGAGCATGCTGATCTTGGATTGCTTGACCGTTTCTGTCCCTTCATGGGCTGCTGCAAGAGTATCCCAGATCTCCTTGGCAGAAGTACATCCATGAACCTTCTCATACTCTGATTTATTCAAAGAACATATCAGATAGAGTTTGGCTTTGGCATTCATTTGTACTCTAGCCTTCTGCTCCGAGGTCCATTCAGCCTTAGGAATGGGCACTCCATTATGCATAGGCATATAGTCTCCATCAGTGACCACATCCCAGACATCAATGTTGTTGCTCTCAATGAACAACTTCATACGATCCCTCCAGTAGTGGTAATCCACTCCATTGAATGCTGGGGGCCTTGTGATAGAGGCTCCTTCAGAGATGATTGTCTGTTGTTGTTGGAAGCTTCCATCTGGATCTTTAGTCCTCAACACTTGTTAGGTGCTCAACCCTGAGTTGAGCTCTGATACCAACTGTAGAAACACAGGGAAACACTAAAAGGGGGGTTGAATAGTGTTTCTTAATAATTTATGGAAGCTTTTCACAAACGATTAAGTTCAAAGTAGTTTCAGACAGGTTTAGAAAGCTGTCTGAAGTTAAGAAGACTTCTGAAAGTAATTTTAAATAGGTTTCCTTGCTTCTTTTAAAATTATTGAAACAATCTTCAATACCCTTGGGTTAGTATAAATAAATTGACAAGAGATAAGGGATAGAAGACTTAGCCAAGAAATTTATCCTGGTTCACCCACTAACACAGTGAGCTACGTCCAGTCCCAATGGCAAACAACCACTGGATTTCCACTATATGAATATTCAGATTACAAGCTCAAATATGAGTACAGTCTCTCCAGACACAACGAGTACAGTCTCTCCAGACAACAACGAGTACAGTCTCTCCAGACAACGAGTACAGTCTCTCCAGACACAACGAGTACAGTCTCTCCAGACACACAAGTATTCTCAGTCTCTCCAGCTCTCAACAAGTATTTTCAGTCTAGCCTCTCCAGGCTCTTCAACTAAGTATTCTTTTCAGTCTAGCCTCTCCAGGCTCTTCAACTAAGTATTCTTTGTTTCAGACAAGCCTCTCCAGGCTCAATATGCAGTATTACAACGAAATGTGTCTAAGCTTTTGAACTACACAAGTTTCAAGCTTAAGCAGACACAGTGCACAATAATAACTGAGGTATACTCAGGATATACAGATGATGTGCAAAGAAGATGAATCAGAGAGTTTTATCAAAGTAAAGCTCGCAGCGGAATATCTCTTAGGCTTTCTTGCAATAATTTCTCTATGTCTCTCTTTTGATGGTCTTCATGGAGGGGTATTTATACCCAATCTTCAATCCGTTGAAATACCACCGTTTAGAGATAGCATTAAATGCTATTTAATCCGTTGTGAGACATGCTTATGAGAGCTCTGATATTTCTGACACGGTACAAGGTTGCTCCTGCCATAAAGCTGCTACATATGTTGCTGCAGAGGCTGCGTTGCAGAGATTTCCTCAGTGGTGTATGAAATTCAAAAATACCAGGAAAGGTCTCTGTGTTCCTTGCTATAAACGTGTTACGTGCAGCAGAGGTTCAGAAAAGTCTTCACAAGCTTCAGCAAAAGTGCCACGTCATTAATGAGACTTCAGACAGCTTCAACACTTCAGACGGGTAGTGCACTTCAGACGGCTTCAACGCTTCAGACGTGTTGAACCTTCAGAAGGCTTAACTCCTCAGACAGGTTGAAAGCACTTCACATAGTCTTTATATAAGCTTATAGTGGCTTGCTGAAATCATAGATAAATCATTAAAACATATATGTATCTATGATAAATATTTTAACTCAAATTTGTTAAGCATTAAAACTTGGGAATTGAGTGTCTTAAACATCATATTTTCTCTTATGATATTTTTAGACTCAACAGGGTCATGTAAGAGAGAACAGAGACAATGCAGTATCTGATTCGTTGTCTTAGGGTTTTATTTGAAAATATATTGTATATATATGAATTTGTTTTATTTATTTATTTATTTATTGTAGTTGCATCTGAGCATGTTGAGAGGGAGGGATTGAAGAAGGTGTGGATGCTGCTGTGGACTCTAATTAAGATGGTTGTTCTGGAGTATGTGTAATTGGATGATAGTTGTAGTAGTATGTAGGAGTCTTTTTATTATCATGAATTAATGTCTTGGTTCTCTTCTAAATTATCTGAAAGTAGGTCTATTGTGTTTGTGTTGCTGTTGTAGTTCTCTTTAATGTATATATGAAGCTATAATTTGTAAGTTTTTTTTAATTAATATCTGTAAGGGTTGGAGCTATAATGAAAATCCATATATAATTCCAATTGCGCGTTTAATTGATGTGAGCCTATTTTGAACAACCTCAATTGATCTTGTCTTTTTTAATAAAGATGAAAATGGTTTTTATAAGGTTCCATTTTTTGTTTTTTAATGAAATTCAATGAGATCCAGAGATACCGTGTCTTCATCAATATTGATTCTATCTGAATTGTTCATCTCCAAATTAATGATATCAATGGCGATTCATAAATATTCAATTTTATTTTATTTTTTTTTATAATTTAAGCTATAACAATTTTCATATTCAATATATTCACAAATGTTTGTATTTTTAGTCTCATCGAGATCATTGTTTATTTTTTCTAGTTTGAGTACCATTTGTACTCAATTAATAATTTTTTTCTTTATCAAGCCAAAAACAAAAGATTATTGCGGGTCAATTTAATTTTGTTTCACATATACAATTTCTATTTATTTTATATCTTTTGAAAATCCCATAACTATATGACACAGGAAATAATGAGTATATACGTCTATAGAAACAAAAAAGGAAAAAAGAAAAGTAAAAGATGCAAGGAACAAGGAAGCAAGAGATTGAAAAGAGAAGGAAAAGAGAGGTGTAAAAGAAAAAATGTGAATGAAATATTATTATATATTCAATGAAGAATGATTATTATACACCTCCGAAAGGTATGACCACCTTGGAATTACATAGAAATAAGAAAAAAAAAGATAAAAAAACATTAATTATAATAGAAAAAAAGAGATATGGGGAAAAAATTGAGATGCAGACAGTTATCTTTTGTTGATTTAATAATATTAAGATAAAAGCCTCAATACTTTTAGGGTTAAGAAAATGAAATGCCTAACTTTTTAGCGGGAACATTCAATTGCTAGCAATTTAATTATACCACCATCTGCTTATTAGAGTAATAATTTGTTTTCTATACTAGAATAATTATTAATTTTGAATAGATACAATCTTAACAACGTCATAGATTTAATATATCTTTGGTTTTTTAAAAAATTAATTTTTTTACATATTACCTAAATCCTTTTAAGATAAGATAATTAGTGTAAGGAAAGAGAATAAATGAAGTAAATGAGAGTAGATGAGGGAAAGAAAGAAAAGGTTTTTAATTACCAAACGTGTTAATTCATAATAAGATGAATATTTTCTGTAGCCCTAACTCTTTATGAAATTTGTAATAAAACTTTAACGTCCAAACTTTAACTCCTCTCCACCCTTCCCCAAGAAAACCCTTACTGGCTTTTGTCTTATGCACCCTTGTATTCAGACAATCTGGCACCCTTTCTAGGGAATCGGTTAATATATTATATGATCAACGTTTTTTATCATACCTTCTGGATACGATCATAATACACTCAACGCGACGTCGCTTGATCTTATTTACAAAGGTGTGAGGCTCGAACTAGTCAATGCATTGCTATGAATCACCCCCCATGCCACAATTTAATTACCATTTTACACCAAAGAATCAAAAGATCTAACCCCACCCTGTGGTTTTACAGACTTGAGTTTACACCATAAAAAAATCCTTGTTTTCGTGAAATTATAAAGAGAAATATAAATTGTATATGTCAACCTATTCAATAAAGAGAGGGAAAGAGAGAGAAAAATGTGAGATGTGACGAGTGATATAATGGAAAGAGATAGAAAAAAGTGTGTTGTATGTTTTTATGTTGTATGAATTGATATCTCAATGATAAATTGCAGCATATATTGCTTGAAAAATGACAAAAAACAAACAAATGAAAAACTTAATTATAAGGTTCCATTTGTTTTACTTTTACCGTTGCAAGATTCGCAGAATTGATTTAAAATCATTTTCGTTCAACGTGTTTTGTAAAACGTGCATCACTCATATCAGTCATTGATTTCTAGAATCAATTCTACTCATTGTAAACCAAGCAAACACCAAAATTCAAAATCTTTTTTTTTTTGGTAAATTCAAAATTCCAAAATCCAAAAATAATACCCCCTAGCTATCCAACCCCTCACCTATAAATACCTTCACTTTAGATATTCAACTACGCTCAACCACACACACACACACACCACTTTGTAGTGGTCACATGTTTCTAATCATCATGGAAAGTGAGTAAGATCACACCATATCAGAGGGTGAGGGTGAGAATGAGAATAGAGTACTCATGATCATGACAGTTGTTCTAGCAATAGCAGCGTGCCCCTCATCGTCCCTTTAAACGAGTTCAGATGCTTAGACTGTTCTGCAATGTACTCAACATTGAAGAGCCTTGGAGAACACATATGTGAAGGCAAGGTGCAGAGAATGACTAGATACCTCATTGATGGTTTTAACACAAACCCATAACCAGAGGTACCACCACCCACACCAAAACCAAATGTTGCCCAGAACGTAGGTTCGGTTGATGCAAATGCACCACCAACACCATTCTATGTTGATGATGACTCTTCAGGGAGGACCCTGGACCTTCTGTGGATGATGGAACGAACCTCAGGTTCGGTTCCGAACCAGAAATCTACCGAACCAAGTGGAAATGCTGCTGATGGAGTGGATTTGGACTTGAAGCTCTAGTCTGTCTGTCTGATCTAACTAGTTTTTTTTTCAGTTATTTTTGAAAAAATAAATTAATGTTGAATTGGGACTGGAGGTAATGTTGTTATCTTTGGTTTAATTTTCTGATGTGTTTGTGTTTAATGGGGTTCTGGACTTTGCGTCACTTTTCTTTAATGGTTGCTTTTTAATATTTCATTTAGGATTTATGAGTTTGGTCTCGGCTGGTTTGTCCGTGATGTGGGATTCTTTTAATTTTGCTTTGTTCATCAGTCCAGGTTTCAGGTGTACAACTTGCGCTGTTGTTACCCTCATCGTTTAATGATAGTTGAATTGTTGTTGTTGTTTAGTGTCTAAATAACAATACTTATTTCCTCACTCCATAATCATCTGCTGCTCATTTTCAATCAACGAGCACCAAAGAAAAAAAAGAAACCTTTCTAAAGAGGGGAGTTCAAAAATCGATTCATCCAATACGCCCATTGAAATTCAGACGATTATGCTGTTCTATGACCAAGGATTGTTCTAGATGGCGCTTGTCGGAAAAACCTTATTTGAGAGTGAAACATAAAACTATTTTTATTTAATTTCCATCAATATTTTTTCACATGAAGAATACGAGCACAAAGTTAATAAGTGAAATTTATGTTTTTTTTTCTAAAAATTAAGGATGGATGAATTGGATATTATATATATATATATATTTGGTAAAGTTGTAAAGACATGATAAAATTGTCACAAAATATGATACAATTCAATCATATGTTAAGCCACTTGTATTAATAGATTTTCCAGTTGTGCCCTTCTAGTATTTGTGTTAAACTGTTGTTATATATTATTATTATTATTATTATTATTATTATTATTATATATTATTATCTGGAATAGAGCCAATATATTATCATAGTGCAAAAGAATAATAAATATATTATAATGTATTTTTATTGTTGATATTTTGTCTAGGGTCATATAATATCATTTCTTTTGGGGGGGTTAGAGTATCCCCTCGATTAGAGTATCCCCTCGTCCCATATGTGAGAAATTAAATCCAGGACTATATATGTTTTATTTCTTTATTTTTATAAATATATATAATATAGATAAGGCTCTTGTAAAGTGAGTTTGTCATGAGCAAATAAAATTATATTTATCATTAATTTAATTTATGTATCATAATCACAACAACAACAACATCCCCATTGTCGTCCCTTACTTATTCACTTCAGAGACAAAATCATTTTTAGAAGAGTTTTATAGTATAGCTCTTTTGTAATATTCATATTTACACACAAGTTCAATAATTAATTAATAAGTCATTATACTATCTTTATACTCCATAAATTTACAATGTGTTGGTGGGACATCATCAAAATTTATTAAAGTGAATCTATTTATATTCTTATTAAAAAAATTTAAGTTTTAATTTTAAATTTTAAAAACTTAATTAATATCTTTTAAAAATTAAAAACTCGCAACTACTCTAAATATGGCCTACATTATTGTTATATGATTGTTATAACTAGTCAAGCACTTGAGAAAAATCATATTATAAACTTAAAGCACAAACATACATCTCAAACAAAGTTTATAATTCTAAAGGCTAGAACACTTAAACACTTGTGCACTAGAGTGTTTTCTAGCGATTTCTAATTGAAATGATGAAATCAAACAAAAATGGTGAATATGATGTGAAAGATTTGAACATTATAGATATTTTAAAATTGTGTTATGAAATATATACAAAAAAAATAGAGCATAAATTCTGACAAAACCCTTTTTGACAAATGACTTGTAATGTTGCCTCACACACTTGCTCGTAGGCTATATATACAAGTCGAAACTTGATTCTCAATACTTGCCCATAGACTATATACAAGTCGAAACTTGATTCCATATATACTTGCCCGTAGGCCATATACAAGTCAAAGGCTTTAATTCCATATTTACCAACTATGCCATATACAATACATTACTCCTATTTACCAATATGCCATATACAATATCTCAAACATTAAATTGTGCAAATCATATACTCCAATCAATTAAATACCAAATTTTATTTTAATTATAATATAACATATAAGGTAATAAAAAAATTCAAGTATAAAAAACAATCAATCTTCGCACAAATACCTAAAAGAATGAGAAAGATATGAGAGGAGATCATTTAAGAGAATAATCAAATAGGATAAAGGTGAGGTGTGTGGATTACACTGACCTAAAATGCGACCTAAATGATGTTTCTAAACTGAGACTACCTATTAGGTTTCCCGCATGTTTTTCTTCTTTATATATATAACTAATACTTTATATAAATAAAGTAAAACATACTTAACCTGATATTGATATAGATCTATTATTATTATTATTATTATTATATTATTATTATTATTAGGGTAAAATGTGTTTTGATCCCTGCAAATCAGCGAGTTTTATTTTTTCGTCCCTCCAAATTTTTTTTAAATAGTACTCCAAAATATTTATTTCCTTTTGGTCCCTTCCCTTTTTTTGCATGTTTCTGGAGCTGAGTTATCATGTTTTCTTTCCTAAGATCCAATCCTATGTGTCCTTTGACTCTGACCTGGACTACACACTTTTATTTAATTAATTAATTACATTTTAGGACTCAAATATGTTAGCTAATTAAGCAATTAAGCAATGCTAATTATTCCCGGTAAAAACTTGGGAAATTCCCGGTTCGAAGAAGAAGAAACCTACCCATTTTAAACCCTAAACTTTCACCCTGTGTCAATCACATATCCCCAAGCAAAGCAAGAGATCTCTGTGTTTGAAGACCTAAGTTGTTACCATCCAGTGAAGTCACGAGGAAGATACGCAGTGAAGACCCGTGGTTCGTGAAGGGACAAAGGCACTCTATTGAATTAGTAAAAAAAAGTGAGTGGGGTCTCTTAGCTTGTAAGGAGAGTGGAGGTAATTCCTTTCACTGTTTTTAGATTCTTTTTTGTTCCATGTGGGGAAAGTTGGGGGGCCATGGGAATATTGAATGTTGTTTGATTGCATTTGTTTATTTGGTTCAACCCCCACCCCGTATTATACTAAGTGGTATTCATGCATTGAATGTGTAACTGGGTTATTTTAATGGTAGGTTTCATAGTTTGGCACTTCTTAAATGCAAATAATGTAAACAAATGCATTCTTTAAACTGCAGGGATGTCTTTCTCTGTCTGTTTCCACGTGAAGGGGCTTTTGTGAGTGATCCGAAGGCTCATTATAAAGGGGGTGAGGTACATGTTGTGCACAACTTAGATCAGGACAAGTGGTCCTTTTTTGAAGCAATAGGGATCTTTAAAGAGGAACTTGGACTGGTAGGGAAGTTAAAACTTTGGTGGAAGAGAAGAAACTTGTTTTGATGAGGGTCTGGAGAAGATAATTGATGACAAAACAACATCAGAACTTGCAACCTATGCCATTAGTCATAAGTGTATTGCTGACATTTATCTTGAGAGTGATTTAAGAGACAATGTTGATAATGCAGGGAAGAGAAAAGTTAGTGGAAGTGGTGATGTAGGGGGAAGAAACCTGTGAGTGGGAATGGTGATGGTAGGAGAAAGCAAAAGGTGAGTGGAAGTGGTGATGCTGGGGGGAAGAAAGCTGTGAGTGGGAATGGTTCATCCATTGTATATTGTTAAGCCAACTGGGCTAAGGAGGAAGTCTGTTCCAAGAAGAAAACCAATTGGCAGAGGTTTAAGAAGGCATGTTGAAGCTTCTGGTTCAGGGGGTTTAATGAATCATCCTCTACTATTGGAGGGTATTGATAGGCAAACAAATGAAATGGAGAATGAGTACCATAGTGAAGAGTTGGAAAGTGACTATAATAGCTTTTGAGGTGAAGATGACAATAGGTCCAAATATGAGAGGTTTAGGAAGGAAGATATGCATAGAACTTTCAATTCAGGTTGGGTATGGAGTTTGCTTCATTACATGAGTTCAAGGATGCTATTTTGGATTATTCTATTTTAAATGGCAAAGAGGTGTTCTTTGAAAAGAATGATAAGGTCATGGTTAGGGTGAGATGCAAACAAGAGTATGATTTCCTTACTTTGGTGAGTAAGGTAGGTGGCAGTGCAAACATATAGGATGAAAACTTTAGTCCCTGCAGTTTTCTGCCTTTCTTTTATCCTACATTATTAGTATTAACAACTATCATTAATGTTTAGGGGAAGAGTAAGGTTACTGCTGGAAACTCAAAAAGAGGAACGCCCCCCCTAAAGGTAAGAAGACTGCAGAACAAGGAAATGCACAACATGAACCTGCTGGTACAGAACAAGGAACTGCAAAAAATACACCACATACTGCCTCTGTTCAAGAGAAACCTCCTGAAACTACTTCTCAATCAAGTAACCTATCTGAGCATATAGGAATTCCTTAGGAATGCACATAATACAAGCAGGTATATCATGGTAAGTATGAGGATTTCCTTTTGATTCATTCTTATTCATTGTTTAGGGTCTAAACAATGTGTTTGTTGTATTTCACAGAACACATATAGTCCATCTTTGCCAACAAATCTGGTGGATGCAAACAATATCATCCAAGAACTTTTGGTAATTGATACATTTCTATATCTAAATTTAGCTGCAACTACTTATGTGATATGATACATTGTCCATAATCACTTTCATCTTGATACAGAATGTGGCACGGGAGGTCACTTCTTGCAAGCAGTATGACTGGCTGAAGGTGGCAAAGCAATTGGGATTTACTAAAATTCAAGCTTACATGACATTTATGCAAAAAGTGGTAGTTACATTGTATGTTGTTATTTCATTGTTTACTCTATTCAATTCTAGTTTGATTCTAATAGATGGATTATTAAGTTTTAATTAGGATGAAGCAAAAAAGATGTGTGCTCCAGTTATTGCTGTTGGTGGTGATTGTGAGGGTGAAGGGACACAAGAATCTGAGGTCACAACTGCAAAACATAGACCAATGATTCAACCCCACAACTCCCAGAAATGAAGTTGAAGACCTTGCATTTTGCACATTTTTTTTGTGATAGGCCAATAGTTAAACCTTTTTTTGTGATAGGCCAATAGACCTTATTGTATTTGACCTTTTACTTATTGGAAATTACTATGAACGATGTTGTCCATCTATTTGGATCTCAATTATGTATTAAACTAGTATTTTGCAGAACAAGTGTTGAACTTTACAATTTGGTTTCAATCCACGGTCTTTAGTTATATTCAATATTGCCTTTGCATTTACAGTACATTACTTAATTTACCACTTTTGGTTTCAATCCATGGTCTGGATTAATTTCAACACAATTCATACAATTTGTTTAATTAACAAGCAAAGGCTATCATAGATTGAACTTCAGTAAAGGAAAGCATAGACTATTTTGGACACCAAATGAACACTTTCATTAACAACATCCAAAAGGTTTACAAATTGCTATAAACCATACTGAAATTAGACCACTTACATTTAGTACCATAAACATTAATGTTGTCCCCAAATTACTCTGACAACCTAAACCTACACACTCTTCCTCACCCCATCACACTTAGCCATACACAACAGTAACCCAACCAAATTCACAGCCACACACAGAATCACACAACACTCTGTACCATCTCCTTCCTCCTTTCACCACTTAACTTCAATTGCAGCTTCCCTATCTTCTTTTCAAGTGTTCATGTTCTGCACAATATTTTCCATGTCATCCAATCTTCCTCCTTGCTCAGAAGCCTCGTCATCAGCCCAACGAAAAAACTGCAATTCTGCTCTTTCTGTATAGCGAGAATAAACCGGATTATAAGAGTAGGGGAAGAAGCAACAAGTTTTAAATCAGAATGCGCTACTTACATCCCAGTTAGGGCATTCTTCAGAACATTCTCCCTGGATTTCTTACGGATTTGACTTCAACAGGGTCACTTCCTCACACCACGCACAGTACATCCTTCGCGCTATGGAGGATGAGGATGATGACTTGCAAGCGGCAGACCTCTTCTCAGCACCGTAGCTTTTCATTTTCATGGCTTCTTACAAGAATCCACTTGCTCTGCAACGCGGAGAAATGGCAGAAATTAGGGCACGCAGGGGAGGCTTCACATATGGGGAAGATAGAGCTCATGAGTCTCCTTATATTTGCAAGTCATTAGTCTAGGTCAGAGTCAAAGGACATGTAGGATTGGGTCTTTGGAAAGAGAACATGACAACTCAGCTTCAGAAACATGCAAAAAAGGGGCAGGGACCAAAAGAAAAAAAAATATTTTGGGAGGACTATTTAAAAAAAAAATTGGAGGGACGAAAAACAAAACTCGCTGATTTTGCAGGGACCAAAAACATATTTTATCCTTATTATTATTAAATATTTTAGAATAAAGTTAATTTTAATTCTAGTTAATTGTATGAGTATTTATTTTAATTTTTTATCTTTTAGAGATAAAACTACATTTATTATAATGATAAAGTGAAATTTAATTTTACACTATAAACTTAAGGTTTAGATACCCTATCTTTATAAATATGTTTATATTTATATATTTAACCTATTTTTTCTACATTATATTCATACATTATTAACATTGTTCAAATTCCTAAATTAAATTTTTGTAAAAATTTGGATGTTACAAACTAATCAATTTAATTGTTGATCAATTACATAAAATTATTCTTCAACATCATATATATGAAATTTTAAACAATCTAGATATCCCCATGTAAGTTATGTAATAATAACATTTTCATTTATTTTAAATAACATATTATATGTTAAATGTAACAAAGTATCAATTTATTTTTAACTTGTATAAAATTTTGTAAATTTTATTTATTTTATAAGAACTTTCAATTTAATACTTATTTTATAAAAAACTGTTAAGAAATTTAAGTGTAAAATTTGATGATTGGTGTCCATTAATTTTTTTAACATTTTACGAAAAATGCATATATACATTATACGAGACATATAGATTTTCTACAAACGATATGGATAATCACTTATGATCATGCATTGCATAAACAAGGCAACGTGTGTCAATGATTATAATGGAAACTCCAAGTCAATCGGCATTTTGCTCTTTTTTTTTTTAATCTTATTCTCTTTTAATATAATATAATACAAATTAAATAATATATTATAATATATAATTTAAAAATGCATGATAATAAATAAGTGATTTTTTGGTTAATGTAAAATACACTCGATTTAATTTTTTTATCGTAAAAAAAAATGATTTTGATTCTTATAAAATAAGAAAATATGATTTGATCCATATAATTCATTTTTATCCCTATAACTACCTACGGATTAAGTGATGACATGACACTTTACCATCCTACTCCTGTTCAAAGTGTTCTTATAGCTCGGATTGTACCTACTCGGATTGCTAGACCTGCTTAGATTGCTCTGTTACCTGCTCGGATTGTTCGGTTTGCTCGAATTCTTAAGTAAACATGAATAAAGGAGTAATTCGAGCAGGTACAAACAAAGCAATCCGAGCAATACGAACAGATACAATCCGATCTATTCGAACAATCCGAGCAGGCCTACCCTTCCCACAGGTACACAATCTGAGCTATCCGAGCAGGTCTATCAATCCGAGTAGGTACAATCCGAGCAGGTACAATCCTAGCAGGGAGTATGATAGGTAAAGTGTCACGTCATCACTTAACAGCATGTACTTAACGAGAGGGACTAAAATTGGTAACGGAAAATTAATGAGGGATCAAACTTAGGTGAAAAATTTAGGGACTAAACACAAATTCGCTAATTTTATAGGGACCAAAAACATATTTAAGTCATATTTTATATTTTATTTTAGTCCTGATAAAATAGTTAAATCCAGTGATTTTTAGGGGTGACAAAATTACTCGCATCCATGGGAAAAACCTGTCATGAGGCAAAATCATCTGAGTTCACGTGTATTCGCAGGTTAATAAAATAGATTTTTTCTATCCAATAATTAATTAACGTCGATGCAAGTATCTGGGTACTCGTACGTACCGTTACGTGTGTGTATGGATTTATTTTTATATGTATTATATTTGATTAATTATATTTAAAATTACAGTACCACTCAATTTTAAGCACTTTATTTTTATGTTTTAAATTATAATTTTATAAAAAAAGATATTTTAAATTAGGTTATTTTAAGTTTTTATTTATTATTTATTCTCAATTTTTGTAATAGTTATCCACATATATATGTGGGTATCCATAAAATTGTTTACGCTTAATAGGTATCCCTGCGAGTATGAGGTAGGTATGGGTGGATATTTGCCTACGGGTGCGGACTGGGAAAGTTTTTTTAGCTCAAAAAGTACTTACAAAGGAACTTAATTTACCTTACCCCAAGAAGACGAATGGGGTTCGCCGGGTTCGGATCTGTAACCTATTATATGCGAGACATTGTCATGCTCCACTCGACATAAATAATTTCTTTTTTGGTGAGAAATAAAATAAAAAATAATAAATTTTAAATTAAATATATTTTACGGGGATGAAATTTTCTTTAACCAAAATAAGTGTTTTTTTTTTTTTTGGTCTAACTAAAATAAGTTTATTCTTGCATAAGCATAGCCAAATTAAGCTTAAATCAGGCCCAATGAGAAGGTTATAGTTTTCGCTGCACAAAAATTTTCCAATTTTTTCTTTGTGGGGGCTCCAGTGACGGTGAGTAAGTTAGTAACCCACAACCTCTATAAACACTTGGTTTGCCTTCTAGGGGACGTGGCTATTAGATAGAGAAAGCACAATTAATAAGAGAGAAATAGATTGAAAAAAATATGCTTACATCATATTTATACGTATGCATCTATTACATAGAGAGAGCACAATTAGTAAGAGAGAGAAATAGATTGGAAAAAATATGCTTACATCGTATTTATACGTATGCATCATCAAGTCATATTTATCCGTATGTATCACTAGGTAGGTTAAAGTGGGTAATTATACGGTGGACCCTTTGAGTTTGGGTCCATAGTAAACCTTTATCATAAATAGTATAAATTTAATATTAAAATATTTATTATAAAATTAAAATTTCTTTTTATAATAAAAAAGTTAACGATCTATGGTGGACCCAAACTCAGAGGGTCCACCCTATAATTACCCGGTTAAAGTGGTCAGGTTTGATTTCCTTTAAAATAAGGTTTTGAGTTTGAGTATTATGAATTAAAAAAAATCCTGTTGGGAGAGTTAGAGTGTGTTTGGTAAGTCATTTCATCTAGCTGAAAGCTGAAATTAGTAGTTGAAACCATTTCAGCTGTGTTTCATAAGATAAATTTTTATATAGCTACTAACTTTCTTGAAAAGGTATTTGAGGTAATTTTTTTAAATTAAAAGCTCCAATTTTCAGCTACTACCCTGAAAATTAATTACAAGTTTAACTCCCACTCACCCCCACTTATCATTATTTAATAATTAATGTTACCCTTATATGTCATTTTACCATTTTCAGCTAACTTTACCAACACATTCAATAGGTTTTTAGCTTTCAGCGAGTTTTTCAGCTAGTTTTACCAAACACATGCACTCTTACCACCAAGATGTGGATGTTTTTCGACTCGAGTAAAATTGTTTCTCATGGAGAATATACGTGATCTTGCACGAAAAATAATTTATACGTGTGCAAATCATAATATAATTAAAAAAAATTATATAATGAGACATAATATAATAATAATAATAATAATAATAATAATAAAAGAAAAAAAAGAGAGAAAACAGATAAATGTAAAATAAGTAAAAAAAAAGTGACAATCAAGATATTGCATGAAAAAGTCTTATAAACTTTGTTTAATAACTTTAATTTTTTAATATTTGGTTTTATTTATTTACTTGTTATATTAAAAGTTCTATATAAATAGATTCACTATACAAAAGTTCATATAATATTTAAATAGCTAATTAACACTTCACTAAACAACTTTATTTAATATATAATATATTTTTTAAAATATAATTAAATATCAACTATGAGATTACATAGTTATAATGTCTGATTTATCAAAATTTAGTGTGGATCATCAATATGTTAATATCACATTTATTTCGTCAAAAAAATAATATCACATTTATTCCATGGTTAGATTTACTGAATTTATAAATAATTAAAAGTTGTTAAAAGAGTTACTTTGGAGCAACTTGATCCATACTCTTATAAAAAAATAAGTATGAACAAATTATTGTCCTTAAAAAAAAAAGCAATAATGTAGTGATAGATTTTGCTAAGGGTGTAATCAGGTCAAGTTTGGGGTAACATTTAGTCCAAATCAAATAAATTGGGTTGGGTCGATTTTTACAAATGTTTTTAGGTAACACAAACAAAACCACCTCATGGATAATTGGATTGAGTTGGGTTATTTGATCAGATAAAAAAATATTTTCAATTTATTTTCCTGAAAACATACGAAAAAAATCAGGAAGGAAAACAACAACAATGTAAAAACGACTCATACATGTTGATTTTAGGGCAATCTTCTATTCAAAAGTTCCATACTTGAATAGTGAGAGATCAAGGTGAAAGAAGAAAATTTTAGTGACTTGAATTGTGCCTGCGCGATGAGCGGACTATAGCAGTAACACAAAACACAATATTGGGGGAAAAAGTTATATAATAATGACGATGAACTCTATGTAAGGGGAGAATAGGAAACAAAGAAGTCACACAAGACTAAATAACAGCTATGCATGACGCTTTGTGTAGGGGGAGAATAAATGTAATCGGGTCAAATCAATCCGCTTGGTGGGTTGACCCAAATTCCCCTACACCCCTAGTTTTTACTTGGTCACATAGTACATTGAAAAAATATATAAATATCACTTGAACCACGTAGTTTATGTTTATAAGAGTAGTGGTAACTTAAATTAATTTTATGTCTTGCTTTGCCAGCAAGTGTAGTTGTGTGTTTTTCATGGTTTTTGACGTAAGCGTATGTGGGTCTATAAAGTTTCACCTGTTACATGCAGATACTTCTGTTTTTCGATCCCTTTGCCAATTACTACAAGTTCTCTATATATTGTTCAACTCCCAACAATAAAAAGTAATTATTTTCCCTATTTTCCTCCGTTATTTACTCCTGCTCGTTCATACCAGCTGTGATCTTTTTTATTTCTTAATTAAAATATATTGTTGATAATCATTTTCCCGTTTAAATTAATAAAACAATAAAATTATTATAGGGTGCATGAGAGTTTTGAAAGAAAAGGAAAAAAGAACAAATTTTTAATTTTTAAATCAAAAGAGTTATATAATATTTATAAAAATAAAAAAGTTTAGAACATTGAATTTATATTAATCTATCATTTTTTTAATTTTAAAAATTATTAAAATAGAGAATATTAATTAGAAATAAAAAAATTGCTCTCTCCTCATTTTTCCTTCAAATTCATCCGTACATACACACCCATACAAATTAATCATGACACCCCTTTTATATTTTTCTTAGAGTTTTATTCATATCACATATTTATACAATGTTTTTAATTTCTCTCTATCGTATCAATTAACCATTACATCTCATACTTTTCTCTTTTTTTTTTTCATATATATCTTACTTTATATATATATAATTA
Source organism: Sesbania bispinosa (assembly GCA_026901365.1). NCBI lineage: Eukaryota > Viridiplantae > Streptophyta > Magnoliopsida > Fabales > Fabaceae > Sesbania > Sesbania bispinosa. The sequence goes on from QLOH01000383.1 coordinate 932,038, forward strand.
CTATACAATATTTTATTCTTTTTCTTGGAGCTGGGGACATGTCAAGAAAAAATTTAAAATTCATTTCACATTTAAGATTCATTATTTATACAACACATTTATATAACATCTCATATAACACTTTTTTTTCTTTTTATTCATTAAATCTCAAACTTCTCTCTCATTTATTCTAATATAATTATACTTTATCCGGTCTTGAATATAAGCAATTCAAAACTCAATTTTGGTGATCTAAAATATAAATAAAATCTAAGGGATTCAAAGTCCATGTTGCAGGCTGTTGGTGGAAACCAGAATGCTCACCGCAATGTGAGATATCAAATGAAGATGCAGAAGGTGTGCATGGAAATCATGGAAGAAGAAAGAAGGAAGGAGATTCGAGAGGGGAAGCGAATTCAGCATTCTCCTAATTGCCCCTACAACACTGGTGAGGGTGAAATTGACTTGGAGCTGCGCCTTGGAATTAACCCTGAATGTCTTGGTTATCATGTATAATTTGATTATCATGATCAATGTCTTGGTTCTCTTCTAAATTATCTGAAAGTAGGTCTATGAGTTTGTCTTTGGTGTTGTAGTTCTCTTTAATGTATGAAGCTATAATATTGTAAGTTTTTTTAAATAATATTGTAAGGGTTGGAGCTGTAATGAAAATCCATATATAATTCCAATTGCGCATTTAATTGATGTGAGCCTACTTTTGAACAACCTCAGTTGATCTTCTTTTTTTATCAATATGATTTTTATAAGGTTCCTTTTTTTCGTTTTTAATGAAATTCAATTAGATCGAGAGATACCGTGTCTTCATCAATATATATTGATTCTATCTGAATTGCTCATATCCAAATTAATGATATCAATGGCGATTCATAAATATTCAATTTTATTTTAATTTTTTCTTGTAATTTAATCTATAAGAATTTTCATATTCAATTCACAAATGTTTGTATTTTAATTTTAGTCTCATCGAGATCATTATATTTTTCTAGTTTGAGTACCACATTTGTACTTAAATTAATACTTTTTTCTTTCTCAGGCCAAAAACAAAAGATTATTGCGGGTCAATTTAATTTTGTTTCACAAATATACAATTTCTATTTATTTATATATCATTTGAAAATCCCATAACTATATGACAAGGGAAAAACAATGAGTATATACCTCACGAAAGTGGATACGTTTATAGAAATAAAAAGGCAAAAAAAGAAAGTGAAAGATGCAAGGAACAAGGAAGAAAGAGATTGAAAGAAGAGAGAAAGGAAAAGAGAGGTGTAAAGAAAAAAATGTGAATGAATATTATTATTATATTCAATGAAGAATGATTATTATACACCTCTGAAAGGTATGACCACCTTGGAATTACATAGAATAAGAAAGAAAAGAGAAAAAAAGAGATTAATAATATAATAGAAAAAGAGAGATATGGGGAAAAAATTGAGTTGCAGACAATTATCTTTTGTTGATCTAATAATATTAAGGTAAAAGCCCCAATACATTTAGGGTTAAGAAAATGAAATGCCTAACTTTTTAGCGGAACTTCAATTGCTAGCAATTTAATTATACCACCATTTGCTTATTAGAGTAATAATTTAATTATACCGGAGAAGCTTCGCTTAGGCAATGCTAGGCAACGGCGACCGGAGCAGCAACGGTAGAAAGGATGGACAAAGGGAGGAGGAGATGAGACGAGATAGAAAGGAACCGTGGGGAGAGGGAAAAGGAGGGAGGGAGAGGGAGAGGGAGAGGGACGGTGGGGAGAGGAGAGGTGCTTGAGAGAGAGAGGCTTGAAGTGTTTGTAGAGAGAGAGAGGGGTGAAAAAAACTAGTAGCGGCGCTGTGAGAAGGAGTCTCCTACACGCTAGGTTATGAAGAAAAACCATGACGGTTCCCAGAACGACCGTCGTGGTTTCTATATTTGCTTCTGCACCTCCTAAGTTTATCTTTTTACACCCCGTTGTTTTGCTTCTGCACCACTAAATTTTTCTTTTTGACACCCCATGACCTGAAATAGTAATGCTCTCTGCACTCTTTTTTTACATTCATGCACCACTCTTTTTTTCTGAACGCCATTAATCACTTGCACCCCACATTTTTACTCCTCACACCATCATATATAAGACGGGTGTAGAACAACCGTCATGGAAAACAGGCTTTCTTTTTTTTTTTTAATTTTGAATTGCTTTCAAAGACGGTTGACATTACACCCGTCATTGAAAACTTGCTTTCTTTTTTTTTTTGTGATTTGCTTTTCAATGACGGTTGCCTTAACAACCGTCGTTGAAAATTGGCTTTTTTTTATTTTGAATTACTTTTCAACGACGGTGTAGTGGGAACCGTCGTTGAAAATTCTTTTTACGACGGTTGCCCCTTAACTGTCGTTGTTTGTTTCGCAAAAGATTTAAAAATGCCACCGCGTCATTATTAACGACGGTTGCAGCAGAACCGTCGTGGTATGACCGTCATAGATGGCTATTTTTGTAGTAGTGGATACAATCTTAACAACGCCATAAATTTAATATATCTTTGGTTTTGAAAAATATTAAATTTTTTTACATATTACCTAAATCCCTTTAAAAAAGATAATTAGTGTAAGGAAAGAGAATATATAAAGTAAAATAGAGTAGATGAGGGAAAGAAAGAAAAGGTTTTTAATTACTAAATGTGTTAATTAATAATAAGATGAATATATTCATGTAGCCCTAACTCTTTATGAAATTTGTATTAAAACTTTAACATCCAAACTTTAACTCCTCTCCACCCTTCCCCAAGAAAACCCTTACTGGCTTTTGTCTTATTGTACCTTCGTATTCAGACAATCCGACACCCTTTCTAGGGAATCAGTTATATATATATATATATATATGATGATCAACGTTTTCTATCATACCTTCTGGATACGATCATCATACACTCAACGCGACGTCGCTTGATCTTATTTAGAAAGTTGTGACGCGACGTCACTTGATCTTATTTAGAAAGTTGTGGGGCTCGGACTATTCAATGCATTGCTATGAATCACCCCCATGACACAATTTAATTACCATTTTACACCAAAGAATCAAAAGATCTAACCCCACCCTATGGTTTTACTGACTAGAGTTTACACCATAAAAAAAAATCCTTGTTTTGGTGAAATTATAAAGAGAAATATAAATTGTATATGTCAACCTATTCAATAAAGAGAGGGAAAGAGAGAAAAATGTGAGATTTGATGAGTGATGTAATGGAAAGAGGTAGAGAAAAAAGTGTGTTGTATGTTTTTATGTTGTATGAATTGATATCTCAACGATAAATTGCAGCATATATTGCTTGAAAAAGGACAAAAAACAAACAAATGAAAAACTTAATTATAAGGCTCCATTTGTTTTACCGTTGCAAGCTTCGCAGAATTGATTTAAAATCATTTCCGTTCAACATGTTTTGTAAAACGTGCATCACTCATCTCAACCATTGATTTCTGGAATCAATTCTACTCAATTGTAAACCAAACAGACACCAAAATTCAAATCTTTTTTTTGGTAAATTCAAAATTCCAAAATCCAAATAATAATACCCCTAGCTATCCAACCCCTCACCTATAAATACCTTCACTTCAGATATTCAACTGCGCTCAACACACACACACACACTCACTCTGTAGTGATCACTTGTTTCTGATCATCATGGAAAGTGAGTAAGATCACACCATCTAGAGGGCCAGGGTGAGAATGAGAATAAGAGTACTCCTGATCATGATAGTTGTTCTAGCAACAGCAGCGTCCCCCTCATCGTCCCTTTAAACGAGTTCAGATGCTTAGACTGTTCTGCAATGTACTCAACACTGAAGAGCCTTGGAGAACACATATGTGAAGGCAAGGTGCAGAGAATGACCAGAGACCTCATTGATGCTTTTAACACAAACCCACAACCAGAGGTAGCACAACCCACACCAAAACCAAATGCTGCCCAGAACGTAGGTGGGGTTGATGCAAATGCACCACCAACACCATTCTATGTTGATGATGACTCTTCAGGGAGGACCCTGGACCTTCTATGGATGATGGAACGAACCTCAGGTTCGGTTCCGAACCTGAAATCTACTAAACCAAGTGGAAATGCTGCTGATGGAGTGGATTTGGACTTGAAGCTCTAGTCTGTCTGTCTGATCTAACTAGTTTTTTTTCAGTTATTTTTGAAAAAATAAATTATATGCTGGATTGGGACTGGAGGTAATGTTGTTATCTTTGGTTTAATTTTCTGATGTGTTGTGTTTAATGGGGTTATGGACTTTGCGTCACTTCTCTTTAATGGTTGCTTTTAATATTTCATTTAGGATTTATGAGTTTGGTCTCAGCTGGTTGTCCAATGTGGGATGTCTTTTAATTTTGGTTTGTTCATCAGTCCAGGTTTTCAGGTGTACAACTTGCGTTGTTGTTACCCTTATCGTTTAATGATAGTTGAGTTGTTGTTGTTGTTCAGTGTCTAAAGAATAATGCTCATTTCCTCATTCCATAATCATCTGCTTCAATTTCTATCGGTGAGCACCAAAGAAAGGAAAAAAAAAAAGAAACCTTTCTGAAGAGGGGAGTTCAAAAAATCGATTCACCAATACGCCCATTGAAATTCAGACGATTATGCTTGTTCTATGACCATGGATTGTTCTAGATGGCGCTTGTCGGAAAAACCTTATTTTGAGAGTGAAACATAAAACTATTTTTATTTTCCATCAATATTTTTTCACATGAAGGAATACGAGCACAAAGTTAGTAAGTGAAATTTATGTTTTTTTTTTTGGAAATTAAGGATGGATAATTGGAGATATATATATATATATATATATATATATGGTAAAGCTGTAAACACATGATAAAATTGTCACAATATATATATATATATATTTGGTAAAGCTGTAAAGACATGATAAAATTCAATCATATGTTAAGCCACCTGTATTAATAGATTTTGCAGCCGTGCCCTTCTAGTATTTGTGTTAAACTATTGTGTGTGTGTGTGTATTATCTGGAACAGAGCCAATATATTATCTGAGTGCAAAAGAATAATAAATATATTATAATATACTTTTTATTGTTGATATTTTGTGTCTAGGGTCGTATAATATCATTTCTTTTTTTTGGGGGTGGGGGTGGGGTTAGAGCATCCCCTCGATTAGAGTATCCCCCGTCCCATATGTGAGAAATTAAATCCAGGACCATATATATTTTTTATTTCTTTATTTATATAACTATATAATATAGTTAAGGCTCTTGTAAAGTGAGTTTGTACATCATGAGCAAATAAAATTATATTTATCATTAATTTAATTTATTTATCATAATCTCAACAACAACATCCCCATTGTCCCTTACTTAGTCACTTCAGAGACAAAATCATTTTAGAGGAGCTTTTTATAGTATAGCTCTTTTGTAATATTGATATTTACACACAAGTTCAATAATTAATTAATAAGTCATTATACTATCTTTATACTCCATAAATTTATGATGTGTTGGTGTGACTTCATCAAAATTTATTAAAGTGAATCTATTTATATTCTTATAAAAAAAATTTAATTTTTAATTTTGAATTGTAAAAACTTAATTAATATCTTTTTAAAAATTATAAACTCGCAACTACTCTAAATAAGGCCTAAATTTATTGCTATGATTGTTATAACTAGTGACAAGCACTTGAGAATAATCATTATTATAAACTTAAAAGCACATACATACATCTCAATATAAAATTTATAATTCTAAAGGCTAGAACACTTAAACATTTGTGTACTAGAGTGTTTTCTAGCGATTTTCTAGTTGAAATGATGAAATCAAACATGGTGAATATGATGTGAAAGATTTGAACATCATAGATATTTTAAAATTGTATTATGAAATAATATAAAAAAAATAGAACATAAATTCTGACAAAAACCCTTTTTGACAAATGACTTATAATGTTGCCCCCACACACTTGGTTATTTTCACTCTCCAATGTAACGTTCACACAATACAATCAATTTCCACGTTAAGTACGCACACATTAATTGTGATCTCTCAAGGGGTAATATTCTCCTCCTTTTCTTTTTTTTTTTTGTCATTTAAAGTTTTTATATAACAATTAAGGAATGCAATCATTATATCTTTTTAACAACTAATATATAAGGAGGGTTCAATTTACACATGTGTGAATTATATCAAGTGTTACATTATTGATAACTCTTAATTGAATGTGAATTTTATTTATTACAACCGTTAAATTATAACTATTTATTATCGTGATTATCTTCAATTAAATAATTTTGGATTAATGTTAAATTTTATAGATATAATCTATATGATAATAACTTTCAAATTGACAGTGGATTTTGAAATACAATTATCTAGAAAAAAATAATTCAATGGTATAACACTTGGTGTAACTCATACTGGTGTAAGTTGAACCCTCCTTATATATATATATATTCTTTTGGTACAAGACCACATGTATCCTCGAGGCAATCCTGTTCGAACCGGGTATGGCCTCTATGGGCGCCAAGACTCTCCCTCCAAGTATTTTACATAGGTGCATACCCATGACTCAAACTCGAGACTAGCTACTAGTTTAAGTTGAACCCACACACACACACACACACACATAATAAGTGCCCTTTTGTTAAAGAATTCATATATAGAAGATTTATATTGAAAATCATGATTTTATATAATTGGATTTGGAATATTAAATACTACATAATTTCATAAAATTTTATTCCATAACTAGTGTGCTTGAGGCACTCGTCAGCATTTTCGATATATGTGTATGTGTATTTTTTTATTAATTATATGAATATATGTGTCTAGATAAAAATAAAATAAAATGTTGGGGGGCCGTTGCTCCCCTTGGCTCCAACCAAGCTTCGTACTGCTCTCATCAATGCATTTAATATATTTTTTCAATGAAATGAGTTCATTTTTTAAATTTGTTTTATCTTTTACCATAAATTTTTTGTAGGAAATATAAAAAATACATTTATCAAAACTTTGAACTTTTAGAACATTTATGATATAGTTTTATAATAAATATATATATTTAAAATAAAAAAGAATCACATTAAGAAAATAGTAAAATTAAAAAAATAATATTTATTATTATCCTAATATATGGAAACGACACCTCTTTACAAACAAATTTGAAACTCTAAAATGACACATAAAAATAAATTGAGGGAGTAACATTTTTCTTATTTTTTTTCCATTCTTTTTTACAATTTGAAATGTATAAACCTGTAATTTTACAAAAAGAAAAGAGATAAATTATCTGAAAAATACTCTTTTCTTAATATGAAAAATTGCAATGTAACAAGTGAGAAGTGTGCATTATACTGATCTCTGGATAAAAGATATAATGTCATTGAGTACGCTATTAAGTGAAAATTACAAAAGAACTTATTTTTATGAGAGAATTTTAAGAAAAATAATATGAACATTACTTACCAATTAAATTTCCTTTTGAAAGTTGGTTAAATAGATTATGTAGGAAAAAAATATATATTATGTCATGTTTATCTATATGCCTTTGAAATTTTTAGCTTTTTAATAAAACGACAAATATCATCGACTTAGTTTGGTGGTTTTCGTAGGTGATAGTAAATGAAAACTGTGTGGAGTTTTTTATTTTTTTTTATTTTCATATAGTTGCATTTTTCTCATAATATTAGAGATGTTAGATGAGATTAATAATAATTTTTGATAATTTTATTTTATCTTTTAAAACTGTGGATATATTAGTCATGTATGAATAATTTATGTTAATATTTCAAAACATTTGTAATCAATTAATATAATTAAGTTTATTTTGCATTTTGGTGTGGTAAATTTAATTTGCATTTTTGCTAATAAGTTTTGTATTTTTCATAGTTAATATTTGATTACATAATGTCATTAATTATTTACTAAAGTAATCTATGAAGTAATAATTAACAATTAAAAATACCATCAATACTCTCCGAGAACTAAAGTAATCTATGAAGTAATAATTAACAATTAAAAATACCATCAATACTCTCCGAGAAAATTTCATCAACGTACTCCATATATATATATATATATGTATAAACCTAAATCATAAACACCTTTCACTTGTAGGAATTCATTATTACCATATGAGATAACTTATTTATACAACAAAAATATACAATAATTTATACAACACACTTTTTCTTTCTATATATGTTCATCACATCACCAATCACATCCCACATTTCTCTCTCTTTTCTCTTCTTTATTTATATATCTCTCTTTGTTGTACAAGATGTTGTTGTACAAACAACATTTCTCTAACCATATTTGAAGTTGAAGTCCACCACCATATAAATTTCCTTTACAACAAATGGATTAGTTTGTGAATGGACGCAAACCTTGATTTATAAATATTATTGTAAAATGTCATATAATCTTTAATTGAGCTAGATATTAATCTCATGAAACCAATACTAATAATTTTTATTAACTAGATTGTTATATTTAATTAATTACTATGTTTGCATGCCAATATATGCTTCCAAATTTATTTTTAATTATTTTTTAACATATAGTAATTTAACTTCTTAATTACAGGAACTAATTACTATTTGAAGTCCACCACCGTATATATAAATTTCCTTTACAAGAAATTGATTAGTTTGCGAATAGACGACGCAAATTTTGATTGATAAATTAAATAATATTATAAAAAAGTCATATAACCTTTAATTGAGGGTACTAAAATATATCATGAAATTAATACTAATAATTTTTATTAACTGGATTGTTATATTAATAAATTACTAAGTTTGCATGTCCAATCATATTTTCAATTAAATTTTTGACATATATGTAATTTTATAAGGAATATTAAATGTTTTAAATTAATATTAAATTTATAAATATGATGTTTATTATCTAAAAGTTTTGTTAGAAATTAAGTTACATGTTTTTATCAATTTAAACATTGGATTTTGAATAGTGATCGCATTGATTTTACGTGTCAAATTCTGAAAAATGCACAAGAATTAGCAAATGATAGATAATATTTGTCATAAAGAAAAAACATTCATATCTATCTGACGTTAATATGTTTAGGAAAGAGTTTGAGTACAAATATTTTTACTGAACTCAACCATTGTACTCGCAATCAGGAATGTACTAATACACTATTTTAGATGTATTTAAAAAAAAAGTAAAATATGTTTTTGGTCTTTATAAAATTAGCAAGTTTTGATTTTAGTCTCTATAATTTTTTTAAAAGCATGCATCCTGTCAAAAGGGTAAAATAAATTAATTTTTGGAACTAACCGTTCCAAACCAGAAACTACCAAACCAAATGAAAATACTGATCGAGTGGATTTGGACTTGAAGCTCTAGTGTGTCTGTCTGATCTAGCTAGGGTTTTTTTTTTTCCAATTATTTTGTAGAAATAAATTAATGTTAAATTGGGACTGGGGTAACGTTGTTATCTTTAGTTTAATTTTTTGATGTGTTGTGTTTAATGGGGTTGTGGACTTGCTTCACTTCTCTTTAATGGTTGCTTTTAATATTTCATTTAGGATTTATGAGTTTGGGTCTCAGCTGGTTTGTCCGATGTGGGATGTCTTTTAATTTTGCTTTGTTCATCAGTCCAGGTTGTAGAAATCACAGGAAACACTAGAAGGGGGGGTTGAATAGTGTTTCATGTAACACCCTCTTTCCGTGACGGGTATTACTCGACTGACTCGGTTGCGATTTGTTAATTACTCTTTTAAGGAAGTGAAGAAAATCGGTGATTTTTTTTTTAAAAGCATTATCTTTGATTAATGAATTATAATTGGGATAAAATAAGAAGAAACATATTAGTACTAAAAATATCATTTCATTACTATTCAGGATTATAACGGAAATAACATACATCAAAGTTGGAATTATAGCATCATGCATTACAAAAAGAAAGTGGACGTTCTATCCGGTTACGACCTATCTTTACTGTATATTGCTACTTATATATATCCCTAAATGCTACCACTTGACTCATCAAGATCCGGTTTCAACCTGAATGCCACGTCTATCTTCAGAACAACGTGCATCCTTCCAGAGTCCATGCCTTTTTAGGTACCCAAAAGAGTGACGGACAACAAAAAGAAAGACAAGGGGGTGAGAACACTTTACATGAACTCACTTAACGCAGGATATGATGAGTAAAGTAAAAAGATACGGGAATTCACACAATTCATACAATATAAACCCAATCATTCACATAGAGGGTTACAACATCATAAAATTTTTTGATATGCTCATACAATGCAAGCAACCACGTCATTCACCAAGGATTTCAAACGACTACCATGTAGCATGTAATGCATGAGGGCCCGGGGGAAATCACCACTGCAGTGCACACAGCAACTGCAAAATCATATGGAAGTAATCAGGAGTTAGAGTATGTACTAGTCCCGGTACTAATCGCTTTTATGGAATCAATTCTACCCAATTCTAAACCAAAAAGACACCAAAATTCAAAATCTTTTTCTTTTTGGTAAATTCAAAATTCCAAAATCCAAATAATAATACTCTTAGCTATCCAACCCCTCACCTATATATACCTTCACTTTAGATATTCAATTGCGCTCAACACACACACACACACACACACACACACCACACACACACACTCACTCTGTAGTGATCACTTGTTTCTGATCATCATGGAAAGTGAGTCAGATCACACCATATCAGAGGGTGAGGGTGAGAATGAGAATAAGAGTACTTCTGATCCCCTCATTGTCCCTTTAAACGAGTTCAGATGCTTAGACTGTTTTGACAATGTACTCAACACTGAAGCGCCTTGAAGAACACATATGTGAAGGCAAGGTGCAAGAGAATGACCAGATACCTCATTGATGCTTTTAACACAAACCCACAACTAGAGGGTACCACCACCCACACCAAAACCAAATGTTGCCCAGAACATAGGTGGGGTTGATGCAAATGCACCACCAACACCATTCTATGTTGATGATGACTCTTCAGGGAGGACCCTGGACCTTCTTTGGATCATGGAACGAACCTCAGGTTCGGTTCCGAACCAGAAATCTACCGAACCAAGTGGAAATGCTGCTGATGGAGTGGATTTGGACTTAAAGCTCTAGTCTGTCTGTTTGATCTAGCTAGTTTTTTTCCAGTTATTTTTGAAAAATAAATTAATGTTGAATTGGGACTAGGTGTAACGTCCTAATTTCTAAATTCAGAATAATGCCTGCTGGGAGCACTACTTCCAAACTTGTGAAATTAATTCGTCAATTTCGTGTATCAAAATAAAATATAGTGCTTGAGTAACCCAACAATTACTAAAGCTCCAACATTACACACATAAATCAAAGAAAAGCCAATACAAGACTAAACATTATACTACTATCCTCCACGAGTCCTCTACTGCTCGTCATAATCCTGAAGAGTATCCTGCACCACTGAAATATTGTTCCCATGGAATGGGGTGAGACCAACGTCCCAATGAGCGTAACAAGTGTGTGCGGTGTAGGGAAACAATCAAGAATCATCACAATTACACATATCTATTTAGAGCATCATGAATAAATGAATTTCACATAATATATCATCATTGAAACAATGTTTATTATGCAATGCATGACTGTGAAGGTGTTGTTACCCGACACCCGGGGTCTTTTCTCTGTAACGTGACTGTGATAAGCGCTCGATCATGTAACCAAGGACCGTCGTCCAAGGCTACCTATGATTAAGTCTTAAATAATATTTAAATCATAATTCATTCTGTGATTGGGGACCCCATCTCCCTCTTGGCCATGAGTTCGATGTGGTTACCTCGTCTTTCTTAAATAAATTGCCCGAAGGCCTGTGACGGTCAATGACCCTGTGATAGCCCGGAGGCTCTGTGATGGCTATAAGCCCGTGTGATATCTTAACTCATATTTCATGACTGTGATGGCCAAAGGCCCATGATTTCATAATAACATACTCAAGGTTCATAATACATAATCATTCAAGTCCTCTACCCTATGGTTTTGCAAATTAATACACCCAATCATCAATACATTCGTATTTCCTAAGTTCATCTCATACATACATAACTATTCCATGAAAGAAAGGGAAATAAGAATAGGGGTCATGCTATGGCATCAATCAAGACAAACAAGTGAGAGTCACACCCACCTGAGCGTCGGAGAAAACGAAGAACGAATGAAGAGTAATTGGTGTTGAGGGAGGAAAAGATTGATGAAAGACTTGATCTTGGAGTGTAGAAACCGTTCTTTGACTTTCACTGGCACATTCTCTCACTAGAACCTCTCTTTCTCTCTCTGAAAAGACGAAGAAACGGAAGGAGAAACTGAGTGAAAACTGTCATTGTGACACCTTTCTACCCCAACACTTATATAATAACGTAGCGGAAGACTTTCGAAGATATAACAAGTTCACATTGGGTAAAAAGGTTCACATAACTCCTTATTCGAAAACCTCATTATTTCGAAAGAATAAAAGAATAAAATAGAATTCAAATGTACTCAAATACTCAAGCAGCAGAATCTCTAAAATAAAATAATTAAACTTCCTACTTGCCGTTCAAAGCTTCCAAAAGAGTTTATAAAAATATTCCTAACTAAAAAAAAACATAAAGAACACCCCAACAATATGCCCTGATGTCACATGTACCAGAGCAAACACTCCCTTTAATTAAACTCGACACCAAAGGTGTCATCACCATCACATGAAACAACAACAGTAACAGTGAGGAAAGAGCTTTAACTCATATATACACATAGGAGGCTACCATATCCTCACCCACATATAATCAATATCATCATTAACCACACCACGTACCCCAAACAAGTAATCCATCAAATAATAATTATCTATGAACTCACTTAACAGCTCATCAATATCATCATATAAATCTCACTACGGTCATTCACCAAAGAAAACACATACTCTATTCTCAACACAATATACTCGTTTCATCATTATACTCATAACATCATCATATAAACTCATTTACATCATCATATATAACACAGAGTCATCCATCATCCTATAACTCATTTCATCATCATTTATAACACATTCATCCATCATCACATACACCCAAACTCATCAACATCACCAATCTCATCATTCTCATCAATACTCTCCTGAGTTGCACTCGCCCCTCTCTAGGCTTATGCTCCTCGGTACCAACTCTCCCAAGTCGCACTCGCCCCCTCTCTAGGATTATGCTCCTTGGTACAAAATCTCCCTGAGTTACACTCGCCTCTCACTAGGCTCATGCATCCCGAGTACAAACTCTCCCCGAGTTACACTCGCCTCTCTCTAGGCTCATGCATCCCGAGTACAAACTCTCCCCGAGTTACACTCACCTCTCTCTAGGCTCATGCATCCCGAGTTCAAACTCTCCCCGAGTTACACTCGCCTCTCTCTAGGCTCATGCATCCCGAGTACAACACCTCCCTGAGTTGCACCCCACCCACACTGGGCTTGTGCATCTCAAGTACAATCACCTCCCTGAGTTACAACCCAACCCCTCACTGGGCTTGTGTATCTCAAATACAATACCCTCCCTGAGTTACACTCCACCCCCTCACTGGGCTTGTGTATCTAAAGTACAACAACTCATATGCTCAATGCATAATCAACATCATAATAACAAGTACATCATCATCATCATCATTATCCGTCATCATAAAATCATCATCAGTCATCATCATCATAAATCATCATAAACATCATTAATCACCATCATCATGATCATAACACTCATCGCATGCTCAATGCATCATTATATCATCATTATCACCACACACCATTATATGCTCAATGCATCAATATATAATCATTATTACACCTCATACCTCATACACTCAATACATCAATATATCAATCATTACACATCTCATACCTCATCATCATAAACTCAATACCTCAATACATCATCATCATGAACTCAATAACAATACATCACATACATCATCATCATAAACTCAATACATCATCATCATACATCTCAATATTATAAACATCTAACATCAAATGGGATATTCATATGCATCAACTCATCCACAAGCAATACTCTATAAACGCCACTTAACTCTCTTAATTCCACAAACAAACTATATAATTAACACCAAATATTAAAGGATCACAATGATTACAGAAACAACACTCTCATACTCATTTTTGACCTGGTAATCGATTACCAAACAGTTGTAATCGATTTACCAGAGGTGATTCCTCAATTTTGGAGTATTCAAGTTTTAAGATTAATGACCTTGGTGCATTAATTTGGAATATCTAGAGTTTTAGGTTTCCAATTAAGATATTTCCACTTCTATTAGAAAGTTAAGATCCGGGGGATTCAGTTTGATATGCTATATGATAAGGTTCTGAGCTCGTTTGCACCCTTAACAAACGCCTTCTTTCTCAGGCGAGAAAGCTGTCAAAATTCTGGTAATCGATTACACACCCTCTGTAATCGATTACCAGCAAACAAATCACTCTCTTGCTGCCCAGAACACTCTATAATCGATTATAGACCTCTGTAATCGATTACCCGCGACACGAGATGACAGTTCTTGCGATTTTTACCCCTCTTAAACCCTCTTATTCAACCTCTAATCAATCCTTAAGGTTAATACATCAATCATGCACGTTTATATCAAACAAACTCAGCAAAAACACCAATCTTTACACAGATTTGCACAATTATTCCATCAAATCCCAAATCATCAAACCCTTATTTACCCTTTTTCGCCATTCTCTCTACCCTATTCTATTTCAATCAAGATTTCACATAATTAATCATCAATCAACATGTTTCATCATACAATACTCAATATATATATCAATTTCGAATTTAGAGTCTTAGAGGGTCTTATGGTTGCCCTCACTACCCAAGCACCCCCTACATGCACATACAAGGAAACACCCTTTTCCCCCTGTTACCTTGGAGTGAAGATCAAACTGCAACAATCTTGATTCTTGGTTCTTGATTCTCGATCACTCAGCAACTCCTCTTGATATGTAATTTTCTCCCCTCCTGGCTCTTCGCTCTCCGACGATTTGAAAAATAAGGATTTGGGTGAATTGGTACCCTTTCCTTATTTGAATACTTATACGCTTAATGGGCTTGGGCCCATCCTCTACCCACTTATCCTATTTATTACTTTTATTAATTCTTATTAGCTAACCCTTACTCGTTAAATATATTAATTTTATTAATATTATTACTTATTTATTTATTATTCTTCTACTCTGTTAATTATCCTTAATTGTATTTTACTTAATAAATTCAGGATGTTACAATCATTCTGGCTCAAGCGAGAATTTTTGGCTTAAGCGAGATTGACATTTTGGCTCAAGCGAGAATTTTGGCTTGACGAGAATGCTCACGAAAATTACACCCTCTCTGGAAGATTTGGTTTAACGAGAATTTTTGGCCTTAAGCGAGATTGTCATTTTGGCTCAAGCGAGAATTTTTGGCTTGAGCGAGAATGCTCACGAAAATACAACCTTCTCTGGACGATTCTCACTTGAGCGAGATCCTTCTCGCTCAATCGAGATATCCAGAATCTCACATCCTTATTTTTGTCTCTTAAGCTTTTCCTTATCCATCTACATTCAAATTTAAATTCAAATCTTATAGTTAAACATTATCCTAAAACTGATATTACTTTCCTATCTCTACTTCTTTGTGATGTCATCATTTCTATTTTGAAATATGATCTTAAATTAAAATGCTAGAACATATCTCTTTCCTAAGGTTATCCCTATCGATTCTGATATTATTATATTAATAATATAAAATTACTATATTATAAACAATTAAGGTTAATTGAAACCTTAATAATGTGATTTATCTTCTAATAATTTTATTATTATTTTGTTATATTAATAACAATTATTATATCTTCTAAAATCCAATCTATATTATATCTCCCTCTTAGTATCCATATTATCGTATCATCATTATATCATTAATATTAATATATTTTATTAATAGTTACTGTGTTAATTATAAATAACTCTCTTTTATAACCAATATTATCGAAATACAGTTATAAGTATTTTTATTTTATTATTATTATTATTTTTATTATAATTCTAGATTTCTAAATTTTTGGGTGTTCACTTGGGCTAATGTTGTTATGTTTAGTTTAATTTTCTAATGTGTTGTGTTTAATGGGGTTGTGAACTTTGCGTCACTTCTCTTTAATGGTTGCTTTTAATATTTCATTTAGGATTTATGAGTTTGGTCTCAGCTGGTTTGTCCGATGTGGGATGTCTTTTAATTTTGCTTTGTTCATCAGTCCAGGCTTTCAGGTGTACAACTTGCACTGATGTTACCCTTATCGTTTAATGATAGTTGAATTGTTGTTGTTGTTGTTTAGTGTCTAAAGAACAATGCTCATTTCCTCACTCCATAATCATCTCTCAATTTCAATCTGTGAGCACCAAAGAAAGAAAAAAAAAAAGAAACCTTTCTGAAGAGGGGAGTTCAAAAATCGATTCACCAATAAGCCCATTGAAAAGCAGATGATTATACTTGTTCTATGACCATGGATTGTTCTAGATGGCGCTTGTCGGAAAAACCTTATTTTGAGAGTGAAACATAAAACTATTTTTATTTTCCATCAATATTTTTTCACATGAAGGAATATGAGCACAAAGTTTAATAAGTGAAATTTATGTTTTTTTTTCTTGAAATTAAGGATGGATAATTGGATATATTATATTTGGTAAAGTTGTTAAGACATGATAAAATCGTCACAATATATATATATATATTTGGTAATGCTGTAAAGACATGATAAAATCGTCACAATATATATATATATATATTTTGGTAAAGCTGTAAAGACATGATAAAATTGTCAAAAAAAAGGCATGATAAAATTCAATCATATGTTAAGCCCCTGTATTAATAGATTTCGCAGTCGTGCCTTTCTAGTATTTGTGTTAAACTGTTGTGTGTATATATATATGTATTATCTGGAATAGAGCCAATATATATCATAGTGCAAAAGAATAATAAATATATTATAATATATTTTATTGTTGATATTTTGTGTCTAGGGTCATATAATATCATTTCTTTTGGGGGGTTAAAGTATCCCCTCGTCCCATATGTGAGAAATTAAATCCAGGACCATATATATTTTTTTTCTTTATTTATATAAATATATATATATAATATAGATAAGGCTATTGTAAAGTGAGTTTGTTATGAGCAAATAAATTATATTTACCATTAATTTTATTTATGTATCATAATCTCAACAACAACATCCCCATTGTCCCTTACTTATTTACTTTAGAGACAAAATCATTTTTAGAGGAGCTTTTTATATATAGCTAGCTCTGTTGTAATATTCTTATCTACACATAAGTTCAATATTAATTAATAAGTCATTATACTATCTTTATACTCCATAAATTTACAATGTGTTGGTGTGACATCATCAAAATTTATTAAAGTGAATCTATTTATATTCTTATAAAAATTTAATTTTTAATTTTGAATTGTAAAAACTTAATTAATATATTTTAAAAATTATAAACTCGCAACTACTCTAAATAAGGCCTAAATTATTGTTATGATGTTATAACTAGTCACAAGCTTGATTGAAGGATACAAGAAGGTTTCCGCCCCCAATCAAGCCCATCCTCTTCCTTGGATCCCTCCTCCTCAACGTCCTCTCTTCTCCATTCCTCCTACTCTCAAGGTGAGTGTGATCACACACTCACTCTCATGCTAGAAAGTAGTTCCTTGAATGACACCCTTCTTTCTTCCCATGCTTTGTAGTTGATTGTTGATTGTTTGATGTAATGAGATGGATGCTTTGGTCGTGTTACTTTGTGATGTTATTATCATGTTCCCTATGTATTGTTAGGGTTTGAGGAACATGCTTTAATAACATTGTATTCTCATGTTTATTCTCATGATCATGTAACTATTAATGATAAATTATACTCCTAACCCTAATCATGATAAAGAAGAGATTTTTGGGTCTTAGGATCTCATGAAAGTACTTTGGGTCTTAGGGCCTCATGGAATGATTTTGGGTCTCTTGACCTCATGTTAATAATCAAGATTTTGGTCCATGGACTCATGTTCTAAGACTCTGTCTTCGGTTCATGGACTCAAGATAAAATTAAGCAATCATGTTTGAATATCAGGATTAATTGGGTAAGGTCTTAGGGCCTTCAAGAATGACGGTTCCTGTTAGTCTGAGCTTAGTCTAGCCTCATGTAAAGCGGAAAAACCCATTGGGTGTTGGGTAAAACACTTCAGGACTAACCTTGAGTTTGTTTGTTATGTATGTCTCATGAGATATTGAATGATTATATGTGTTGCATACCATTGATTGTTTCCTGCTTGCATATGCACTTTTGTCATCTCACTGGGACATTAGTCTCATCCCACACTATGGGAATTTACCTTCAGATGTGCAGGGAACTCGCCAGGGTAATGAAGGCAAGTAGCGGTTGTTGAGGCTCAGTGGGGCCACATTCTTTTGGCATTATTATGATATACTCTTACATCTTTTTGTATAGGCATAAACTTGATTCTTTTGTTAGGATAGAGTAGTACATGTGAAGCCTATGGGTGTTATCTTTATGTTTAGGACACATGTATGGCTATATCCTGTTGTCTATTGACTATTTTGTAACTAAGCCCTATGTGGCATTTATGTTATTGTGATGAAGTTTAATCATGAATCATGTGTTTGCTTATGTAAATGTTGAGATTACTTAAGCGATTAATGTATTTGTATGACGATATTATAAATGCGCGAAATATTTCACGGATTTGGAAATAATGCTCCCAATAGGTGCTATATCTGAATTTAGAAATTAGGACGTTACATAATTTATACGAAATCTATACTTTAACGTCCAAACTCTTTAACTCCTCTCCACCCTTCCCCAAGAAAACCCTTATTGGCTTTTGTTTGATTTCACCTTTGTATTCAGACAATCCGGGACCCTTTCTGGGGAATCAGTTATATGATGATGATCAACGTTTTTACCACACCATCTGGAAACGATCATTATACACTCAACGTGATGTCGCTTGATCTTATTTACAAAGGTGTGGGGCTCGAACTATTCAATGCATTGCTATGAATCACCCCTATGCCACAATTAATTACCATTTTACACAAAGAATCAAAAGAGAAAGAGAATATATATTGTACATGTACAACATATTTAATAAAGAAAGAGAAAGAGAGAAAGAGAGAAAAATGTGGGATATGATGGATGATACGATGAAAAGAGATATAAATTGCAATATATTGCATGAAAAAGGACAAAAAATAAACAATGATAAATTTTTAAGCCTCGGTTTGTTTTGCCATTGTGAGGTTTCACAGAATTGATTTTAAATCATTTACACTCAATGTGTCTCATAAAAATTGTATAATTTATCTCAATCATTTATTTCTGGAATCAATTCTACTCTATTGTAACGAAACTGACAATAAAATTAAAAATCTTTTTTTTTTCGTAAATTCAAAATTCCATAATCCAAATAATCACACCACTAGCTATCCAACCCCTCACTATAAATACCTTCACTTTAGATATTCAACTGCGCTCAACACAAAAGCAACACACACACACACACACTCTGTGTTAATCACTTGTTTCTAATCATCATGGAAAGTGAGTCAGATCACACCATATCAGAGGGTGAGGGTGAGAATGAGAATAAGAGTACTCCTAATCATGACAGCTCTTCTAGCAACAACATTGTCCCCCTCATCGTCCCTTTAAACGAGTTCAGATGCTTAGATTGTTCTGCAATGTACTCAACACTAAAGAGCCTCGGAGAACACATATGTGAAGGCAAGGTGTAGAGAATGACTGTAACATCCCAGAAATTGGAACTTAGGAAACAAAAGGAAAGCCTTAGGTGGTGAACCCAGCTAAGAGAGGGAAGTTAGAAGTAGGGTGGGAATTCAGCGGTTAAGTGTGATTTCAGACAAGAAATTAGGGAATTGATTTATCAAGAATTAGAGTGGGGAAGGGTTTGGATGAGAAGAAATAAATTAGAATAAGGTTTTCATGGAGAGGAATTAGGTTTGAGAAGGAGAAAAATGAACTGGAACCAAGAGGGGCACAAACCGAGGTTATTGGTTAATTTGGGAGTTAGGCCTAATGACCTTGGTGCACTAATTCGCAAATATCTAGAGCCAAGGGTGTCCAATTAAGGTGATCCCACTTTCATTAAAAGCTAATTTCCGGGGCTTTTGTGTGATATGTTATATGATAGTATTCCGAGCTCGTTTGCACCTCCAAATAGCAAGTTTACCCACTGGAGCGCTGGAGCACGCTGGACGCGCAGAAGTGTACTGAAGCGCGCGCGGGACAACTGCCTCTTTTTGGAGTGCGCCCCAACGCACTAAAACGCGCCCCAACGTGCACGAGCAGCAGAAGCGTTTTAAAACACGTTTTTTCCCCTTTCTCTTCTCATTTTCCTCGTTTCCTTCCTTGAGTTTTTAGACTGAGAGGGAGATGGTTTTTAGAGAAGGGGGGCTTGGAGATGGAGAAAGGCTTGATTGAAGGTGCTCCACCATTCCTAAGGCTTGGATTCCACCATTCCTCCATTATCTTCTTCTTCCTTTTCCTCCATTAGAGCTTCCTTTGAGGTGAGTGTGGTCTCACTCACTTTCTCTTAGTTTTTCTCTTATGTATGCTCCCCATTCTTCCTCCCCTTTCTATTATTGTTGATTATGTTTTAGATTATGTAAAATCTAGGGTTGATTGTTAGGTTTATATGAATGTATGATTCTTGGCTTAAACCCTAGGTTAGAGGATTTAGGGGTTTCATGAAATTGGAGGTTTGGGATGTTGGTTATGCCTATAATGCTTATGTTCATACTTATTATCATGTTTATGCACTGAATAAATGTTTGTACATGTTTCTAACCCCACAATGTTCATGGAAATATTTTGGGTCTTTGACCTCAGGAAATGGAAAAGGAAATGTTTTGGGTCTTCGACCTCATGATAATGGTAAAGGAAAATGATTTGGGTCTTTGTACCTCATGGAAATGGTTTTGGGTCTCATGACCTCATGAATTGTTTTGGGTCTTTAGACCTCATGTAATAATCATGTTTTGGTCCCTGGACTCATGTTTTTGAGACTCTGTCTCCGGTCCTTGGACTCATGTTAATTAACCAAGATTTGTCCATGGACTCATGTTTTAAAGGCCTTGCTTGGTCCATGGACTCATGTTAAAGAATTAATAATTCTTGTTTGAATCTATCATAGTTAATGGGTTAAGGTCTTATGGCCTTCAGGGACGACGGTCTCTGTTAGTCTGAGCTCAGTCTAGCCTCACAGATAAGTGGACAGACCCCTTGGGTGTTGGGTAAAACACTTCATGACTGACCCTGCATTTATGATTTTCCTTGGATGACTACCCTATATGTCTTGAATTCTATTACGAACACTTTTATAATTGTTGAAGTTATGCTTTACTTCTATATGTCATGTGTTTTGTTTTCCCCTACACCCACACACCGATACCTCACTCACTAGGACGTGGTCTCATCCCACGTTATGGGAAATCATCTCCAGTTGTGCAGGAAATGATTTCTTAGCATTGGAGGACGAGTCGGAGTCTCGAGGCGGACCCTCCCGCCTCCCTAGCTGCCAGTTACCTTAGGACGCTCAGATTTAATAAAGTTATCTATTGATTAAGAATTGTATATATATGTATGTGTATTTAAATCATTGGATTGTATTATTTGAAGAGAAGGATTGAATGTTTGGTTTGGCCATGGAGGCTCATTTTGCTATATATTTGGACTAGTCATGGTATATTATAAACTGTACTGGTGTTTTGCTGGTTTTCAGGTGAATCTGGAAATTGGGAAATGTCCAATTTTTAGGGGAGACTCTGCCGGATTTCCGGTAGGAGTTTTATGAACCATAACACTCCAAAGTGTAGGTTCGTTCCCTAGGTTGTTGATTAGGAATTTGTATTGAAAGCATTGATGCATGAATTTCATCGAAGCTTAAGCAAACGTTGGATTGCGTCAGCAATTGTGTGATTTGCTTGACGATATCGAAAATGGCGCGAAATAATTTCAGAAATTCGGGAATAGTGTTTCCAACGGACATTATTCTTGAATTGGGGAATTAGGACGTTATATTTTGGTATCGAAGCAGTTCAATCCAATTGGACTATGGTTGGTTAGTTTCCCTAACTTACTATAATTCCAATGTGCCTCATGCTCAGTTGGGATTGATCAGCCCTCTACTGGGTGCGTTGTACACGGAATTATGGTTAGTAACGTAAATAGGGTGCCTTGTTGAGGGAATTGGGACACTTCTCTAACAAGGTTAGAGTCACCTACATGATAGTTAGAGGGAGTGACATAGGTCTATTTCCAAGAGTAGGATCTCCACCTCAAATTCTGATGAGATGCCATTTTAGTTCTTAGAGGAATTAAGGCACCCTTAGAAAGGAAGACCAGGAAGAGGTTATGAGAAAAGTGTGTAGTTGGTTTTGGAAGGTAGAAGTAAGAAGAAAGGTTAGAGGGAATGATGAACGAGCTCCCTAGTAGGCTAGCAGGGTGTTGGTTGCTTGTAAGTGAACCTTGGCGATGTAATGTGTTTGAACAATGATAATTCTTATTTCTGCTTGAATGGTTGCTTGAATGTTTGCTGTAAGTGTTTCATGAATGAATGTATGCCTTGTGTGCTAGGTGGTGGTTTTGATGAATGTGTTACGATGATGTGGCATGACTTGTATGTTAGGTTCCAAGGTTTAGAGGGACATGTAAGTGGGGGTAAATGGTGATCTTATAGAAGTAGGGCTGAATGACTTTAGGGTTGGGATTTTGTGAAGTTCGGATCTCATGCTTAGTGGACTAGGGATATGGCAGGTAGAGGTCAGGATGGAAGTATGAGACTTATGGGAAGTATAGGAACTCAATCAATAGTGAAAGGGGTGTAGTCCTAGCTTTTGGCTAAGTTCTTCTTTGAGGTAGGCATCTAAACCCGCATACTTGTTTTCCCTTCTTTAAATCCCTTTTTGCGTATGCTTATGTTGAGGTGCTTGTTATGTCAACCTTAACCTGCTTAGTAGTTTGCCTAAGTCATTATTGTAACTCGGTTAAATTTTCTCATTTAGTGTTAATGATTTTGTTTATGATGGTGGTGAGATTGTGTGAGCCCTCATGTCCTATGATTTATCTTTAGTATGCGAGTGGTAAGCCCAATCCTTGCCCCCTAAGTTACTAGACGAATACTCTTAGAATCCCTAAGGGATGGTTAGCGTGACTTCGGTCCTTATAGGTGTATGATCTAACATCTAGCTAATTAGTGTATTTCCATATATGAATTGTTGGAGGATTTCCTAAATTAGGAGCCAAGTTGGAATTTTTTGTACCTTGTCAATCTATAACTCCATACCCACCTCATCCCACCTTAGAACCCCTATTGTTATTCCAGTCCCTTCGTGTTTACCACCTTGTGGTTCATGTTTGAGTCTTGGATGGGCACTATCACTTAGCTAGAGCCTCATGACCAACTCCGGTTGAGCTAGGGAATAAACACAAGAGTGTAGGGGAGTGAGTGATATTGGAAACTGGGATGGTTAGAGGTATTTAGTAAGTTGCAATCGGGGTCAGATCCTTCTGATTTTTGGGCCTACTCGGTTGTTAACACCTAAAGCATAAGGTCCCTTGTGGTTTTAGCCAAGGTATTCTTGGGGTAAAGTCTTATAACTAATGGTGTAGGTGTAGTGCATCGTTTCCCCTTCCTCCCGTGTAAGGAACTCTATTACCTATGTTTATGACTATGTTGTTAGTCCACGGGTAGTACCTATTTTCTAAGTTATCTGTAGTAGAGTTAAGTTAGAGGTTAGACTCCTCAGTCTTCCCATTGTTGTTCCCTTAGTGGTAAGAACTCTTATCCTTACAGTACAAGGAAGAAGAAAATCTTGCTGAATTTGGAATGGTTACTAGTGCATAACTCCTACGAGGGTCAATGACCAGTATCAAATTAATGTTTTGTTAAGGACTAGTGTTGAGTTTGATGTGCTGAATTCATTTTTAGGCTTCAAACATTCTCCTTCCATGTCTTTTTTTTTAAAAAAAAAAAAGGTTTTCCATCCTCGCATTAGATCTATATGTGTCCCCTGACTCACCAGGGCAATTGGATGTTCCTCCAATTGCTGCGGTGGTCAGCTTCAGGCGATGGTTCTGATGTTTTAGTACATGAGTTGCACTCAACCTCCTAGGTTAAGATGATAGATAATTATGCTTTCTTTGCTGGTGCACATGATTGGAGTGATATGTACAACAGACCTACACCCATCATGTTTCTGTTTGAGGGTTGGTTTTATCCGGATGAACAACATGAGTTGTCCATCCCTTGTCACATGTGTATCAGAGGAGCACCACTTGGCTGCAACTCTGTGTTCTTTTGTTGAGATCCGTGTGTACCCAGTAATGAGATGATGTTGATCATTAACTCAGGTGTCAGACCAACTAGCTTTTGGAAGTCACAGTGTAGTTCATGTGGTAGACTTGAACCTTGAGGGTTGTTAGAGAGGGCCAAGCCCTTAAGGGGGTAGCCTTGTAGGGTAGAACATGAGAACCCATCGTATAACTTAGAATGCTTACTGAACACTCAGAGCACAGTTAGGTATTAGCAACCCAGAGTTTGAATCAATCAGTAGATGTTGGGAAATTAGGGTCCCTAATAATTGGAACAACTTCTAGTACCCTCCAAGGTTTTGTGCATGGTTTAGGCATTGATTAGAAATCATAATTAGGAGCTTGGAAGACCACCTTTTTCGTCTTAACCCCGTTATATAGATAGTTTGAATCAAGTTGTAAGTTACTCGAGGGTGATGAAAACCTTAGAGAGGCTTCTTAGGAACCCATGTCAGGATTGTGGCAGAGGAAGGGTAGATGTCGGGGTATGTATTTCGAGGAAGGATGAGAGGATTACTTAGAGTTAATATGAGTTAGGCATGGGACAGTTAGAGGATTGTGACGTTCGAGACATGGTCTATGAGGGTAGGACTAAGAGGACAAGTTTATGAAAGCAATCGAACTATAATCCCCTTGTACCTTGAGGAACAGAGGTATTAGCGGTCGAAAGGTAGTATGGGAGGATCCGAGTGCACAACCTAGTTAAGAATAAGTATGTAACCCTACGTTAGGATATTCGGAGCAAATTTTGAGGACAAAATTTATTTAAGAGGGGGTAGAATTGTAACATCCCAGAAATTGGAACTTAGGAAACAGAAGGAAAGCATAGGTGGTGAACCCAACCAAGAGAGGGAAGTTAGAAGTAGGTGGGAATTCAGCGGTTAAGTGTGATTTCAGACAAGAAATTAGGGAATTAATTTATCAAGAATTAGAGTGGGGAAGGGTTTGGATGAGAAGAACTAAGTTAGAATAAGGATTTCATGGAGAGGAATTAGGTTTGAGAAGGAGAAAATGAATTGGAACCAAGAGGGGCACAGACTGAGGTTATTGCTTAATTTTGGGAGTTAGGCCTAATGACCTTGGTGCAGTAATTCGCAAATATCTAGAGCCAAGGGTGTCCAATTAAGGTGATCCCACTTTCATTAGAAAGCTATTTTCGGGGCTTCAGTTTGATATGTTATATGATAGTATTCCGAGCTCGTTTGCACCTCCAAACAACGAGTTTAAGCACTGTAGCGCGTAGAAGTGTGCTGAAGAGCGCGCGGGACATTAACCTCTATTTGGAGTGGGTGCGCCCAGTGCACTAAAACGCGCCCCAGCGCGCGCGAGAAGCAGAAGCGTTTTAAAACGTGTTTTTCCCCTTTCCTCCTCTCATTTTCCTCCTCCGTTCCTGAGTTTTTAGAGTGAGAGGGAGAGTGATGAGGGACATGACCCATGACAAGGCACTTGAAGGACTTGGGGGACCAATGACAAGGGCAAGGGCAAGGAAGGCAAAAAGAGGCACTGCAGCTGATTGTGGCATCCTTACAGTTCAAGGGCGCAAACAATGAAGAACAATTCCCTAAAATTGTTCTTTGTATTAAACATGAAGAGGAGGGTGGCGTTGGGACTTAAGTGAAGTCCAGATACCATCAATGCCACACATCAATTGAAGTCAAGATAAGGAAGAGTAGGGGCGGCCAAGAAGGAGGGGCGGCCAAGGGGATGAGTGGCTGAATTATTTCTTAGTTTTATTTGCTTTCAATAAGAATTATGTGGCTGTTATAATACTTAATTAGGTGGCTGGTTGGTTTACAAAGAGATTTGAAGGAATTATTAAGCTGAAATGGTTACAAGGAGACAAGGCATTAATGGCATTGAAGCACTTGTTCAAGGTTACATTGAGCTCTCATTTTTGCGGCCAACATGTGATGAAAATTGGCTGATTCCTTAACCTATTGAGGGTGGCCAACATTTGCAACACAAGGCTAATTCATGATCATTAAAAGGTTGCCAACATGTGCTGAAATTGGAGAATCAAGGACCATTCATTGGGGGGAGGCCAACATGTGTTATTGCTTGATCAATTTCATTCAATTTGTAACATATTTTGGGCTGAATTATTTAGTCACATGGGCGGCCATCATAAGGATTCAATAGCTGAATTGTGAGTCATTAATTGAGAGAATGATGAATAGCCAATAGGAGAAAAAGAGACGACTACATAGTCTAGATTTAGGCTATAGTTTTAATTATTTTATTTTGTTATTTTATGCATTTCTAGGAGTTACAACTGATTGTAATAGGTCATTGCATGGTGTGCATGAATCTATTTAAGGACATGCAAGGCATGCAAGAAGTTAAGAAGTGTTTTATGCAGAAAAAATTTATCTTACTTTGAGAGTGTTTCTCTAGTTTCTTGCTAGTCAAGAGTTGAGATTTATCAAAGGTTCCTTACCTTTTGTGTGTGTAATCTCAAGGACTTATCTTTCAAGTCTTGAGAGTGTGACGTCCACCTATCTTTGTTTTTTTTACGTTCTTCTTCTTCTTTCTCTTCTACTAACTTTTATGAAACGAACCTATATTCTGTGCGTGGAAGCTTGATTGTATGTGACTTACTTTTCAAGTGTTAAAGGCTGAATAGAAATTTTATCAAAGAAAGTTTGTATCTTCTTATTTTTCAACTTATTTCGTTGATTGATCAATTCAAAGAAAGAAATCAAAGAAAATAGAAAAAGAAAAGAAAAGTATTGAAAAAGAGAAGAATATTTGTTATCAAGAAAAAGTGCTATTTCAGTCAGAAAATTTCTAAGGTTCCTTGCAAATTCGAACCTTAAGGTTCATATCATAGAGAGTTTTAGAGAGAGAGAGAAAGGGCTTTGGAGATGGAGAAGGGCTTGATTGAAGGTGCTCCACCATTCCTAAGGCTTGGATTCCACCATTCCTCCATCATCTTCTTCCTCCTCTTTCTCCATTAGAGCTTCCTTTGAGGTGAGTGTGGTCTCACTCACTTTCTATTGGTTTTTTCTCTTATGTATGCTCCCCATTCTTCCTCCCATTTCTATTATTGTTGATTATGTTTAGATTATGTAAAATCTAGGGTTGATTGTTAGGTTTATATGAATGTATGATTCTTGGCTTTAAACCCTAGGTTAGAGGATTTGGGGGGTTTCATGAAATTGGAGGTTTGGGATGTTGGTTATGCCTATAATTTCTATTTTCATACTTATTATCATGTTTATACACTGAATGAATGTTGTACTTGTTTCTAACCCCCACTATGTTCATGGAAATGATTTGGGTCTTTGACCTCATGGAAATGGAAAAGGAAATGTTTTGGGTCTTCGACCTCATGATAATGGTAAAGGAAAATGATTTGGGTCTTTGTACCTCATGGAAATGGTTTTGGGTCTCATGACATCATGAAATTGTTTTGGGTCTAGACCTCATGTAAATAATCATTGTTTTGGTCCCTGGACTCATGTTTTTGAGACTTTGTCTCCGGTCCTTGGACTCATGTTAATTACGCAAGATTTGGTCCATGGACTCATGTTTTAAGGCCTTGCTTGGTCCATGGACTCATGTTAAAGAATTAAATAAATTCTTGTTTGAATCTAATCATAGTTAATGGGTAAGGTCTTATGGTCTTCAGGAACGACGGTCTCTGTTAGTCTGAGCTCAGTCTAGCCTCACAGATAAGTGGAATACCCCTTGGGTGTTGGGTAAAACACTTCATGACTGACCCAGCATTTATGATGTCCTTGGATGACTAACCCTATATGTCTTGACTTTCTATTACGAATACTTTTATAATTGTTGAAGTTATGCTTTACTTCTATATGTATTGTGGTTTGTTTTCCCCTACACCGCACACACCGATACTTCACTCACTGGGACGTAGTCTCATCCCACGTTGTGGGAAAACATCTTCAGTTGTGCAGGAAAGGATTTCTTAGCATTTGAGGATGAGTCGGAGTCTCAAGGCGGACCCTCCCGCCTCCCTAGCTACCAGTTACCTTAGGACGCTCAGATTTAATAAAGTTATCTATTGATTAAGAATTGTATATGTATGTATATGTATTGGATTGTATTATTTGAAGAGAAGGATGTGAATGTTTGGTTTGTCCATGGAGGCCCATTTTGCTATAGATTTGGACTAGTCATGGTATATTATAAACTGTACTGGTGTTTTGTTGGTTTTCAGGTGAATCTGGAAATTGGGAAATGTCCAATTTTTAGGGGAGACTCTGCCGGATTTCCGGTTGGTAGGAGTTTTATGAACCATAACACTCCAAAGTGTAGGTTCGTTCCCTAGGTTGTTGATTAGGAATTTGTATTGAAAGCATTGATGCATGAATTTCATCGAAGCTTAAGCAAACGTGGATTGCCTAAGCAATTGTGTGATTTGCTTGACGCTATCGAAAATGGAGCGAAATAATATCAGAAATTCCGGAGGAATAGTGTTTCCAACGGACATTATTCTTGAATTGAGGAATTAGGACGTTACAATGACCATATACCTCATTGATGCTTTCAACACAAACCCACAACCAGAGGTACCACACCCACACCACAACCAAATGCCTGAAGAAGTTGCCCAGAACGTAGGTGGGGTTGATGCAAATGCACCGCCAACACCATTTTATGTTTATGATGACTCTCAGGGAGGACCCTTGGACCTTTTGTGGATGATGGAATGAACCTCAGGTTCAGTCTGAACCAGAAATCAACTGAACCAAGTGGAAATGCTGCTGATGGAGTGGATATGAACTTGAAGCTCTAGTCTATCTGTCTGATCTAGCTAGGTTTTTTTTGTAGAAAAAATTAATGCTGAATTGGGACTGGGGGTGACATTGTTATCTTTACTTTAATTTTCTAATGTGTTGTTTTAATGGGGTTGTGACTTTGCGTCACTTCTCTTTAATGGTTGCTTTTAATATTTCATTTAGGATTTATATTTGGTCTCAACTGGTTTGTCCGATGTGGGATGTCTTTTAATTTTGCTTTGTTCATCAGTCCAGGTTTTCAGGTGTACAACTTGTGCTGCTTACCCTCATCGTTTAATGATAGTTGAATTGTTGTTGTTGTTCAGTGTCTAAAGAACCATGCCCATTTCCTCACTCCATAATCATCTACTTCAATTTCAATCGGTGAGCACCAAAGAAAAAAATAAAAAGAAACCTTTCTGAAGAGGGGAATTATGGATTGTTCTATAAACATAAAACTATTTTCCATCAGTATTTTTTCACATGAAGGAAATGCGAGCACAAAGCTAATCAGTGAATTTTATTTTATTTTTTCTGGAAATTAAGGATGGATAATTGGATACATATATATTTAGTAAAAACTGTGAAGACATGATAAAATTCAATCATTTTAAGCAACTGTATTCATAGATTTCGCTGTCGTGCCCTTCTTAGTATTTGTGTATCAGTGTATGTTAAACTGTTTGTATATATATTCTCTGGAACAGAGTCAATATATTGTTAGAGTGCAAAGAATAATATATTATAATATATTTTTTATTGGTGATATTTTGTGTCTAGTGTCATATAAATATCATTTCTTTTTTGGGTTTTTTCAACAGTTTATATATCCTCCGATCTGATATGTGAGAAATAATATCCAAGACCATTATACTAAAATTTATTTTATTTTTTATTTCTTTATCTATATAAATATATATAATATGGATAAAGCTCCTCTAAAGTGAGTTTGTAGTGAACCAATAAGATTATATTTATCATTGATTTAATTTTAAAATGTATCATGATCTCAACCCATAAGATTTAATGGTAAGTACTCCTTTACTTGTTCACTTTATAGACAAAATCACTTTAGAGTAGCTTTTCCATATGGTATAGCTCTTTTGTAATATTCACAGATATACAATTTCTATTTATTTATATATCATTTGAAAATCCCATAACTATATGACAAGGGAAAAAACAATGAGTATGACCAAGTTTGGATGCAACTTCTACAGAAGAACTAGGTGAAAAATAAGAGAAGAAATGAAAGGGGTCAAACAAATTTCACTTCTTCATAAGTTGAAATTAGTTACTTATAGAGCTAAAAGACTAATTTCAACTTATGGAGAAGTTAAATTCATTCGACCTCATTCATTCATTCTATTATTTTTCACCTAGAAGTTATTCTACAGAAGTTGCATCCAAACTGGCCCTATATGCCTCATGAGAGTGGATACGTCTATAGAAACATAAAGGCAAAAAAGAAAGTGAAAGATGCAAGGAACAAGGAAGAAAGAGATTGAAAAGAAGGAAAGAAGGAAAATAAAGGTGTATAAGAAAAAAATGTGTATGAAATATTATTATATTCAATGATGAATGATTATTATACACCTCTGAAAGGTATGACCACCTTGGAATAACATAGAAATAAGAAAAGAAAAGAGAAAAAAAAAGAGATTAATAATATAGGAAAATGTTTTGTGTCCCACAACTGGTACACTGTTTGTGGGTTTTGTTATTTAGTGCTCCTTTTTTAATAGTTTTTATTTATTTTTATTTTATTATTATATCTATTTTTATTTATTTATCTCATTAAATAAAAATATAGATTAAAAAATACAATGAATGATCACATTGAATTTGTGTAACCATTACTGTTAACACAAGGTTAATTATGTGTCCAGAAATGGTGACCATATTTTAAAATGAGGTTAATGGTTGTATCGATTGGCGGTTAATAGAATATGATATTTGGTTAATTGAATTTGTGAGGTTAATTGCATATCCATTAACGATTAATGAAATAGTAAATTTGGTAATTGCATCAACATAGAACGATGATCACATGAATTTTATGTTAACCCTTCGTGAAATGTAATATTATAAACATGAGGTTAATTGTGTGTCCATTAAGGATTAATATGTTTACCGTTTCTGGACACACAATTAACCTCGTGTTTATGGGATTTGCTATATGCAACAAACCTTACAAATTCAATTAACCAAATATCATATTCTGTTAACTGCCAATGGATACACCATTAACCTCGATTAAAAATATGTTCACCGTTTCTGGACACAAAATTAACCTCATGTTGACAACAATGGTTATATGCAATTAACCTCGCAAATTCCACTAACCAAATATCCTATTCAATTAACCGCCAATAGATACACCATTAACCTCAATTAAAAATATGTTCACCGTTTTTGGATACACAATTAATCTCGTGTGACAGGAATGGTTAACACAAATACCATGTGACCATTTATTATATTTCTTAATCTACATTTGTATTTAATGGGATAAATAAATAAATAAAAATGAATATAATAATAGAATAAAAATAAATAAAAACTATAAAAAAATAAAAGGAACGGAAGACCAACAAATAGTGTGGTAAAAATAGTGCACCAAATTGTTTGTGTTATGTAACGTCCTAATTTCTAAATTCAGAAATATTTCCTGTTGGAAGCACTATTTCCAAATTCGTGAAATTAATTCGTTCATTTCGCGTATCAACATACAACAAATATTCGCTTAAGTAATCCAACACTTACTAAAGCTCCAGGACATTACATACATGAATCAATATAACATCAACAACATTTTGCCATAGAGGCTGCAATTTAATAAAATAACTATTATAATAAATTCTCAAGAAATCCTAGTCACTAACAATAATTGATCTAGACAGTTTTAAATACATCAAAGCATAACCGAACATCGAACTAGAAATATCCCTAAGTCTCCTACTGTATCATCATCCTCCTGCTGGAAATCCTGTACATCTGAAATATAAATTTCCACGGAGTGGGGTGAGAGTGAGACCAATGTCCTAGTGAGCGTGAACAAAGACACACCAAGGGGAACATCATAGAGGAAGTTATCATGCTTCTCAAACAAACATTCATAATCAACCAACAACTTCACATATATCCTATGTTTAACAATGATTATGATGCATGTCTAGGACGGTGTTGTTTCCCGACACCCGGGGTCTTTTCTTTGTAACGTGACTGTGATGAGCGCTCGACCATGTAACCAAGGACCTATGTCCAGGACTACCTATAATTAAGTCTTAATTATTATCATTCATAACTCATTCTTGAGGACCCCATCTCCCTCTTGTCCATGAGTTCGATGTGGTTACCACGTCTTTCTTAAATAATTTGCCCGACGGCCTGTGATGGTCAATGACCCTGTGATAGCCCGAAGGCTCTGTGATGGCTATAATCCCTGTGATATTTTAAATCATAATTTCATGACTGTGATGGCCAAAGGCCCATGATTTCAGAATAATATGCTCAAAGTTCACAACACCTAGTCAATCAAATCCTCCACCCTATGGTTTGTAAAACTTCACATTCAACAGTCAACACATTAACATTCCCTAGTTTCATCTAAACACATTCATGATGATTCAGTGAATGACAGGGATAGGAAGATAGGGGATCATGCCTGAGAATTCAGGCACGCAAGAAGCACATAACCACACTCACCTTAGAGTTGAGAAAACGGAGGAAGAATGGGAAGTAGGGAACGTTGAGGGTGGAGAGAATAATGGAGAACTGGATCTTGGGGGTGAAAAAACCTTCCTTGATCTTCAATGGGACTTCCTCTCACTAAAAACCTCTCTTTCTCTCTCTGGAATATCGAAAACGAGTAGATAGAACTGAATGGAAACCGCCTGAATCGTGTTGTTTTAAAATTCTGTAACCTTCTCCTCGCTTGAGCGAGATCTTCTCGCTTAAGCGAGATGGTCATTCTCGCCCAGGCGAACCATTTTAGCTTGAGCGAGAGTGATCACGAAAATACACCCTCTCTGGAAGATTTTCGCTTGAGCAAGAACTTCTCTCTTGGGCGAAAATCATCCAGAGGGCAACACATTTTTGTCTGTATCTCGCTTGAGCGAGACTTGCAGAACCGAATTCTAAAGTTTTTGCTGCTTAATCCACTTAAGTTAGACCTTCTCGCTTGAAGCGAAAACCCTGATACATGAACCCTGATTTTTGCCTCTTAAGCTTTTTCCTTATCAATTCCTTATTTCATCCTATTCATGTTATAAATTCCTATGAACTCAAGTCTTAAATAGCGGGATGTTACAATTCTACCCCCCCCTTAAAACAATTTTGTCCCCAAAATTGACCAAAGATAGTTGACTAAAGAATAAA
Organism: Sesbania bispinosa; assembly: GCA_026901365.1. Taxonomy (NCBI): domain Eukaryota; kingdom Viridiplantae; phylum Streptophyta; class Magnoliopsida; order Fabales; family Fabaceae; genus Sesbania; species Sesbania bispinosa. The sequence continues at coordinate 965,605 of QLOH01000383.1, forward strand.
CTGGTAAATTAAAGTTTCTTACCTCAAACGAATAACTCTTGAAACTGAGAGGGGAGATCCTCTTCTTTTTTTCAAGTTGCCTCCTCGGACGACTGACCCTCCCAAAACATCTTCACTAACGGAATGGTCTTATTCCTCAAGGTTTTGACGCTTCGGTCAATAATCTGTGCAGGCCTTGTGGGAATGGTCAAATCCTCCCTCAATTGTACTGATTCTGAACTTATGATGTGGGAAGGGTCATGAAGGTATTTTTTAAGCTGTGAGACATGGAATACATCATGGATATTGGCCAAATGGGGTGGAAGGGCTATTCTGTATGCAAGGGGACCAATCCTTTGCAAGATTTGAAAATGGCTGACAAAACGGGGATTCAACTTCTTGGTCTTAATGGCTCTTCCAATTCCTGTGATGGGAGTAACTTTCAGAAACACATGGTCACCTTCCTCAAAACTCCAGGTCCCTCCTTCTCCTATCAGCATAACTCTTCTATCGGCTTTGGGCAGTACCAACTTCTCCCTAATTCTCTTAATCTTTTCTGTGGTTTCCTGCACCAACTCCGATCCTAACAAGCCATTCTCTCCCACTTCGCACCAACACAAAGGTGAGTTACACTTCCTACCGTACAAAGCCTCATAGGGTGCCATACCTATACTACTATGAAAACTATTGTTGTTGGCAAATTATATGAGTAGTAAGTACTTATCCTAACAACCCTTCTCTTCCAAAACACAGGATCTAAGCATGTCCTCTAAAGTTTGGATGGTTTCTCTCAGACTGCCATCAGTCTGAGGGTGGTAAGCGGTGCTAAACTTCAATTTAGTACCGAAAGCCTGATGTAAAGCATTCCAAAACCTAGAGGTAAACCTGGGATCTCTATTTGATACTGTGCTGGAAGGTACACCATGGAGCTTCACAATCTCCTTGATGTATAAGTCTGCTAATTTGGTCAAAGGGTAAGTTGCTTTGATTGGTAAGAAATGGGCTGACTTAGTCAGCCGGTCCACTATCACCCATATGGCGTCAAAGCCTGCTGGGACCCTAGGTAATCCCATCACAAAGTCCATAGATATGGCTTCCCATTTTCCACTCAGGGATTTCTAAAGGTTGGAGTGTACTTGAGGGCTTCTGGTGTTCCATCTTAACCTGTTGACATGCTAGGCACCTAGAAACGAAACTCAGCCATCTCTCTCTCCATTCCATCCCATCAAAACATGCTCCTCAAGTCTGGTACATCTTGGTAACAACCAGGATTCACCGGTGAACTTTCTCTTATGAGCCTCATCTAGAATTTCCTCTCTAAGACTACCCCCCTTAGGGATGCAGACTCTCCCCTTAGAGGAGAATCATCCTGTCCCCTGACTCGGAAAACCCTGGTTGTCCCTTCCGGGACTGGAGCTCTAAGTTTGAGGGCCTGTGCCCCTCTAATTCTAGTCCTCAAGTCATTGGTTATTTCTAGCCTAAAGAGCTTCATACTATCTCCCTCACAATTCACCTCCAGCTTCAAGTCTCTAACTTTTCCAACAATTTCTAACTCATGCCACCATCATAGATGACGCATGCAAAGATTTCCTACTCAAGGCATCGACTACTACATTAGCCTTGCCTGGGTGGTACTTAAGATCAAAATCATAATCCTTCAAAAATTCCATCCACCTCCTTTGTCTCATGTTAAGTTCTTTATGTCAAAGAGGGTACTTCAGACTCTTGTGATCACTAAAGACCTTAAACCGCACTCCATAAGGTAGTGCCTCCACACCTTAAGAGCAAACACTACTGCAGCTAGTTCTAAGTCATGGGTTGGGTAATTTTCCTCATGGGGTCTAAGCTGTTGGAGGCATAGGCCACCACCCTCTTATCCTGCATCAAAACCCAGCCTAAACCTTTCCCTGAAGCGTCGCTGTACACTTCAAAGGATTTGGTCAAATCCGGGCAATACTAATAACCAGGGTGGTGGTTAGCTTCACCTTAAGTTCCTTGAAACTCTTCTCACCACATCTCATCCCAAACAAAAGCATGGCCCTTATGGGTCAGTCGGGTGAGAGGTAGGGCCAATTGAGAAAAACCCTTAATGAATCTACGGTATAATAACTGGCTAATCCCAAGAAACTCCTAACCTCAGTGACTGACTTGGGTCTCTCCCAACCAATCACCGCCTCTATCTTACTAGGGTCCACTGACAGACCCTCACTAGATATAACATGTCCGAGGAAGTGAACCCTATCCAACCAAACTTATATTTCTCAGGGTTAGCAAACAGTTTCTTCTCTCTCAACACCCCCAAAACTACTCTAAGGTGCTACTCATGTTCCTCTAAGGTTTGAGAGTAGATAAGGATGTCGTCGATGAATACGACCACAAACTTATCCAAGTAGGGCCTAAAATTTTGATTCATATAATCCATGAATACAGTCGGAGCGTTGGTTAAGCCAAAAGGCATCACTAAGTACTCATAATGCCCATATCTACTCCTAAAAGCAGTCTTGGGAATGTCCTCACTCCTAATCTTTATTTGATGGTAACCTGACCTCAAATCATCTTAGAAAACACTGCTGCCCCTCTAAGCTGGTCCAAAGGTCATCTATTCTGGGCAAGGGATACTTATTCTTGATTGTTACTTTGTTTAACTGCCTATAGTCAACACACAACCTCATGCTACCATTTTTCTTCTTGACAAGGAGCACTGGTGCTCCCAAGGTGACACACTAGGCCTAATGAATTGCTTCTCTATTAATTCCTCTCGTTGTTTCTTAAGTTCACTCATCTCCAAGGGTGAAATTCTATAGGGAGCCTTAGAAATAGGCCTCTTGTGCCGGCACAAGGTCTATGGAAAACTCAGTCTCTCGGTCCAGAGGTAAAGTGGTCACCTCACTAGGGAAAACATCCTGGAACTCCCAAACCGTGGCTATGCTATCTAGGTCGGGTTTCGACTCTACATTGAGGAAAGCAGTAATAAGTAGAATATAAAACCAAACTCCCATCCTTAGTAGGCATTCAGAAATTTGATTGGAACAATATAATAAATATGATGGTCTCTCCTTCAGAGGAAAAAGAAGAGTTGGGAAAACAATTTCTTGTTAAAACAATATAGCATGACCTGATGATGAGATAACCAGTCATGCCCAAGATAATATCAAGATTCTTGAGTGGCAAGCAATATCAAATCAACCTTGAAAACCTTACCTTGAATTCAATGGGACATGACAAGACATACCAAGGAAGCGGAATGGCCTCCTTGCCCGGGGTATGAACATTTTAAATGAAAGGGTAAAGTAAGGAAGTAGCATGCAAATTCTTCCTTTCCATACAGTCATAAGCAATGAAAGAATGGGTTGCCCTAGAATAATACAATACAATCAAAGGAGTACCATTTAGAGTGCATGTACCTTACATCAGATATTGGCCTGAGCCGCCGTCTCACCATTGAGGGTAAAGACCCTACTGATAGCTTGGGGTTTGGGCTGGTCCTTCTTCCTCTTTGGGCAATCCCCAATCATATGGCCTGGCTCACGACAATAGAAACAAACTCACTGCCCTGCCAAGCACTCGCCCCGATGGTTCTTGCCACACTTGGAGCAAGCAAAGGAAACTGAGTGGAGGGAAAGGCGACCTGCTTGCCCTTTTCCTCCTTGGAACTGAGGATGAAAATTCTTGCTAGTGGGTGTGTTCCTCTCTCTTCCTCTTACCCTCAACCCAAGCCTCTGCCGCAGGCCTGGGTGCCTCATCCACCAAACTGTGCTCGACGACCAGGAACTTGGTCACCAAGGCTGAAACAATCTTTCTGATCTCGGGCTGAGGCCCGCCTCCAACTGAGAACAATTTCAACCCACATTAGGATTGGCTTGAAGCAGGGAGTGAGTGACTGGAGAGTTCTTCAACTTGGCCACAAATTGGCCCACGGTCATGTTGCTTGCTTCAGTTGTGAGAAACTCCTAGCTCTTTCTATTTCCTGAATGGCTCAGGGAAATATTTCTCCCAGGAATACATGTTGGAATGATCCCAGGATAGAGTAAGGCCTCCAGGAGTGCTCAAGCTGGCCTTCACGTTTTTCCAACCAATTTTTTGCTTCTCCTTGCAACATATAAGTAGAAAATTTCACTTTCAGGTCGTCCGTTGCAAGCCATCACCTTGAGGATTTTATTCATGGCGTTGAGCCATGAGTCTGCTGCCGCTGGATCATATGCCCCATTTAAAGGCTGGTAGGGTTGTGTTTCCTGAACTCAGCTAATCCCTGAAGGAAAGGATTTGATACTATCACCAGGGGAGGAGTACCGGTGGACTGCCTTTGCAAGGCTTGGAGTACTGCAGCATAGAGGCCGTTTGCTCTCCCATAATTGAGTGAGCATTCCGGGCGTCCTCGTGCCAACACACCTCCTCCCCCCACTGACCAATCTCAGGATTCTGTGGCGGTAGCCCTCCGGATTGGAGGGCTACCGCCACGGAATCCTGAGATTGGTCCGGTGGGGGAGGAGGTGTGTTGGCACTGAGGACGCCTCTCCTTCCACAGCCATGGTCCTATACACATTATTAAGAAATATCCAGTGTGATCAGTCTATCATTCCCTAATAATGTATACCAGACTATGACTAACTTAGGAGTAACACATAACCACGGTCCAATTGGATTGAACTGCTCTGATACCAAAATGTAACGTCCTAATTTCTAAATTCAGAAATATTTCCTGTAGGAAGCACATTTCCAAATTCGTGAAATTAATTCGTTCATTTCGCCGTATCAACATACAACAAATATTCGCTAAGTAATCCAACACTTACTAAAGCTCCAGGACATTACATACATGAATCAATATAACATCAACAACATTTTGCCATAGAGGCTGCTTTGCAATTCAATAAAATAACTATTATAATAAATGTCTCAAGAAAATCCTAGTCACTAACAATAATTGATCTAGACAGTTTTAAATACATCAAAGCATAACCGAACATCGACTAGAAATATCCTTAAGTCTCCTACTGATCATCATCCTCCTGCTGGAAATCCTGTACATCTGAAATATAAATTTCCACGGAGTGGGGTGAGAGTGAGACCAATGTCTAGTGAGCGTGAACAAAGACACACCAAGGGGGAACATCATACAGGCAGTTATCATGCTTCTCAAACAAACATTCATAATCAACCAACAACTTCACATATATCCTATGTTTAACAAGATGATGATGCATGTCTGTGACGATTGTGTTCCCGACACCCGGGGTCTTTTTCTCTGTAACGTGACTGTGATGAGCGTTCGACCATGCAACCAAGGACCGTCGTCCAGGGCTACCTATGATTAAGTCTTAATTATTATCATTCATAACTCATTCTTGACTGGGGACCCCATCTCCCTCTTGGCCATGAGTTCGATGTGGTTACCCCGTCTTTCTTAAATAATTTGCCCGAAGGCCTGTGATGGTCAATGACCTTGTGATAGCCCGGAGGCTCTGTGATGGCTATAAGACCCATGATGTTTTAACTCATAATTTCATGATTGTGATGGCCAAAGGCCCATGATTTCATAATAATATGCTCAAAGTTCACAACACCTAGTCAATCAAATCCTCTACCTTATGGTTTATAAAGCTTCACATTCAACAGTCAACACATTAACATTCCCTAGTTTCATCTAAACACATTCATGATGATTCAGTGAATGACAGGGATAGGAAGATAGGGGATCATGCCTGAGAATTCAAGGCACGCAAGAAGCACATAACCACACTCACCTTAGAGTTGAGAAACGGAAGGAAGATGGGAGTAGGGAAGGTTGAGGGTGGAGGAGAACAATGGAGAACTGGATCTTGGGGGTGAAAAACCTTCCTAGATTCAAAGATTTCAAATATGAGATGGCACATAGACATATTTCAATCCTAGTTTTCTCATCATTAATTTCTCCTTTGCAGATTTGTTTTGGATATCCAATTTATCTTTATTTTCTGTAATTTATTTTCAGTATTTTAATTTCAGCAATCTAAACCTAAAAATATCCAAAACCAAATCCCCTCAATTAGATTGTAACTAAGAGTTTGAAATTGTACTGTTCCCTGTGGGTACGACAACCCTTACTTTTTAAACTATTATACTGCTGCGATATTGGTATGCTTGCCAAGATCTCAACAAGTATTTTTGGCGTCGTTGTCGAGGAACGATGTTTTCAAATTTAAATTCTTAGGAGGTCTATCTTATTGAGTTTGTAATATTTGTATATTTTTATTCTTATTTTTAATCTTTTGTAATTATCTTTTCTTATTTTTTCTTTTTTTATTTTTTTGTAATTAATTTTGTTTTTCTATTTTTATCTCTTTAACTAACCCTTGTTCTAGTCCTTGTGATTTATACTTTGAAATGTCAGGGTACCAAGAGCGCTATTGGAATTTGATCCTGAAATTGGAAAGACATCCAAAGGACTAGTTCAAAGATACAATCTCAACACTCTCTGTTCAACCACCCCAAACAAAGTAAAAGCTCCAACATCATGGCTAGTGAATGGAAAAATCAACCAAGAAGAACGCTTGGCGATTATCCCAGAGATTTCTAAATTTTTAATTTCAATAGTTTTCAATTTTGTTTTCGTTTGTTAATTAGGATTTTTAATTTTTAGGATTAGGAAATTTTCAAAATTGATTGGAATAAGTTTGTGGAAAAATAATTTTTTTAAACAGTAGGAAGTAGTAGAAAATTTGATTGAAAATTGCAAAATTTCAATATGTTTTCTGCGCTTCACCTGCGCTGAGCGCAGCTAAAGCACAGAAATGCAATTTTAGTCACTACGGAATTGTTAGAACCACAGGAAACACTAGAAGGGGGGTTGAATGATAGTGTTTTATAATCTTACATATTTTTCTGAAACCTTTTAGTAAAGCAAAACTGAGTTTGAAAATATTTGGGCAACCTTCTGAAACTGGAAGTTCAGCAACTTGCTGATGCAACTCAGAAGGTTGGAGAAAAAACAATTTTGATGTATTTTCGTGTGAAGAAAAGATTGTTTTTCTACGTGGATTTATAAAACAACTTTTCTTAAATCTCCTTGGTTAGATAAAACAGAATATAAAGAGTTAAGGGTAGAAAGAACTTAGCCACAGAAATTTATCCTGGTTCACCCACTAACTCAGTGAAGCTATGTCCAGTCCCAGGGCAAACCACCACTGGATTTTCCACTAATCCCGCAAGATTACAAGTATTATTTGCCACACCTAGCCTCTCCAGGCTCAACAAGTATTCTTTGACACAGCCTCTCCAGGCTAAACAAGTATTCTTTGTTTCTCCAGCCTTTCCAGGCTCTCAGACACTTTACAATGTTTACAAATATGATAGGTTTAAGTTTCCGAGAAACTTAAACATAGGATCTCTTGTACAAAGGGGTTACTGAGATTAACTCGGGATACAATGAATGAGAAATTTCTTAGTACAAGGAAAAAAAGAGATACAAGAGTATAGATATTAGATTGAAGTTATTCTTTGTATCTTGGTCGGGCAGGAATTGTTTCTTCAGAGGGTTGGCTTGATATAAATATTCTTATTGAGCTTTTGCCGACACTCATTTGGGTTTCTCCATGGGTTCACCAGCAGTTCCCCCAGGACTTCCGCCATACTTCAAAATCTTTATGAAGCTATTTATAGTATCTTGAAATGAGTCCGTTGAAGAGAGCTTCATCTACCGTTGTGAGATAGCATTTAATGCAGTTTGAGACATTGTGAAACAATCTTCTGATAGCTTCTGACTTTTGAGCTTTGCAGGTGTTCCAATCTCCAACACTGCTTTGACGCGTTCAACAGATTCCATTTAAGGTAATACGACTTTGACAACACGAACGGACTTTGAAATCATTCCTTAAAGGATCAAACTTGCTTCAGACGTAAGGATGTGTGATGACTTGAGCATACAGCTTGCAAGCTTCAGTCAACAGCTAAAACGAGGTCTTCAGCAATTCTTCTCTAAATAATTTTGTAGCACTTCGGAAGGTAGAAATGGATTCAGTAGGTCTTAATGCTTCAGAGGGTTTCCTCACATCAGTAGGTTCAACTTGAGGCTTCTTCTATAAAGCACTTGCTGAAACAATAAAGCAAAATACCTTCAAGTGGTACTATTCTTATAATAAATCATCTCTTTGTAAATCAAATTTGTTGTCAATTAAAACTTAGGATATGAGAGTCTTGAATCTGATTCTGAATACTTAAATTGATTTTGAGACTTAATAGGAATTTCAAACTGAAACCTGCACTTCCACTCACGTTGAGCGCATGGTGGAGCGCAGGAATGTGTTGTTGCTAAATTTAACTAAAACAGGGGGAAGTCATTCGTTCTTCCTCCCCTGTTTTCTCCTGTACCATCTCTCTACTTCCTAAGCCCTTTCTTTCTACTTTTTCCACTTACAAACCTCCTTCAATTTTGAATCTTTCAAGTTCAAGGTATGTTTTCTTTAGTTATCTTTCATTTTCACTGATTGAAATCTTCATTTACTCTGTTTTTATGATTTGAACTCTAGGATAGAAACCTTAGGATTGTAAATATTGTTGAACATAACTATCTTGGATGTTATTATGGCTGTGTGGAATATGAAGATCAATTTTTCTATGAAATGCTCTTTGTTTTGTGAGTTATTGAGCTTGAAAAGTGTTATGCTCTATTTCTTGCAAAATTTTAAACCTTCACTTTCCATGGATTATTTGAATGCTTGCAAAACAAATGGGAATGTTCTGTTTTTAGGAAACCATTACCAAGTGCAACTGAAATTCTGTTGTGAATAGATTGATTCTTTTCAAAGTATTCTGAATTTTGCATGCAAATTGGTTAATGATAGGCTTCCATGTTCTTCATGAATTAGTGTTTGCAATAAGGTATCATTGAATGAATATGTTTTTAGCAACTAACTGTTGATTATTTGACTTTTCATATGCCTAGGATCAAATACATTGCTGGCCTTTTTCGTGGCTCTAGCTCACGAGGAAAGGCATGGGGAAGAGGGTTAAAGATGAACCCCATTATGATCCCATGAGATTCAAGAGTACACAGGTTGCTGCAAAGTATGAAGCTCTCAGACCATGCAACTTTGTGTTGGAAAGACCAGTTGACCTCAAACCAGGGGAGTGTGAGGAGTTCAACATGGAGATTACGAGGACGCGGATGGCGTAGGATAGCTACTCTAGACAGATTATTTGACCCGGAACTATTCCGGTAATTCTACGCCAACGCAGTTGGAGAGCCCGATGATGGAGGAGATAGGGGATCCTATGTTAGGGGTAGATGGGTGACGTTTGATCGCGATGTGATCAACGACTATCTAGGTTGCCAAGCCCCAGTTGATGAAGATGATTCCCATGCCAATACCACGAGCTGATGCGGAGTATTGGTATATATGGGAATGAGGAGCTGGATACGAAGATCATCAATCACAGCAGCCATAGCCACCACCACCAGCTGACATCCCACTCCGAGCTTACATGGACCACATATGCAGACAAAACTTCCCCATCCACAGAGGGATTTCCCACCTTCAGGAGTATCTGTACCAGACCCATACCCAGGCATGCTGCCTGATGAGTTCCGAACATTCTTGCAGTGGCCTGGGGACATGCCTTTTCATCCAGGGGGAGGTGGAGCAACAACTGGTGATGGATATGCTTTTGATGAGAGCTCCATGATGCAGAGGATGATGAGGATTGAGATCAGATTTTTTTTTCGGTTTTTCTTTTTCTTTTTCTTTTATTTTCCTTTTATTTCTCGTTATTTTTATTTTCTTTTTCTTTTATTCGTTAGGATTATTTTCAAAATAGTTTCCCTTAGGATTAGGATTAGAAAGATTAGGAATAATTTAGGATTAGGAGTAGGAAATAAATATTGATTTGAATTCAATTTAATTTTTCAATGCTAATACAACCAAACTGACTGAATTAGGAAAGTAAAAGGAATTAAGTTGTGAATTCATAATCAATTAGGTTTAGATTCTTATACAGGAAAGATCAATTGAGTCAATAGTTGTTCAATAACTGATTTCATCAAGGAATTTAGCCTAAGCCTGTGAGTGTGAGAGACTAAACACTTTGAGGGATTTCACTGTTATTTGTAAACTGTTATTGCTTGAGTTTCTTAATTTTCTTCGACATATGAAAGGCATAGAAATGATCAAGGCAACTTGTATATATATATATATATATTAATTGCTCAGTGCCAAAAATCCAACCCATGATAAATTTTTCCAATTCTTTGTAACCCATTTGAGCTTTAATGTTTCTTTTATTATGCACCCCAGCCAAATTAATGTCTATATCTTGTCCCTTCCACACTTGGGATAGAGAGCATAGGTGCAGTTTTGACATAATGGGTAATTGGTTGGTTATCTAAAGAAATGCAAAAAGCAGGCACAAGCAAGCAACGTAATTCACTCCCTCAAGTATACATATATAAAAAAAAAGTGTATTGAATAAAAAAGGAGTGAATTACCAAACAAAAAGAGGCTAATCGAATGATACAAATCAAGAATGCAATGGAGAATTGAGAGAAAAGTTTGAGAAATGGTGAAATTGCAAATATGCTCTCTATTCTAGTATTTCTTTGAATATCCAGAAAAATCATGAGTTCTTGATAGCCCAGCCTCGTTACAACCCAAGAAAAGACCTTTTGATCTATGCTAATTGTGTGGTTGAATACTAATAGTAAACGTCTGGCCATTCTAGTTGTTCAATTTCAGTGAAATAATTGAGGGAAAACACTCACTCGTGAGAATGAGAGTAATTCCTTGATTGATCACAAAATTGTTTCAGCTATTGTTCTTGAAAGATCATAATGTGCTTTTATCTCTTCCTGTTTTATGATTGAAAACATTACTTATTTCTGATTTTGATCTGACTTTTGGAATGTGACAGCTGTTGAAGCAAAGAAATTTGAATTGTTTTCTCTTCAATCATAGGAAGCTTTTAAGGATGATCAATGTAACCATCTGTTTATTCTTTTCTTGCTTGAGGACAAGCAAGAAGTTAAGTTGGGGGGGAATTTGATAAGTGTTAAATTTACGTAAATTCCTATATAATTACAACACTTATTGAGGGCAAAATGTTGAATTTATACCCTAATTTATCCCTTTTTGGCTTAAAATGTGATTCCTGTAATTATTTAAATCAAATTTGAATTTGATGCTATTTTGATAAAGATTCTGTTGATTTCTGCAAATAAAAAGTTAAATTTGAAATACAGGATCGAGATAGCAGCAGATAAGGATATGAACATCACAAGATAAGCTCAAAAAGAGGAAAATAAAGAAAGCAGATACGGAGATCTACGCTCCACCTGCGCTGAGTGCAAGTGGAGCGCAGAAATGAAATTCAACACTGTTTCATGCGCTAAGCGCAGATCTGAGCATAGGAACACGAAACCTAATTTTTAATGGGCCTCAAACAGAGTCTCAAAAGCCCATCAGATGGTTATAAAAGGACGCCAAGAGCCACAATTCAAGATATACCTGGAGTTAGGAGTGAAATACAAGGATTACTCTGGTTATCATCGAGAAATACAATTCAAAGCCGCAATTGGAGAGTTCTTGATTGAGAATCCTTGAGAGCCAAGAGAGTGACAGTCTCTAGGAAGCCATAGTGGAGAAGGAGGGAGATTGCAAAGAGGGTGACAGTCTCATTTGGGTATTCCTCTCATCTATTTTGGTTTGTGATGGCTACCATGAGTAGCTAATTAACCTTTCTTAGGATTGAATGATGTCGATTCAATCCCATATTATATTTTGAATATTTGTTATTTGGGAATCCCTATTTTATAAGTTAGTATTTTTATTTCTATTCTTAATGCTTAGCTTCCGCCTGTGTGCCGGAGTTATGATGCGAGTTCTTGAATGCCTAGGAGTAAAAATACTCAATTCATCATTGTGGGAACCAGGATGAATTGATAGCTTTAACAACTGATCTTCAAGCGGGGCAATTTATGGCAGTGGGAACCTAGGTAAATTTTCCTGAGTATTTCATATTTGTGGGAACCTTTTATGAAATAATATTTATTTGTGCTTCAATTTTTATAAAAACAAATTCCCAGATTTCAAAGATTTCAAAATATGAGAAGGGCGCGATAGACAGATTTCAATCCTAGTTTTCACATCATTAATTTCTCCTTTGCAGATTTGTTTTGGATATACAATTTATCTTTATTTTCTACAATTTATTTTCAGTATTTAATTTCAGCAATCTTAAACCCAAAATATCCAAAACAAATCCCCTCAGTAGATTGTAACTAAGAATTTGAAATTGTACCGTTCCTTGTGGGTACGACAACCCTTACTTTTAAACTATTATACTGCTGCGATATTGGTACGCTTGCCAAGATCTCAACAATATATATTCTCTGGAACAGAGCCAATATATTGTCAAAGTGCAAAAGAATAATATATTATTATAATATATTTTTATTGTTGATATTTTCTGTCTAGTGTCATATAATATCATTTCTTTTTTTTTGGGATTTTTAGAAGTTTATATATCCCCCTGTTCGATATGTGAGAAATTATATCCAGGACCACATATTGAAATTCTTTTATTTTTTATTTCTGGACAATTCTACCGTGGACCAAATTATTTTTGGTCCACGAGAACCAAATGCTAGAAACCGGTAATTACGGGTAAGTGAGGGTTTTGTGTTTTTATATAATATCCACTTAAGTTTTTAAAATTATGATTCTGACCCATAGTAATTATTAAGTAAAAATGAAATTGAAAAATAAATGATTGGCAGAGTCTCTTTAGTCTCATTGGCAGAGCACAGTCTTCTCGTCCAACATTTTTTCGTTTTCTCCATTCAAAGTAGTGTCCAGATCGGAGGCGTTACAAAGGAAGGTTGCGCATGGTGGTGTATTTTTGTTCGATTCAAATTTCTGAGTATTGGGTTTATGATTCAGGATAGGTTAGTGAAAATCTACGCTGTCTCTGTTGCGATTTCTATGATTGTGGCGGAGATCGAACTCCATGGTGAATGAAGGTAACTCTGTCATTTTGAGAAGAAGTGTTGGAGGTGAGGTTCCAACTTGCTTTATTCGCCTGCTATAGGGTTTACTTAGCTGGTTTTCTGTGAAAAAAAAACTTCGGTTGTGTGTTGCTCCTTCTTTGTGTTTATGATTTTCATATGTGGTGGTGTTGTGTCCGTGGGTGTGGTTTGAAGGTTAAGAAATATATTTGTCTTTATGAAATGAAGTCGTATGTGGTTTTTCCATTGGAACCATGGTGGTAGGCATTTTTAGTCATTAGTTTCTTCGATTGGTTTGAATAGGTGGTGGCGGCGATGTTTGTGATTTAAGTAGAGGATGTGTGGTTACTTATGTAGTTATCGTTGATGTTAGCTGACTATTGGGTTTGCGATTGAATGAGAAAAAAATATAACCATTGTACTGAGTTTATTGGATCCTGTTTTACATATGAATATGCAAAGTTTGTTTGAACTGATTTTGTAGTATTTTCTGTGTCATTATTTTTGAATTATGTATAATGAGTTGAGGAAAACTTGTTGCTGATGTGATTTTGATTTGATTGTAGTTTGACAAAGATGGAAGCTAATTGGGAACAGGCACAATTGAGTAAATTGGAGAAGGAAATAGTAGAGATACATGAAGTTTTCATAATGTGTTTACATGTCCCAATGACCATTATTTTTTGTAGTCATTTGATACAGTTAAATGGTTACATAATGTGAAGTAAAGGTTGTGAATTTGAGAATTTTTATTGTTGTACAGGGGTTGGAGGAGATGAGAGTTCAATCAGAGGAGGAGTATGAGAAGGAGGAGGAGGAGTTGGAGGAGGAGAAGGATGATGATGATGATGATGATGAAGAAGAGGAGGAAGAAGAAGAGGAGGAGGAGGAGGAGGAGGAGGGGGAGGAGGACGAAGAAGAAGGGGATAATTTATATGTGTATGGTGAGGAGAGTGAGGATGATGAGGACAATGAAGATAGTGGAGATGAGGGTTCCATACATTTCGGTGATGAAGAAGATGCAGGTCAAAGTGAGTGAGTATGCATGCGTAGGAATGAGTATCAATGATTTTGATGATATTAAGAAAATAGATATGAAGAAGATTAGCTGTGAAGAGGTTGGTAAATGTGACTTTGAGGATTGGAACTTGGGTATCTATTTTATTGTGAGTATGCAATGAAAAAGGGCTTTGCTGTCCGAAAAGGAAAGGTGGTTAGGAACACAAAACGCGAAATTGTGCAGAAGACATTGTTTTGTAACCGGGAAGGGAAAAGACAAAGCAATAATGTAAAAAGCGTGAACCAAGACCTGAAGCTAGATGTGGTTGCTTTGCTATGTTTTGTCTTCGTATTGACTTTAGCGTTGGACGATGGTTTGTGAAAGAGTTTAACGATGAGCACAATCATGATATGCTAGAAGAGAAGTATTTTCGAATGATGGCAGCTCATAGGAAAATGACTGAATCTGATATAATGGAGATGAACAGTATGAGAAGTGTAGGGACGAGTGTACCTGACATATATGCATCATTTGCAAGCTGTTGTGGAGGTTATGACAGGGTTGGTATTCGTAAAAAGCATATGTACAACAAAATAGACAAACAAAGGCGGTTTCAATCAAGTGATGCCAAATTTGTTCTGAAGTATCTACGCCAAATGCGAAAGCATGATCCTCTAATGAGCTTCACACACACAATTGATGAGGAAAATAGGTTGCAACATCTTTTTTGGTGTGATGGTATTAGTCAGTTAAATTATCAACTTTTTGGTGATGTCTTAGCATTTGATGCAACATATGGGAGGAATAAATATCGGTGTCCTTTGGTTATTTTCTCTGGTGTCAATCATCAAAACCGCACAACAGTGTTTGGTTGTGTTGTTGTCGCTAATGAGACAGAAGACACATATGTGTGGCTGCTGGAACAATTCAAAGATGCAATGAGGGGGAAGTCACTGACGACTGTTATAACAGATGGTGATATGGCAATGAGGAATGCGATAAGAAAAGTATTTCCAGATGCACATCACCGTTTGTGTGCTTGGCATTTGCTTCGCAATGCAACTACCAATGTTGTCATTCCTAGTTTTCTTGAGGAGTTAGAGAAATGTATGTTTGCTAATGTTGAAGTTGGTGAATTTTTCTGTAGGTGGACAAATATGGTGAGTAAGTTTCAATTGGAGGAGAATAATTGGATGAAAGAATTGTTGGATAAGAAGCACATATGGGCTACTGCTTACAAAATAGGGCAATTTTTTGCTGGATTGAGGACCATAACTCAATGTGAGAGCTTGCATGGGCAACTTGGGAAGTTTATACAATCCTGTTACAATCTCACAGAGTTTGTTCAACACTTTCAACATTGTCTTTGCTATATACGATATAAAGAAAAGGAGGATGACTTTGCATGTATGTTGGGTGAAGCAGTTTTGAGAACAAATTTGCAGCCGTTGGAACGGTCAGCTTCCAGACATTTCACAAGGAATATATTCTTCATATTTCGCAAAGTCTTATTTAGAGTTGCACAGAACTTTGTTGTTGGTTGCAGGGAGTCAGCGATTTGGAGCATTTACACTGTTAAGAGATACCAAAGTGGCGGGAAAGAATGGTTTGTGTCTTTGTATGCACCATCAGAAGAATTCAAATGTTCTTGCCAGCGAATGAAGTCATATGGGTTGCCCTGCCCCCACATTGAATGTGTTTTGGTTTACCCTAGACTATGGCGAACTTCCTCAAAGTTTAATACTTGAGAGGTGGACCAAACGTGCGAAGGACTCAATTCGTAAGATGTTCATTAGTAGCTCACACTATTGGGACTCACCGTTGATTGATCGTTATGCCGCCATGTTAGAGCAGTGCAGACGGTTATGTAATCTAGTTGCTCGATATGATGAAGAGTTTAATTGTATTAGGGAATGGATAACTTCAAAGATACAACTGTTGAGTCTCAAAGGATTAAATATATGAAATTAAAAATATTGAGTCTCACTCTCTTAAGTTTTAATGAACAACAATTATAAAATATAAAAGGCATCTATATGATACTATGCTCTCACAAGATGTTGCACTGTTTCAGATCATATTGTCTATGTAAAGGATCATCTGAAAGATCAACTTCATCCGAAGAGTGTCTTTCATTTGAAGAGTGTTTATCATCTGAAGCACTCCTTGCATCTGAAGGTTGAAGGTATCAAGTTCAAGGTTTGACCCGTGAAGACGTTACTATGAAAGAAGAACGTTCATTCCAATGGTCTAACCCTTTTCAGCATAAGAATCAGAGCTGCTTTCTCTCCTCGTTCAAATGTTTAACATTTTTAAGGAAAGTCTGCAAAGCTGCTATACCTGCTCAAAAGCATTGTGTGCGCAGACCTGCTGCACCTAAGACTGCTCAGAACGTGTTGGATAGAGTGTGTCTCAATGTATCCTGAAGCATTTAATGCTATTTGACAACGGGCAACATTTTCTCGAAGACTATAAATATGCCCATGCAGATTGAAGCAAAACAGAAGAAAAAGCTATCAAAAAAATCTTACTCTGCGTAAACGCTGCAAAAATACTCTGATATTTTCTGTATATTTGCTCATTTGCTTATCCTTAGTAAATCTCAGTTACTTGTACACTTCTGATAAGTTCAATATATCATCTGAAGATAGCGGATTGAACTTCATCTGTTTTTATCTTAAAACAGTTTGGGTTACAAGCCTGGAGAGGCTTATTGTCTGAAAGAATACTTGGGTCACACTTGGATAAGTGTCTGAGAGCCTGAAGGGGCTTGGTGGAAGAAACAATACTTGTTGTAGAGCCTGAAGAGGCTTGGCAGAAAAGAATACTTGTGGTAGAGCCTGAAGAGGCTTGACAGAAAAGAATACTTGTTGTAGAGCCTGAAGAGGCTTGACAGAAAAGAATACTTATGGTAGATCCTGAAGAGGCTTGACAGAAAAGAATACTTGGTCTAGAGCCTGAAGAGGCTTGACAGAAAATAATACTTGTAATCTTGCAAGATTAGTGGAAATCCAGTGGTGGTTTGCCCTGGGACTGGACGTAGCTCACAAGTGGTAGTGAGTGAACCAGGATAAATTCTTGGCTAAGTTTCCTTTCCCTTAAACTCTTTCAATTCAGTTTTTAAACTAACAAAGGGGTTTAGAAAAGTTTTCAAGAGCGAAAATCTTAACATCAAAGAAAACTATTTATCAAAACTGTTTTTGTGTTTGAACCAAGGTTCAGAAGGCAGTAACTAACGTCAGACGATCTTCATCATCTGAAGTTTTTACATAAACTTTTTAAAGTAATCTCTAAAACAAAAAAGGTTTCCATTGAAACACTATTCAACCCCCTTTTAGTGTTTCCATGTTTTTCTTACAATTGGTACCAGAGCTTATCCTCGGGGTTAGCACCTAATCAATGCGGAGGACAGAGATCCAATGGAAACTTCTACCAGCAACAGATAGTATATCACTGAAGGAGACTCTATCACGAGACCCCCAGTATTCAATGGAGTGGATTACCACTATTGGAGGGATCGTATGAAGTTGTTTATTGAAAGTAACAACATTGATGTCTGGGATGTAGTTACTGATGGAGACTACGTGCCCATGCATGCTGGAGTGCCCATACCTAAGGCTGAATGGACCTTGGAGCATAAGGCTCGAGTTCAATTAAATGCAAAGGCCAAACTCTATTTGATATGTTCCTTGAACAAGTCAGAATATGAGAAGGTTCATGGTTGTTCGTCTACCAAGGAGATCTGGGATACGCTTGCAGCAGCCCATGAAGGGATAGAGACTGTTAAGCAATCCAAGATCAGCATGCTTGTACATCAGTATGAGATGTTCAAAATGGAAGAATCTGAAACTATAGACCAAATGTTTGGGAGGTTTCAGACGATAACCAATGGACTCAGGTCATTGGAAAGAACCTTTGAATCTGGAGATAACATTCGAAAGATTCTAAGGAGTTTACCAAAGTCCTGGAGACCTAAGGTTACTGCCATTCAAGAAGCCAAGGATTTAAATTCTCTTAGAATGGAGGAACTAATGGGCTCTCTCAAAGTCCATGAGTTTGAACTTGGGGAGGATGACACCAAGAAGAAATCACTGGCATTGAACTGCAAGGTCAGACAGTCTAGGCATTATAGCATGAAAGCCATGCAAGCAGAGGACACTTCAGAGGATGATACTGAGTCTGAAGACTGTTCAGAAGATGATGATCTTGCTCTTCTCAGCAAGAAGATTAAGAAAATGCTGCAAAGAAAAGAAAGATACAAAAGATCTCAACCTTCTAATGTCAAACAAGGTAAATCAGGTAAAGAGTTTACTATCACTGACAAAATTACCTGCTTTGAGTGCAAATAGCCAGGTCACGTGAAGACGGAATGTCCCAAGTTAAGGAAGCCAACCTTTCAGAAGAAGAAGTTTTTCAAGAAAAAGAAAGGATTGATGGCTACATGGGAAGACTTTGATGATTCCACTTCAAAGGAAGAGGAGGACACTTCAGAAGAAGCCAACCTCTGTCTGATGGCAAGTCTACCATCTTCAGATAGTTCAGACTCTGAGGTAATTCCTCAAACTTTACAAGATCAGTATGATGACCTTGTTGAAAGTTGCAGAGAGTTATTCAATGAGTTCAAGGAACTTTCAAGAGCTTTTATAGAAGCTGCCTTAGAAAATGAAAAATTACAAAAAGAAAACCTTGCTCTCAAAGAAAAGCTACTTCAGCAAGATCCAAGTAGTTCTGATAATCTTGTTAAGGAGAACAAAAAGCTCAAAAACAAGGTTAGAGAATTAACTTTGGATCTAGCCAAGTTTGTCAAAGGAACTAATAATCTGAATAAATTATTGGGCTCTCAGAGGCATCCCCTTGACAAGAGTGGCTTAGGTTATTCAGACACATCTTCATCTGAATCTTTTATATTTAATATGCCTGATAAAGGACCTAAGAAAGGTAATGGGTGTTCTAACTGTGGAAAGCCTGGACACGTTGAGTCTCAGTGCAGACACAGAAGGAAAACAAGACTCAAAGCTAACAAAAAAGGACCCAAGAAGGTATGGGTACCTAAGAATTTGATTGTTCCTATTGTAGATGTGTTTAACAGGACAAAAGAAACACCACAAATGGTACCTGGACAGTGGGTGCTCGCGACACATGACGGGAGAAAGGTGTTTGTTCCATAGCCTTAGAACCAAGGCAGGTGGAGTGGTCACCTTTGGTGGAAATCAACAAGGAAAGATCACCGGTGTTGGGACAGTAGGTATGACTCCTCTATCCCTCATTAAAAATGTGCTTCTGGTTGAAGGACTACAACACAATCTTCTAAGCATAAGCCAATTATGTGACAGTGGATATAAAGGTTGTCTGAAGTAAAGCAATTCATCTGAAGTGCAGAAGATGTCTGAAGTAAACAACTCGTCTGAAGCATAGAAGCTGTCTGAAGAACGCAAGCCGTCTGAAGTGCTGAAGCTGTCTGAAGTGCGCAAGCCGTCTGAAGACGTGAAGACCATCTGAAGACGTGAAGACCATATGAAGACGTGAAGACCATCTGAAGACGTGAAGACCGTATGAAGACGTGAAGACTATCTGAAGAAGCCTACAAATAGAATCAAGAATTTATCTCTTGTAAACGTTGCTAAAGTGTAAAGCACACTCTACCAAAATGGAGTACACTTATATCAGTATAAAAGCTAAACATGCTTTTATGCCTCGATCAAAGTCTTGCACAAATAAGGAAACTCTTCAAAGACTTTCTGCAAAGCCTGGTGCACCTGCAACAAAAGGCATTTTTGTGTGCGCAGACCTACTGCACCTGCACCTGCACCTGCTGGCTGCCCAGAACTGATCAGAAGACTGAGAAAAAGCAACCAGAAAGATGTTTGAATAAAATACAATTGATTCAACATCTTTATTCATCTATATCTCAGAAGAAGAAAATACAAAGAAGAACATAATAGTATTCAAGCTGAAGAATTGAGAAAAGCCTGAATTAATATGATAAGCACAAGTTGAAGTACATCACGATGAGATAAAAGCAAGCATTTGAGTATATTGTCTGAACAGATAAACTCTCTAAGTGCATGGAACAAATTTCAACATTGAAGAAATCAATATAGAAGCTAAGACTATATGATACAACGACTATAATATCATATGTCTTTATTCAAAGAAGAAACTGCAACAACAGCTATCTAACAAGGCACCTCACTCAAAGAAGAAAGAAGAAATGGTTTCAGGAAGCAAACAGAAAAGGAGCATATACAAAATAAGCAAAAGGACAAATCCAACGGATACCTCCTCATATACACTCCTAAGAAAAGCAGAGGAAATCAAAAGTCAGCTGAGGAACGCAGAGAAATCACAAGACAACTGAAGAAAAGCAAAAGGATATCAAGAGAGAGAACATGCAAAATAATATCAAGAAAATCTCTCTAAAGAGCTCATCTACAGAAGTGTCAGAACAGGACTGTCTGAACACTTATTTGCTTAAGAAGAAGCAATCGTTTGAGATACTATTACATAACGGCTATATGAGCCACATCAGCAACATCTCAACGGTATTATGAATCATCTTCAAACGGCTATATTCCAACAGAACATATAAATAGCCTCAAGGAAGAATTTGAAGATGTTGAACATATTCACTTGGTTCAATATGTTGATGAAGATGTATCAGAAAAACCTTATTGGTTGTTGACCGTGCTTACTTGAATCAACCAAGTTGAGAAAGTAGAAAAAGAATCAACCATGCTGCTGATCTATTGATCAGTTAGTCAAAGTTGTAGTTGTTCAGTTGAACAACCAACCGGGCTGTGCTTAATCTCAAATGAACCAAGAATGGTTTGAAGCCGCAAGTATGCCTTGGTTTTTCCAATGATACGGGTGAGAATGTAGCCCATGGAAACCAATGATTGGAGAACAAGGCTGGAGCTTAAAGTCAGTATCTACCTGGCCAATTCTCAGAGGATGTTATTCCTCATATCAGAGACAGGGATTGTACTTAAACTTATATACTTGTATCACTGTCTTAACCTTGTACTTAGAATTCATTCATTGTATCCTGAGTAGTAATCAGTTAACCTCTAGTACAGGAAAAGATTAAGTTTATGTTTCGTGGAAACTTAAACTTAGTTTAATTTGTAAACACTTTATGTGTCTGAGAGCCTGGAGAGGCTTGGTGGAAGAAATAATACTCTACACTTGGATAAGTGTCTGAGAACCTGGAGAGGCTTGGTGGAAGAAAGAATACTCGTTGTAGAGCCTGAAGAGGCTTGACAGAAAAGAATACTTATGGTAGAGCCTGAAGAGGCTTGATAGAAAAGAATACTTGTTGTTGAGCCTGGAGAGGCTTGTCTATAAAAGAATACTGCAAGAGTTGCCTTGAGAGGCAGTTGAAAACAAAGAATACTTGTTGAGCCTGGAGAGGCTTGTCTGTAAAAGAATACTTGTTGAGCCTGGAGAGGCTTGTCTGTAAAAGAATACTGCAAGAGTTTCCTGGAGAGGCAGTTGAAAACAAAGAATACTTGTTGAGCCTGAAGAGGCTTGTCTGTAAAAGAATACTTGTTGAGCCTGGAGAGGCTTGTCTGTAAAAGAATACTTGTTGAGCCTGGAGAGGCTTGTTTGTAAAAGAATACTGCAATGAGTTACCTGGAGAGGCAGTTGAAAACAAAGTAATACTTGTGTTGGCCTGAAGAGGCTGTGAATAATACTTGTATCTGTGGATTCAGATAGTGGAAAATCCAGTAGTGGTTTGCCTCTGGGACTGGATGTAGCTCATGGGTTTGTGAGTGAACCAGGATAAATTTTGTGCCTAAGTTCTCTTTCCCTTAATCTCTTTATTTACAGTTTTCATATTTATGTTGGGGATTGAAAAGTAATTTTCATAATAAACTTAACACAACAATTTCAATAAAATGATCTTTCATATGAACAAAACATGAGATGTCTCTCATATCATTTGAAGCATTACAAAGAATGTTCCTTGAAGAACTTCTGAAATAATTCTCTGAAGTGAGTCTGGAATGAGATCAGTTCAGAAATCGGGAACAGACTTTAGACAATCTCTAGTCATTTGAAGTATTTCAGAAACCTTCTAAAAATACTCTTTGTAATAATCTTCAGAAGATACTTTGAGAAGCCTCTGTTTAAAACAATCTTAAGCTTTAGAAGAAACTATGTTTTTCTTATCTTCCGCACGTTTTAACTATCTCTGATCTTAAGACTTGTTTTGAACATTGTTCATCTTCATGATTTAAATCAAAGATTTCCAAAAACAACCAAAAAGCTTGAAACACTATTCAACCCCCCTTCTAGTGTTTCCTGTGGTTCTAACAGTGGATATGTTGTGTCTTTCACTAAAGAAGGATGTATAGTCAAGGATACTTCAGATCATATCCTCTTCTCTTCTAAGAGACACCATAATGTGTACAAAGTTGATCTAAAGGAACTTGCTAATCAGAATGTGAAGTGTTTTGTTTCCATCGAAGATGAAAAACAGATTTGGCATCAGAAACTTGGGCATGCTAGCCTGAGATTAATCTCAAAGCTAACTAAACATAACTTAGTTAAAGCCTTGCCCAAGCTCTCATTCAAATATGATATTTTATGTGAAAATTGTCTGAAAGGGAAACAAACAAGACACTCTTTTAAAAGTAAAAATGTTGTTTCAACCAGCAGACCTTTAGAGCTACTTCACATGGATTTGTTTGGACCCACTAGAACATAGAGTCTTAGCAAAAAGAAATATGGATTGGTCATTGTTGATGACTATACAAGATTCACATGGGTTATATTCCTAAGAAGCAAAGAGGAAACCTTTGAGAATTTCACAAAATTCTGTAAGAAGGTGCAGAATGAAAAGGGAATCTGCATATCTGCTATTAGAAGTGATCATGGTGGAGAGTTTGAAAACTCAAGCTTCAGACTGTTCTGTGATGAGAATGGGATCTCACACAATTTCTCTGTGGCTAGAACACCTCAGCAAAATGGGGTTGTTGAGAGAAAGAACATAAGCTTGCAAGAGATGGGAAGAACCATGCTCATTTCAAGCAATCTACCTAGATCCTTTTAGGCAGAAGCTGTTCACACAGCATGTTACATTCCGAACAGAATTTTGGTAAGACCAATTCTCAAAAGAACCCCATATGAATTGTGGAAAGGAAGAAAACCCAACATTTCCTACTTCCATATCTTTGGGTGTGAGTGTTTCATACTCAACACAAAATATGATTTAGGAAAATTTGATGCTAAGTCTGACAAAGGTTTCTTTATTGGATATTTTGAATCTTCTAAGCCTTACAGAGTGTATAACTCAAGAACCTTAACAGTAGAAGAATCTATCCATGTAAGATTCAATGATTTTAAAGAGACTGATAGGGAACTATCAGATCTTGAAGAGGATTTTGCAAGAATGAAGTTGAATCCCAAACTAAAGTCTTAAGGATCTTCTGAAGGTCATTCTGAAGAACCTTCTGAACAAAAGTCTGAACCTGCATCTGAAGCTGAACCTTCACAGACCAACATTGTTGAGTCTCGGACAGAGTGTGTACCCTCTCACAATCGTGATTGGAGATACCGAACTCATCATCCAAGAGAGCAAATTATAGGTGACACCTCAGAAGGAGTGAAAACAAGATCAAGATTCAGAAGCTTGAATAATCTTGCACTTCTCTCTGAGATTGAACCTAAAAACATTGAATAAGCTCTGCATGATGAAGGTTGGATCCTAGCCATGCAAGAGGAGCTGAATCAATTTGCTAGGAGTGATGTCTGGACACTTGTACCTAAACCCCATGGGAAAACTATAATAGGAACCAAATGGGTGTTCAGAAACAAGTTATCAGAAGAAGGAAAAGTAGTCAGAAACAAAGCAAGACTTGTTGCTCAGGGCTATAATCAGCAAGAAGGTATTGACTTCACTGAAACTTTTGCTTCTGTAGCAAGGCTTGAAGCCATTAGAATTTTACTAGCTTATACAGTAAATAATGGAATCACCTTATATCAGATGGATGTTAAGAGTGCCTTTCTCAATGGATTTATTGAGGAAGAGGTCTATGTTAGATAACCACCAGGTTTTGAAGACACTACTTTTCCAGAACATGTCTTCAAACTGAAAAAGGCTCTTTATGGTCTGAAACAAGCCCCAAGAGCTTGGTATGACAGATTGAGCAACTTTTTAATCAAAAATGGTTTTCAAAGAGGAAAAGTAGATACAACTCTTTTCAGAAAAATGTCCAACAAAAGCTTCATTCTTGTTCAGATATATGTGGATGACATTGTATTTGGTTCTACTGATTCTTCATTATGCAATGAATTTTCTGAACTTATGCAATCTGAATTTGAGATGAGCATCATGGGGGAACTTAAGTTCTTCCTAGGACTTCAGATTAAGCAACAATCTGATTGTATATGGATCCATCAAGAAAAATATACAAAAGAAATGCTTAAGAAATTCAATATGAGTGATTGCAAGTCCATGACATCTCTCATGCATCCTTCTGTTGTTTTGAACAAAGATGAAGGGGAAGAACCAGTAAATCAAACCTTGTATAGAGGAATGATTGGCTCATTATTGTATCTAACAACAAGCAGACCTGACATTATGTTCAGTCTATGTCTTTGTGCCAGATTTCAATCTGATCCAAGAATTACACATTATAAAGTTGTAAAAAGAATTTTCAGATATTTAAATGGTACTACTAATCTTGGTCTTTGCTATAAGAGAAGTAAGGATTGCAGGTTAGTGGGATTTTGTGATGTTGATTTTGCTGGAGATAGAATTGAGAGGAAATCAACAAGTGGAGGTTGTCATTTCATTGGTAACAACATGATCAGCTGGTCCAGAAAAAGGCAAAGCACCATTGCTCTTTCCACAGCAGAAGCTGAATATATTGCTGCAGCCAGCTGTTGTTCACAACTGCTATGGGTAAAATATCAGTTAGAGGATTTTAACATTAATGTATCTTCAATACCTATAATGTGTGATAACACAAGTGCAATTAATTTATCCAAGAATCCCATTCAACATTCTAGGGCAAAGCATATAGAAATCAAGCATCATTTTATTAGAGACTATGTTCAGAAAAGAGTTTTTGATGTAAAGTTCATTGATATTGAGCATCAATGGGCAGACATATTCACAAAATCCCTGACTGAAGATAGATTTAAGTTCATGAGAAATAATCTGAATATCTTGGCTTTTTCTAAAATATAATTGTTGCATCTAAATATGCATATGAAGTTGTTGCATCTGAACATGCATGATTGTCTGAATAGCATGTATATGTGACGTAACTCAGTCTCATGACGTGGCAAGCTGAAACATTTGGTCTTCTTCTCTGAGTAACCACTCTAAGCATGTTTGCACGATCTCTGAAACTTCAACTGTCATCATTACTATGTGTGACGGTTATTTAAGAGACGTGATTGCTACTATTACTGGCTATTGCTCTCTCTCTCTCTCTCTAAGTGCAAACTGCTACCTTTCTTGTGCCCTAAGTTCCTTGAAGCCTCTCTGTATTCTTCGTCACTAGTGGTCAGATTGTTCCTTCCAGGACTGTAGACCTGGAGATGCTCCGAGATGGTGACATTGATCTCACTGACACCTTCGAAGCATGTGGCTGGATTAATTTCTTCTCTACCATTGACTGTGCATGGCATGAACAGTGTGTGGTGGACTTCTGGAAAAATGCTTGAGATACTTCTTCCCAGGATGGAAGGTATCAAGGCTTTGAAACTAAGGTGATGGGTATAAAAATCTTTGTAGATGCTGACACCATTGTTGCCGTAACTGGTGTTCCCAATACTGGAGATATGTTTATTTCAGAATGGGAAGTAAAAAATGGTGGAGTTAAGAGATTTACCCAGAAGTTGTACGGGATTGAAGACCCAGGTGATCTAAGAAACTCTTACATGCATCATAAGGCAAGGATTCTTCATAATCCATCTTTTGGACAAAAAGCATCTTAATCTACCTAAGATCATCCTCTACAATATGCTAAAAAGGTTAAATGATTCTACCTCAAGCTATACTCATACCACTCTTATAACAAAGATTCTGCTGAAGTTCAATGTTCCCATTGAAAGAGTGTATGACCACAAAGGTCCTGCTCTCTTCTCCCTGACCAACATCAAGAGGATGGGGATTGCTGTGAAGAAGCCCTCGCTAGAAAGGACTCTGCTAGAAAAAGCTGTTTAAACCAAGGCTCGCAGAACTGGGAAAAGTCCTTTAGAGATTCTGGAGGAGGAGTTGCAAGGTGACACTCACAATGACAAGTTTGTGTCTGCTCAGACTCCCACTAAAGTTCTAAAGAAGAAAAGAACAAAGCTGCTTCAGAAGAAAGAATCACCACAAGGAGAAATTCAGTTCAGACAATCTGAACCTGCTCAGAGTATGTCTGCACATACTTCTGAGATTGTGGGTCAGGTTACTGAGAACCTAGCTTTTGCTACTCAACCTACTCTCAACTCGGGAGGACATGTAGAGGACAACAATAGTCTAGAGTCTGAACCAATCTCAGTCGCATTAGATGATTCAACTGAGCCTGTACAAGCCATCCCTCTTGCTACAAGTCTGCCTGAAGCTGACATCAGTCAAGTGGTCGCAGCGATTGAAGAAGAAGAAAGAAAGCAAAAGGAAGAACAAGAAAAGCAAGACTATGCTCTTGCAGTTGCAGCTCAACAAGTCGTTCTTGAAGATGAAAGGCTTGAGCAAGCCAACAGAAGATGCTGTAGAGTTTCAGAAGATTGTTGAAGCTCAAAGAAAGAAGAAGTTGGAGGAACTGAGGAAGAAAAAGCCAGATACTGAAGGCTCTATAACTCGTATTAAGAGACCTAGGGTTCTATTTGGAAATGTCTCATCCTCAGAAAATGAAGCCCCTCCTCCACCTAAAGCTATCAGCACACCAAGAGAAGTACCCCCCATCTTCACCATCTTCTTCCTCTCTGTCAGGTTACTCTGAACTTGATTCAGATGTCGAACCAGACTGCATCTGGTTTGGTGGAAATCTTCCTGTTAGCATTCTGCTGAAAGAAAAAGAAAGGAACCTGTCACGACAACCTACCTATGATCTAGCTTTACCTATTTGCAACAATGAACACTTGAAGTGGGCTGCTGAAGTACCTCACAGATACTACAATATGCTCACTTCTGTACGAACCAGAGTACCAAAGTTCCCAAACTTATATGAAGAATTGTTATTCTTCAAGGAAGCTGCACCACTGCTGTCTCACCCACCATCGAGGTTTTTGCTGGAAACTTCCTCAGAAGCAAGACAAAGGAGGATGCTCAGCTCAGGGGGAGGTGGTCTCTCAGACGCTCTTGAGAAGATCAAATATGGACTCATCACTCCTTGCCATAAGTGGAAAGCTTTGGATCCTTTCTCACAGGATCAACTCAATCTATCTCCTGATGAGTGGACCGCTGTCAGAATGCAGTGTCTTGAAGCTGAACTAATTGATCAAAGTTGTTCCAGATCTTTTGGCTGTAGAGATTTCAAACCCCCTCTCCCTATTCATACAAAGTTGTGAACTACTATTCTGGTGTAACCAGACAGGATAGTACCTCGATATCCTTATGCTGACTTACTTTCTATCAAAGACAAAGGACCTGAGATAGTTTCACAAGGTGCTGGACCTCCAAGAGTGTTATCTGAAGAAGACTGGAACAATCTTGCGGAATAT
Source organism: Sesbania bispinosa (assembly GCA_026901365.1). Lineage (NCBI taxonomy): Eukaryota > Viridiplantae > Streptophyta > Magnoliopsida > Fabales > Fabaceae > Sesbania > Sesbania bispinosa. The sequence continues at coordinate 993,222 of QLOH01000383.1, forward strand.
ATCTTCATTAACCAAGGCATGGATCATTCACTTTATAATTCCATGTGGGACTTTCATTGGAATCTTGTTGAGAAGGAAGGAAGTTCATCAGGAACACGTTGGGATGATGCTGACTCTCAAGTGGTTGCAGGTTCAACTATAATAGAAACTGCTACCTTCTTTAGAGGACGCTTTCCATTGTTTGATAGGGATCTCCATTCAGAGTGGATGGTGGCATTCCCTTTTGTTCGCACTGAACTTTATATCAGAGTGAAAGATCCTTTGCAGTATCATTTACCTACTGGCTTTCAGTACTTCAGATTCACCTACAAGCATATCTCTCTTGTTTTCTATGAAGAGAATCTTGAAGTCGAAGTCAGTGCTTTGATTGAGGAGAATGAGGAACTTCGTCTGAAGAATCAACAGCTTATGCAGAAAATAGATCCGATTTTAGAGACTCAAGCTCAAATTCAAGCTAGTCAAATTCATCTCCGAGAGGCTGTGGTAGCTGAACTGGAACGGTAGAGACTGGCTATGCAAGAATTGCTTGAGAGGGCTCTGGGAAGCTTAAGACCCAGTTCATGATAATGTCTAGAATGATTCAGATTGAGTTTCACTGTTTATGATAATCCATAAAGTTTTGATTGTTATCATTCTATGTGCTCTCTTTGCTGAACATCAATCTTAACTGCTATCTGTCTGTTGCTTACCCTTTTTTATTGATGCCAAAAGGGGGAGCAGTAATATGATGTGATTGGTAGTTAGATGTAATTGGTAGTTATGCAGTATGCAATATTTACTATGGTACTACTAACAAAATCTGAAAGCAATGCAGCACGTACTTCAGAAAATGTCTCAGAACTAGAAAGGGGGGAGAATACTTCAGAAGGAGAACATTTCAGAAGAAATATGATTATCTCAGATGAAATATCTGTTTAAGGGGGAGAATTTTCTCAACTAAAATGTTTTTCAGATTTTATCATATTTTATATTTGTCATCATAAAAAAGGGGTAGATCGTTGACTCTCAAAGGATTAAATATATGAAATTAAAAATATTGAGTCTCACTCTCTTAAGTTTTAATGAACAACAAATATAAAATATAAAAGGCATCTATATGATACTATGCTCTCACAGGATGTTGCACTGTTTCAGATCATATTGTCTGTGTAAAGGATCATTTGAAAGATCAACTTCATCTGAAGAGTGTCTTTCATCTGAAGAGTGTTTATCATCTGAAGCACTCTTTGCATCTAAAGGCTGAAGGTATCAAGTTCAAGGTTTGACCCGTGAAGACGTTACTATGAAAGAAGAACGTTCATCCCAATGGTCTAACCCTTTTCAGCATAAGAATCAGAGCTGCTTTCTCTCATCGTTCAAATGTTTAGCATTTTTAAGGAAAGTCTGCAAAGCTGCTGTACCTGCTCAAAAGCATTGTGTGCGCAGACCTGCTGCACCTAAGACTACTCAGAACGTGTTGGACAGAGTGTGTCTCAATGTCTCCTAAAGCATTTAATGTTATTTGACAACGGGCAACATTTTCTCGAAGACTATAAATATGCCCATGCAGATTGAAGCAAAACAGAAGAAAAAGCTACCAAAGAAATCTTACTCTGCGTAAACGCTGCAAAAATACTCTGATATTTTCTGTATATTTGCTCATTTGCTTATCCTGAGTAAATCTCAGTTACTTGTACACTTCTGATAAGTTCAATCTATCATTTGAAGATAGCGGATTGAACTTCATCTGTTTTTATCTTAAAATAGTTTGGGTTACAAGCCTGGAGAGGCTTATTGTCTGAAAGAATAATTGGGTCACACTTGGATAAGTGTCTGAGAGCCTGAAGAGGCTTGGTGGAAGAAACAATACTTTTTGTAGAGCCTGAAGAGGCTTGACAGAAAAGAATACTTGTTGTAGAGCCTGAAGAGGCTTGACAGAAAAGAATACTTGTGGTAGATCCTGAAGAGGCTTGAAAGAAAAGAATACTTGGTGTAGAGCCTGAAGAGGCTTGATAGAAAAAAATACTTGTAATCTTGCAAGATTAGTGGAAATCCAATGGTGGTTTGCCCTAGGACTGGACGTAGCTCACAAGTGGTAGTGAGTGAACCAGGATAAATTCTTGGCTAAGTTTCCTTTCCCTTAAACTCTTTCAATTCAGTTTTTAAACTAACAAAGGGGTTTAGAAAAGTTTTCAAGAGCGAAAATCTTAACATCAAACAAAACTATTTATCAAAACTGTTTTTGTGTCTGAACCAAGGTTCAGAAGGCAGTAACTAACGTCAGACGATCTTCATCATCTGAAGTTTTTACAGAAACTTTTTAAAGTAATCTCTAAAACGAAAAGGTTTCCATTGAAACACTATTCAACCCCCTTCTAGTGTTTCCCTGTTTTTCTTACAAACGTTTGAAGGACAAATATGGAGAAAATCTCTTTGAACAGTTTGATGATGCAGTAGAAATGGATGGTAATTTGCAAGATCCGATAAGAGTTAGAACAAAAGGTTGCATTCGTTCTAATACAAGTGTATCAGTTAAAGGTAGGAGAAAGAACAAGTGCAGCCAGTGTGTAGGAGTGGGACATAACAAAAAATGTTATCCTCAACAATGTGGCCTAAGGGGTGCTGCGAGCACATCTACAATCGGTGGAATTGAAGTTGGAAGTCAGTCTAACTTTGGCCTATATGTGGATCTGGTAAGTCTGTTCAAAATTTATTTTCTTTTATATAACAATTGTTATTTGTTTTAATTGTATGGAAAGTGTACAACAAGAAAAAAAATAAGTTAATGAAAATTTGTATGCTCTATTATTATTGTTAGCAATTTGGCTCACCATTAACTCAGCAGACCCAAATATTTCTGAGGGAATGGAACATGGAAATGATGAACGAGCATGATGACATTACTGCTACCTTCTGAGTTAAAGTAAATGGTATGACAATGAAAAACTGGTATTTGTTGTGTCTCTTTATTTTTGGTAAATTATGTGGACCTTTACGACATTGTTTGATCATTATGAAATTGCATTTGTGGCTGATATAAGTATAATTATATTCTTTGTCAGTGACATCCATTATTTATTGTGTACAGAACATGTCATAAGGAATTGTTGGACATCATAGTGGGGTTCTTGTTAGCAAAACTAATTGTGGAGGTGAATTTGGAATATGTGGTTGTGATCATTGGCGGATTGTGTTAATTTCTAGTATTGTCATGTATTGAAATGGTGTGGAGACCGAGTTTGTATCAATGATTAACTATTGGACACGGTTAATTGATGTTTGGACTTTAAAATGTGTCACGCATTTATATGCTCTATCAATTGTTGGAATCGTATGTTGTTTATTATGGTACTTGTTTATTCTGTGTTGATGTTATTGTTTTGGTTAGGGTGCTGATGGTCCACGTTCTTCCATGGAGGAGGATCACTTGTCCACGTTCAACGGGGAAGAGAGTCGTTGCATGGGCTTTAGCCCAATCACAGTTAAAGGGGACGTTGTTTAGAGTCGATGCATGTGATTTAGCTCAATTGCAAGACATTAAATTTGTCATGTCCAATTTCTGGACGAATACATTTGTGCCTTGAACGTGGGCCAATGTAAACCAATATGAATACAATTGGTTGTTCTCTCAAAATACATTTCAATGTTCAACCCAACTGGGTTTAGGAACCAGTGTACAAAAAATATAACATCCACGAATACAATTGGTTGTTCACTCAAAATACTTAGATTTACGTTGCATGACATGGAAGTCCTAAATTACATGCTATTTATAAATTCTTCAGGTTCAACAAAAAATATAACCAACAAGGTAGTTAGAGTGCTTTACAAGTTCAACACAAAATATAACCAAAAAGGTAGCCATTAATGCACTTGTCTATACGTCCATGCTTGTGTCATAAACAAAGGCTTACTGGATAAAACTGAGATGGCTACTCGTGGAAAAAATCCAACAGAATCCATTATGAGATAATGTCATATGCCAAGCGATTGAATTTAGCTAATATGATTTTCAAGTTCAAGTGAAATTTAAAGATACCTTTGCAAATCCTCTTATTCAGTGGATAGGAACTTATAGGTCAGACAGTACTTCTGTGCTTTAAGTAACAAGGAGAATGATGTGTTATTTTGATTTCCAACTAGTAGGTTGTGAGCAATTTTCATCCCAACCAAATATTCATTTAACTGCACACCAACAGATTAATCAGAATCTTTATGTTGTTCAAAATGAAAAATATAGTAAATAAGCAATATACGCACCACAGGCGAGACATTTGGTTGGAAAGCATAATCCATGTCCAACCAACTCAATACCAGACAATAGAATTATTATTGTGGATAAATAGTAATTAATATTCATGAGTAAATATTATTGTGCATAAGAGATTAGAAAAACCACTCATTGATCGAATTTATTACTGGTCAATAGGATATGGTAGCCCTTTTGGCTCAGCAATAGGCCATTTGATAAAATCACGCATACCATGAAGGAAATGCTCCTTATAATTGCCTAAACCAATCATCCCACCAATGGTTTCGGCATGTGAAAAATTAGCACGTCAGGAATTCTTGTAACATATGTTAGTACACATATCGCACACGACATTAATAGGTTGACTATAATTTGTAAAGATATCTTACAACTTTAGTTATGAGTTCCCTATTTGTCCTTTTGTGATAGGTCAAGTAATATATCTTTTGGTCTTGAATAAATATGACCATGAGATACCAATATCCATTCAGGTCTTCAATGGGGACATAAATTTGCCAAGATGATATAAAATAAATTTATGTACATTCACACAATGTGGTACTTTGCATTAAGATTAATCATTTGAGGTAAAAGTCATTACCAGTTTCAGTTCAGGGTATTCGGGCATCCAGTCTTTTCCATACAAAAGTTGTAGATCTGAATGTGAATAAGATTGTGTGACGAATCCCTAAAAAAACAAAAATTCACAAGTACTTAGGGTACATTCAAAATTAAGTTTTAGTATGTGCATAATTTATTGTACAAAAAAACCAATTGTGACCAACCACAAAGGTGGGGGGAAGACACCAAAGTGTTTTTGTTAGTGTTGTTTTCTTGTGTCCACCTCATGCGATAGGTCATGAAGTATATTATCTACAGTGGCATTCAGTACAGGGTTTATAATAAATTCATAAACATGATAAAAATTGTGTTCAACAATTAATGAAGTTTTGGTATAGAAGCATGTACTTACCCTGTCATTGATAATATTGGGAGGAATTAATGTATGAAAGTTTGATCTCCTTCCTACCATGGTTTCCGTAAGAAATAAAAACTCCCTAAAGAAACATGTAAGTGACATTAATGTGTCATTGGTTTTAAAGTCTATAGCATGATCATCTTGTATTATGGTTCAACACATACCTAGGGTCCATCTTTGGGTGAAAAGCATATGCACAAACTTGGGCTTGTTCCTTAGAGAGTCCCATTTTAGGTGTGGGAGGAAAGTCAAACATCACATTCCGTTAACATAATTGGTCCAAATAGAGGTTTGTTATTGCCATGCAAATAAGGGCGTACACATTCACACTGTTACATTCAATACCTTAGGCAATGTGTGGCCATTTGCTTTGATGACAATATTAGTTTTGCTAATGACAGTAGATTCTTGGATCTTACATTCGTTGCTTGGTTCTGTCAAGGAGGAAGTGTTTGTCATCTTTGGTATCTTCTTTGGCCTTCTAGAAGTGGATCCATTTCGTGACACCTTAGGTACAACATGCATGTTAAACGTAAAGATATTTTTAACTGGCTATGATAACGATTAATGACAACATATAAGACCGAATAAGAAAAAAAAATGTTATAGTCTTAATTGACCTTTGATCTTAATGACCTTACACTTTGTAGAATGGTAGGCACTTATCATCAAGCTTTTCGAGTTTGACTACTTGCTCACCATAATCAACCTCCCCTTTCACTTTCGCTTTGGGGGCATTTGGTACATGCCCTTTTTTAATCTGCATGCTGGCTTTAGATTCCACTTTCTGTACACGTGGGGGATGCTTAAAGGCTTCACTGTGCTTGGAAAACATCTCATCATCGGAACTTATGAGGACCACTGTCTCAATGTCCCCAATTCGTGGAGTGATCTTCTTCTTTGAAGAAAACGAAATTGGTTTGCACTTGCTCTTCCCAGTAGAATTGGTCTCACTTTTGTTTGACACAGGTTAAGAGAAAGGGAATAGGAGAAAGGGGTGCATACAAGAGAAAATCAACTAAATGAGTGTGAGTGTGTGAGTTATACTCACTTGGGAGCTCAAATGGAGAATGGAAAGGAAGTTGGAGGAGATTGGTTGGAGGAATCCTTGGCTTGGGGCCCTCTTCTTAGCCCTATGCTTCTTTCTCTCTCTAAGACTTCTCTCTCTAAAGTAGAAGAAGGAAGAAAAGGGGATAAATGAAATTGGAACCCTAATTAATGTTTTTAAACCTGAAAGTGGGTTCTCGCTCAAGCAATATATTCTCTCTCAAGCAAGATATTCTCGCTTGAGCGAGGGGGTCGGGGCATAACTTTTCCTTCACATTCTTGCTCAAGCGATAGGCTTCTCGCCTGAGAAAGAATGGACCAGAAATTATCCCCTCTCTGGAAGTTTCTCGCCTGGGCGAGCCCCTTCTCGCTTAGGCGAAAAACGTCCAGAGAGCCCCTAAAACTACCCTATTTCTTGCTTGAGCGAGTGATGAACACATTTCTATTCACACTTTGCATAATTAATCTTAGCTTTCTTGGACTACAATTGTGATTAAATCCACTATTTTAATTGGGATTTACCGAATTGGGCTTTATTGCGCTTTAACTGTAAATGTTGTTTAATTTCGGATTTTAAACCTACTGATCTACCTGTCTTGTTTTGATGATATCTGGAGCTACAAGTGTCCGTTTTGAGTGATTCTAGTGGCATTGGAAAGCTAACTTCCGGGGCTTTAATTTGATAGTCTATATGACCATATTCCCATGAAGCCATTAGGAGCAGCTGCAGTTTGAAGTTGGGCTACGGAAACTGTCTCAGAAACAACATTGTTTTAAGACTTGTATTAGTGTATTGGGCCTCATAGTTGTTAATTTCGGCCCAAACATCATTTAGATATGATTAATTAGGAGTAGATCTATAAATAGGGGCTGTTACTCTTTTGGAGGGAACTCTTTCTCATTTTCTAAAAATTCAGATTTGGAGTCTCTTCATTTTCCCTCTTTTTCTCTCTTCTTCTTCTCCTTCTTTCTTCTCCTTCTTTCTCCTTCTTCTTCTTCTTCCATTTTCGTTTTTCCTCTTCAACCTCCATGGAAGGCTGAATTCAAGGTTGATTCTCAAGTGTTCTAAGCATTGGATCTTGAGGTTTCATCTATGCAATTTCGTTTTACAATTTTCTGCACATTTTCTCTACTCCTAATCTCTAGAATCTCTAGGATTTTGAATCTTGAATTGGAATGCATGCTTCATGGTTCTTCTTCTCCTCTTGATCCTAAATTTGAATCTTAGTTTGCTTAATTCTAAGATGAATCTATTGTTTGCTTAATTCAGTAGGTTAGGGATTAGATTCTCACACAAATTTGCTTAATCCTTGTATGAGATAATTGATGAATTGATTGATGCTTAATTGGTTAATTCAAATTTGTGTAGGAATTGATAATTTTCTGTAAATCAATGAAAGATCCTATGTGAATGACCTTGAGAATTCATCCATTTTCATACATATTTTCTGAATTTCGAATTTTAGTTTTATGTTCTTGAATTTTAAGAAACAAACAAACAAAACCCCTTGCTTGCTTTTGAATCAACAATTCTTGTGAGTAAGTTCGAATTTGCTATTGAATTCCTTGAGAGATGCCTTTGGTTAATTTTCTGTTAACTACATATTTTGAGTATTAATATTTGGTTGAGTACGTCCTCGATCAAATTTGGCGCCGTTGCCGGGGAATTCAATTCAAATTCGATTTTCAAGTATGTGTGAATTTCTGTAATTGTTTGTGTTCTGTTTTCAATTCTGTTTTGTCAATTTCGTGTATTGTTCTGTGTTTAGGAGGTAGAGTCATAATTCATTTTTTGTTTTGGTATACTAACCCTGGTTGTGCAAATTCCGTTTGATCAATTTTGGTTCACAACTTTGAGGTAAGTAGCCTAATCTGTCATAGTTACTGTTCCATTGCTTTTAGTGAGGTTCAATTTGTGTTTTGAGTTGTGTGATATGTTGAGTCATTGTAATTAGTATGTTTAGTCATGTTTTGATGTTTAGAAATTTTTTAGATGAAATTAGAACAGATTTGGTGTCATTTGGATTGAATTGCATAAGTTGATCAAGTGCTGTTGACTTTTTTTGCTGTTGACTTTTGCAATTAAATCTGACTTTTTGTTTAACATAGTTAGAGGTTGAATTTTTGTGCCAATTTTTGTTTCCAGATTTCTTTAGGTTAATAATGAATATTAGATACCCCAGTTGTTGTTAGATAGCTCCATATTGTGAGATTACACTTTGCACTGGCTTATTTTGACCTGTTGACTTCAATTGGACATAACTTGAGCTAGGAGTGACAGAATTTCACATATTTTATATGCTTTTGGGGTAGAAGAAGCTAGTTAGAGTGACCATCGCTGCTATACTGCGAGGTGGACCATAAAATTGCCAAAAAAGGTCGTTTTTGTTCTGGAATTTTTAAGTTTTTATTGGTGTATTTTTTTTTCCTTTCTTACCTTAGGTAGTTTTGGTACTTAGCCTTTGAATTTTATTCTAAAATTTTTGTGGTTATTTCCTATATTAATATAGTGTTTTCCATGTATCCATTTCATTGGTTTCTGCTCATTTGATATAGGCTGCCTTTATATGCTAACATGTTGTTGTATGCCTCATTTTGTGCATTTTTGTGTGCATTTGATGTATGGCTAGAGAAAACCCAGGTATCCTATATCCATTTGATCCAGGAACTGATCATACATATCATAGGTTAGTTAGAGAGTCTAGGATTCCATTTGTGCATAATTTTGTTAGCGTTAGTGAGTCCTTGTTTGATAGAGTCTAGTTTAGGGATTGTGGGTCTGTTTGTGTTTCTGTTTCTAATTTTGTTTCTTCCTTTTCTTTTCATTCTTATTTTATTGATTCTAATTTTAATATTATGGCTGAATTGACTTTGAGAGAACTCATTGAGTGCATGACTTCACATAATCAAGAATTTAGTTCCAGAAGCAACTCAATGATTTTTCTTATGGGAGTTCATGAGGAGGATATATCATATACTGTTGATCATAGAACAATATAGAACAATATGGATGATTTAACTTCTTTGATCAATCAGTTAGCAGTACCTCAGATACCTGTGAAGTTGTTTTTTTTATTGATGTTGTTTACAACAGTATTTTTACAGTAGATTTTCATTTTGCAGAAGAATTTTGACAGTTATCCGAATTTTACAGCAAAAATAGAATTTTTGACAGTAGAAAAATGAATACATTTGGCATGTTTTTCATTGGATTTTTAGGATTTGTGTTGGTAGTTGTCATTTTCTTCATTCTTGGATAATTGGTTTCATGACTTATATTGTTTGGATTCCTTATAATTTAGTGAATAAGTTGGTTTTGATAATTATTGGGTTGGATCTTTTGTGATAGAGTTGTCCTTGGTGAGATTTTGAGCCTTATTGATGGATGGACCATTCTATGCCATTCTCTCTTTTTCTTGTGTGATTTCACTCTTGTTTGCTTGTGCTCTAGAACTTGGCTTGACTATTTGATTTGCAACTTTGTTCACATACATGTATTGAGATGATTGAGGCATTTTTGTTGATAATTGAGCTACTAGCCATATTAGCCTACCTGAATGATTTTCCACTTGCTAGCCCCTTTGAGCCTATGGATCCCATTTCTTGTTTTTGAAAGCTCATTACGAGCCTTGAAAGTGAAAAACCATGATTGTCCTTGCCTTAGAGGATAAAGGAGCTTTGGAATTGTTTTGGGAATAGGTTCTTGAATGAGTGTGGGGGTGTACTTGAATTTCTTATCTTATCTCCTCATGTGGATATCATATTGTTGGCCTTTGGCTAGTTACAAAGAAAAAAAATTAAAAGGAAAGAAAAAAGGAAAAAGAAAAAAAAGAAGAATAATAAAGAAAAGCTCAAAAGAAAAGTATTAAAAAAAAGAAAAAGCAAAGAAATAAAGTGTTCTTGAAATTCAAAAATGGGTCAAAATGTAGAAAAGAGGAGTTCAATTGTAATCTTGAGATCTATGCTACCTGCATTTCTTCTTAGATTTATTCCCCGTTGCTCCCCTATTCTCTTTGGTTTTTAACTTCTTATCCTTCATTTTCCCTACCTTTACCTTGGCCCCATTACATCCAATTTGAAGTCCTCTTGATCTTTGCTTGCATGTGTTTCAATTGTTGTGGATATAAGAGTCTTGCCAAGCCTATGGTAGTGTTTGCTTACATGAGTGCTTTGAGTGTATATACACAAGCCTAAACACTTGAGAGTTGGAGAGTTTGTCTTGTGAGGATTCTATCACTCTTGATTCACCCCTTTGATTTGATTCACCCTCTTGTTAGCTAAATTGTAGGGAATTCCATTCATATTTATCTTGATTGCATGATTCCTTGGATGTTGTATTTTGTCTACTCTTATGCATTCCTTGGATCTCTTGATAATTATGCCATTTGTATTTGCATTGTGCTCCCTAGTTGATTTTTGGTTTCATGTGGTGTTTTGTCCGGAGTGCAAAAGGGCAAGTGTGGGGGAATTTGATGAACACATTTTTATTCATACTTTACATAATTAATCTTAGCTTTCTTGGACTATATTGTGATTAAATCCACTATTTTAATTGGGATTTACCGAATTGGGCTTTATTGGGCTTTAACTGTAAATGTTGTTTAATTTCGGATTTTAAGCCTACTGACCTACATGTCTTGTTTTGATGATATCTGGAGCTACAGGTGTCCGTTTTGAGTGATTCCAATGGCATTGGAAAGCTAACTTTCGGGGCTTTAATTTGATAGGATATATGACCATATTCCCAAGAAGCAATTAGGATAAGTTGCAGTTTGAAGTTGGGTTACGAAAATTGTCTCAGAAACAGCATTGTTTTAAGACTTGTATTAGTGTATTGGGCCTCATACTTGTTAATTTCGGTCCAAACATCATTAGGATCTGATTAATTAGGAGTAGATCTATAAATAGGGGCAGTTACTCTTTTAGAGGGAACTCTTTCTCATTTTCTAAAAATTCAGATTTGGAGTCTCTTCATTTTCCCTCTTTTTCTCTCTTCTTCTTCTCCTTCTTTCTTCTTCTTCTTCTTCTTCTTCTTCTTTTTCTTCTTCTTCTTCTTCTTCTTCTTCTTCTTCTTCTTCTTCCATTTTTGTTTTTCCTCTTCAACCTCCATGGAAGGCTGAATTCAAGGTTGATTCTCAAGTGTTCTAAGCATTGGATCTTGAGGTTTCATCTATGCAATTTCGTTTTACAATTTTCTGCACATTTTCTCTACTCCTAATCTCTATAATCTCTAAGATTTTGAATCATGAATTGGAATGCATGCTTCATGGTTCTTTTTCTCCTCTTGATCCTAAATTTGAATCTTAGTTTGCTTAATTCTAAGATGAATCTACTGTTTGCTTAATTCAGTAGGTTAGGGATTAGATTCTCACACAAATTTGCTTAATCCTTGTATGAGATAATTGATGAATTGATTGATGCTTAATTGGTTAGTTCAAATTTGTGTAGGAATTGATAATTTTCTGTAAATCAATGAAAGATCCTATGTGAATGACCTTGAGAATTCATCCATTTTCATACATATTTTCTGAATTTCGAATTTTAGTTTTATGTTCTTGAATTTTAAGAAACAAACAAACCAAACCCCCTTGCTTGCTTTTGAATCAACAATTCTTGTGAGTAAATTCGAATTTGCTATTAAATTCCTTGAGAGACGACTTTGGTTAATTTTTCGTTAACTACATCTTCTGAGTATTAATATTTGGTTGAGTACGGCCTCGATCAGCGAGCCTGTTCTCGCTCAAGCGAGATATGCAAAATCTAATTTTTGTATTTCTGCTGCATAATTCGCTCAAGCGAGCTTCGTATCGCTTGAGCAAGAAGCCTGAAACTTGGTTTTTCCTGGTTTTAGACTCTTAATCCATTCCTTTACCATTTATTCCCATTTTCCTTAGTGTTTCCCTCAAAATCATTACCTTACAATATTGTCCATCTAAATAGTTCTAATTACCGGGATGTTACAATAAGCATATAATATCACATAAATTATGTCAAATATCATGTAAAAAGGTGTTTTCTTATTAAAGAGTCTTTTCACTTTTTTATATAGGTTGACTAGAGCTCATAACCGAGCAAAGAACGTCCCCCTTCAGGTCATATTGGGGTCGCTCTCCCAAGACCTTCTTATTTAAGGGTCCTTGACCCATACTATCTTAATTAGTCTTTTTTCATACTTGCTCGTAGGCCATATATATACAAGCTGAAACTTGATTCCCATACTTGCCCATAGATTATATGCAAGTCGAAGCTTGATTCCATATATACTTGCCCGTAGGCAATATACAAGTCAAAGGCTTAATTCCATATTTACCAATATGCCATATACAATATCTCAAACATTAAATTGTGCAGATCATATACTCCAATCAATTAAATAGCAAAATTTTATTTTAATTATAATATAACTTATAAGGTAATAAAAAAATTCAAGTATAAAAAACAATCAATCTTGGCACAAATAGCTAAAAGAATGGGGAAGATATGAGAGGAGATCATTTAAGAGAATAATCAAATAGGATAAAGGTGAGGTGTGTGGATTACACAGACCTAAAATGCAACCTTAATGATGTTGACTACCTATTAGGTTTCCCGCACGTTTTTCTTCTTTATATATATATATATATATATATATATAACTAATACTTTACATAAATAAAGTAAAACATACTTAACCTGATATTGATATAGATCTATTATTATTATATTATTATTATTAGGATAAAATATGTTTTTGGTCCCTGTAAAATTAGCGAGTTTTGTTTTTCGTCCCTCCAAATTTTTTTTAAATAGTCCTCCCAAAATATTTTTTTCCTTTTGGTCCCTGCCCTTTTTTTGCATGTTTCTGGAGCTGAGTTGTCATGTTCTCTTTCCTAAGACCCAATCCTATGTGTCCTTTGACTCTGACCTGGACTAATCACTTTTATTTATCTCATTAATTACATTTTAGGAGTCAATTATGTTAGCTAATTAAGCAATTAAGCAATGCTAATTATTCCCGGTAAAAGTTTGGGAATTTTCCGGTTCGAAGAAAAAGAAACCTACCCATTTTTAACCCTAAACTTTCACCTTGTGTCAATCACATATCCCCCAGCAAAGCAAGGAATCTCTACGTCTGAAGACCTAAGTTGTAACCATCCAATGAAGTCACGGGGAGGAGGCGCGGTGAATACGCTTGGTTCGTAAAGGGACAAAGGCACTCCATTGAATCGGTAAAAAAAAGTGTGTGGGGTCTCGTAGCTTGTAAGGAGCGTGGAGGAAATTCCTTGCACTGTTTTCATATTCTCTTTTGTTTCCATGTGGGGAAAGTTGGGGGGACCGTGGGAATATTGATTGTTGTTTGATTGCATTTGTTTATTTGGTTCAACCCCCACCCCGTATTATACTAAGTGGTATTCATGCATTGAATGTGTAACTGAGTTATTTTAATGGTAGGTTTCATAGTTTCGCACTTCTTTAAATGCAAATAATGTAAACAAATGCATTCTTTAAACTGTAGGGATGTCTTTCTCTGTATGTTTCCACGTGAGGGGGGCTTTTGTGAGTGATCCAAAGGCTCATTATAAAGGGGGTGAGGTACATGTTATGCACAACTTAGTTTAGGACAAGTGGTCCTTTTTTGAAGCAATAGGGATCTATAAAGAGGACCTTGGACTGGTTAAGACTTTGGTGGAAAGAGAAAGAAACATGTTTTGATGAGGGTCTGAAGAAGATAATTGATGACGAAACAACATCAGAACTTGCAACCTATGCCATTATTAGTCATAAGTGTGTTTCTGACATTTATGTTGAGAGTGATTTAGGAGACAAGGTTGATAATGCAGGGAAGAAAAAAGTTAGTGGAAGTGGTGATGCAGGGGGGAAGAAACCTGTGAGTAGGAATAATGATGGTAGGAGAAAGCAAAAGGTGAGTGGAAGTGGTGATGCTGGGGGAAGAAAGCTGTGAGTGGGAATGGTGATAGTAAGGGAAAGCAAAAGGTGAGTGGAAGTGGTAATTCTGAAAAAACATGTTGGGTCTTCAAGTGGAAAAGGAAAAAACAAAGCTGAGAATGAAGACAGTGATGGTGAGGAGATTGATAATAGTGCATGTGATAAAGAGTTGGAAAGTGACTACAATAGATTTGGAGGTGAAGATGACAGTAGGTCCAAATATGAGAGGTTTAGGAAGGAAGATATGTGTAGAACTTTCAATTTCAGGTTGGGTATGGAGGTTGCTTCATTACGTGAGTTCAAGGATGCTATTTTGGAGTATTCTGTTTTAAATGGCAGAGAGGTGTTCTTTGAAAAGAATGATAAGGACAGGGTTAGGATGAAATGTAAACAAGAGTATGATTTCCTTGCTTTGGTGAGTAAGGTAGGTGGCAGTGCAACATATAGGATGAAAACTTTAGTCCCTGCAGTCTTTTGCCTTTCTTTTATCCTACATTAATTAGTATTAACAACTATCATTAATGTTTAGGGGAAGAGTAAGGTTACTGCTGGAAACTCAAAAAGAGGAAGGCCCCCTAAAGGTAAGAAGACTGCAGAACAAGGAAATGCACAACCTGAACCTACTGGTACAGAACAAGGAACTGCAAAAAAATACACCACATCATGCCTCTGTTCAAGAGAAACCTCCTGAAACTACTTCTCAATCAAGTAACTTATCTGAGCATATAGGAATCCTCAGGAATGCACATAATGTTGAGTCTCAAAATGTTATTAAGAGGATAATAATGTTTTAAGTCTCGCAACTCCAAAGTTTTAATGAAAAACA
The DNA here is from genome assembly GCA_026901365.1 of Sesbania bispinosa. Classification (NCBI taxonomy): domain Eukaryota; kingdom Viridiplantae; phylum Streptophyta; class Magnoliopsida; order Fabales; family Fabaceae; genus Sesbania; species Sesbania bispinosa. Next base: position 1,008,231 of record QLOH01000383.1, read on the forward strand.
AATTTGGCTTTAACGTGAAAGTATAACTTCTGCTGAAGGTATTTGTTTAATATTTCAGAAGGTGCGGTCTGAAGAAATCATATCATCTGAAGTACGTGAAACCTTCTGAAGCAAGGAAACCTACTGAGAGAGTGCTACCTGCTAAAAGCATTGAACCTCCTGAAGTTGTGAGACAACGTACCTTTGCCTGTTCGTCTTCAATATTATACTCTCAGAAATTCTCCTTGAAGACTCAAGTCTCTTGTAGCAGTCTCAGATTACTTGTGCCTCTTATTCTTCTGGAAAGTCAGAGAAAGTGTTTTTTGGCATATTTCAAATTTCTCTCACCAAAAAGGCAAAGTCTGCAGAAAAGTACATACGGCTCAGAAAAAGTGAAGTCTGTGAGCTGACTCTACTACCTGTTACTGCTGAGGGTTCAGGCTACGTGTCACAACGGGAGCATTTGCATTAAATGCTATCTCTCAACGGGAAATCGATTGGAGTTAAACGGACAAAAGCTCTCCTCTCTATAAATACCAGACTTCATGAAGAAAGAAACTGAGAACTGAGAACAGAGAATTCAACTTGCTGAAACGCTGCTGAAAATTTCCACTCATCTGTTTCATTATTTGTTCTTTGTACAACAACTTCTATATCCTGAGTCTTACTCAGTTATTTGTAAAAGTTTTCCCAGTTCGAGCTCTAAACTTTTGTAGTTTCAGAGTTTGAGCATTCATCTTTCAAAACTATATTTGTTGGGTTAGCCTGAAGAGGCTGTGTTAAAAGAATACTTGGGTTTTCAGCCTGGAGAGGCTGTGTGTTCAAAGAATACTTGGTTGAGCCTGGAGAGGCAGTTGAAAACAAAGAATACTCGTTGGGCTTGGAGAGGCCAGGTGTGCAAAGAATACTCGTTGGGCCTGGAGAGGCTAGGTGTGCAAACAATACTTGTAATCTTGCGGGATTAGTGGAAAATCCAGTCGTGGTTTGCCCTGGGACTGGACGTAGCTCACGGTGTTAGTGGGTGAACCAGGATAAATCTCTGTTGTTAAGTTCTCTCAACCCTTCACTCTTTACTTTCCGCTGTTATCTGTTTATTTCTAACTAAGGAGGGTTTTGAAAAGTGAGTTTATAATTTGCGCACAAAAACAATTTCACTTATTACTCAAATCATTTTAAAAGTCAATTTTACTGGACCTGCTGAAGTATCTCAGCAAGTCACTGAAAACTCATTTTTCAGCAAGTAGTTTGAACGTTGAAAATATCTTTGCTTGTTTAAAAAGGTTTTTCCAGAAAATCTGTTAACGATTATAAAACACTATTCAACCCCCCTTCTAGTGTTTCCTGTGGTCCTAACACATAATACAAGCATGTATATCATGGTAAGTATGAGGACTTCCTTTTGATTCATTCTTATTCATTGTTTACGGTCTAAACAATGTGTTTGTTGTATTTCACAGAACACATATGGTCCATCTTTTCCAACAAATCTGGTGGATGCCAACAATATCATCCAAGAACTTTTGGTAATTGATACATTTCTATATCTAAATTTAGTTGCAACTACTTATGTGATATGATATATTGTCCATAATCACTTTCATCTTGATACAGAATGTGGCACAAGAGGTCACTTCTAGCAAGCAGTAGGACTGGCTGAAGGTGGCAAAGCAATTGGGATTTACTAACATTCAAGCTTACATGACATTTATGTAGAAAGTGGTAATTACATTGTATATTGTTATTTCATTGGTTACTCTATTCGATTCTAGTTTTATTCTAATAGTTGGATTATTACACTTTTAATTAGGATGAAGCAAAAAAGATGTGTGCTCCAGTTATTGCTGCTGCTGGTGATTGTGAGGGTGAAGGGACACAAGAATCTGAGGTCAATACTACAAAACATGGACCACTGATTCAGCCCCACAACTCCCAGAAATGAAGTTGAAGACCTTGCATTTCTGCACATTTTTTTTTTTGTGATAGGCCAATAGTTAAACCTTCTTTTGTGATAGGCCAATAAACCTTACTGTATTTGACCTTTTACTTATTGGGGAATTACTATGAACAATGTTGTCCATCTATTTGAATCTCAATTATGTATTAACCTAGTATTTTGCAGAACAAGTGTTGAACTTTACAATTCGGTTTCAATCCATGGTCTTTAGTTATATTCAATATTGCTTTTGCAATTACAGTACATTACTTATTTTACCACTTTTGGTTTCAATCCATGGTCTGGATTAATTTAAACATAATTCATACAATTTGTTTAATTAACAAGCAAAGGCTATCATAGATTGAACTTCAATAAAGGAAAGCATAGACTATTTTGGACACCAAATGAACACTTTCATTAACAACATCCAAAAGGTTTACAAATTGCTATCAACCATACTGAAATTGGACCACCTACATTTAGTACCATAAACATTGTTTTCCCCAAATTACTCTGACAACCTAAACCTACACACTCTTCCTCACCCCATCACACTTAGCCATACACAACAGTAACCTAACCAAATTCACATCCACACACAGAATCACACAACACTCTGCTACCATCACCTTCCTCCTTTCACCACTTAACTCCAATTGCAGCTTCCCTATTTTCCTTTTCAAGTGTTCATGTTCATGCACAATATTTTCCATGTCGTCCAATCTTCCTCCTTGCTCAGAAGCCTCGTCATCAACCCAACGAAAAAACTGCAATTCTGCTATTTTTGTATAGCAAGAATAAACCGGATTATAGTAGGGGAAGAAGCAACAAGTTTTAAATCAGAATGCGCTACTTACATCCTAGTTACGGCATCTTCAGAACATTCTCCCTTGATTTCTTACGGATTTTGACTTCAACAGGGTCACTTCCTCACCGCACGCACAGTACATCCTTCGCGCTATGGAGGATGAGGATGATGACTTGCAAGCGGCAGACCTCTTCTAAGCACCGTAGCTTTTCGTTTTCATGGCTTCTTACAAGAATCCACTTGCTCTGCAGCACAGCAATGGCAGAAATTAGGGCACGCAGGGGAGGCTTCACATATGGGGAAGATAGAACTCGTGAGTCTCCTTATATTTGCAAATCATTAGTCTAGGTCAGAGTCAAAGGACATGTAGGATTGGGTCTTAGGAAAGAGAACATGACAACTCAGCTCTAGAACATGGAAAAAAAGGGCAGGGACCAAAAGAAAAAAATATTTTGGGAGGACTATTTAAAAAAAAATTGGAGGGACGAAAAACAAAACTCGTTGATTTTGTATGGACCAAAAATATATTTTACCCTTATTATTATTAAATATTTTAGAATAAAGTTAATTTTAATTCTAGTTAATTGTATAAGTATTTATTTTAACTTTTTATCTTTTAGAGATAAAACTACATTTATTATGATAAAGTGAAATTTAATTTTACTCTATTAAACTTAAGGTTTAGATACCCTATCTTTATAAATATGTTTATATTTATATATTTTAACCTATTTTTTCTACATTATTAACATTGTTCAAATTCCTGAATTAATTTTTGTAAAAATTTGGATGTTACAAAACTAATCAATTTAACTGTTGATCAATTACATAAATTATTCTTCAACATCATATATATGAAATTTTAGACAATCTAAATATCCCTATGTAAGTTATGTAATAATAACATTTTCACTTATTTTAAATAACATATTATATGTTAAATGTAATAAAGTATCAATTTATTTTTAACTTGTATAAAATTTTGTAAATTTTATTTAATTTTATAAGAACTTTTAATTTAATACTTATTTTATAAAAAATTGTCAAGAAATTTAAGTGTAAAAATTTGATGATTGGTGTCCATTAATTTTTTTTTTAACATTTTACAAAAAATGCTTATATACATTATACGAGACATAGATTTTCTACAAACGATATGGATAATCCCTTATGATAAGGGCTCTAAATGAGCAGAGCTATTCGTGAATTATTTGAGCTCAACTCATTAAATACTCAATCAAGTTCGTTTGCTTAATTAAACAAACAAGTCCAAGCTTAAGATTGTGCTCGATTATTTAAATGAGCCAAGTCCAACCCTTAGAAGCTTTGACATTAAGAGCTCGTGAATAGCTCGCTTATTATATATATAATAATTAAATAATATAAATATTTAATGTAAAGTAACATTAATAAAAAATATAAAAAGAAAAATAAAGTTATAAATTTATTTTTAAAATAAATAATAAAATAATAAGTAAAATAATTACTCTATATATTTAAAAATAAGTATTGAAATATTTCTTATATTAGTAAAAAAGTTATGTACTGAATTTTAAAAAATATAATATTTTAGAATTCTTAACTATATATATATATATATATTAAGAATATATTTTGATTTTTATATTATCATTTAAAAGTAAAATATTATTAAAATACTAAATTCAAAAATTTTAAAAATGATTTAATGAAAATTTTCATAAAACCAAAAATAATGAAGTTATAAATGAGTTAAACAAGTCTAGTCCAAACTTTGTTTTTCTTTAACAAACCAAATTTAAGCTTTAAGTTTGACTCATTTAAATAAATGAGCCAAGCTTGAGCCACCAATTTTTATCACAAGCCAAGCATGAGCTTCAAGTACTCGGCTCGGCTGGGCTCATTTACAGCCCTACTTATGATCATGCATTGCATCGTGTGAGGTTAACAAGGCAACGTGTGTCAATGATTTTAAATGGAAACTCCAAGTCAATAGGCATTTTGCTCTTTTTTTAATCTTATTTCTCTTTTAATATAGCATAATATAATATATAATACAAAATAAATAATGTATTATAATATAATTTAAAAATGCATGATAATAAATAAGTGATTTTTTGGTTAATGTAAAATTTTCAATTTAATTTTTGTATTGTAAAAAAAATGGTTTTGATCCTTATAAATTAAGAAATATGATTTGATCCATATAATTCATTTTTTATCCCTATAAAATATATTCACCTTGATTTTAGTCTTTATAAATATTTTTATATTTTATTTTAGTCCTGATAAAATAGTTAAATCCGGTAATTTTTAGGGGGTGACAAAATTACTCGCATCCATGGGAAAAACATGTCATGAGGCAAAATCATCCGAATTCACGTGTATTCGCAGGTGAATAAAATAGATTTTTCTACCCAATAATTAATTAATGTCGGTGCAGGTATATGGGTACTCGTACGTACCCGTTATGTGTGTGTATGGATTTATTTTTATTTTTATATGTATGATATTTGATTAATTATATTTAAAATTATAGTACCACTCAATTTTAAGCACTTTATTTTTATGTTTTAAATTATAATTTTATAAAAAAATACTTTAAATTAGGTTATTTTAAGTTTTTTAATTATTATTTATTCTCAATTTTTCTAATAGTTATCCACATATATTTGTTGGTATCCAAAAATCGTTTACACTTAATGGGTACCCGTGCGAGTATGAGGTAGATATGGGTGGATATTATGAAGTCTATTAATCAGTTTGAGCATTCAAACTTGACTCAAAGACTTAATATCCTTTAGTTTTAATGATTAACAAATAAGATTATATAAACAGATTCTACTGAGAAAGGTATTGGTTTGTTGATTGTGTTTCAGGATGAAATATTTATCAGAATCAGAAGATCAGGATCAGAAGAACAAATGCAGGATTTAATATAAAGAAGCTGTCTGAAGAATGCAACTCGTCTGAAGTGCGCAAACCGTCTGAAGACGTGAAGACTGTCTGAAGACGTGAAGACTGTCTGAAGACGTGAAGACCATCTGAAGACATAAAGACTCGAAGGAATGAAGACAACATAAAGCAGTCTGAAGATTGAACTTATCTGAAGCAAAGAAGCTTTCTGAAGCAACGAAGCTGTCTGAAGAAGCAGAACTCGTCTGAAGAGTTGAAGCTGTCTGAAGTAGTTCAACCCGTCTGAAGTATCAATGCCGTCTGAAGTCTCACTTATGACGTGGCACCCTCTGCTGAAGTTTGTGAAGACTTTTCTGAACCTCTGCTGCACGTATCTTTTCAAACACGTTATAGCAAGGAACACAGAGACCTTTCCTGGTGATTTTGAATTTCATACACCACTGAGGAAATCTCTGCAACGTAGAAATTGCAGCAACAACGATGGCAGCTTTATAGCAGCACCAACGTTGTACTCTGTCAGAATTGTCAGAACACCCAGAAGCATGACTCACGACGGATTGAATAGCATTCAATGCTATCTCTAAACGGTGGTATCACAACAGAAATATCATCATCACCAATCCATTGAAAGCACAAGAAAAGCTCAGGAGACTAAGCAGAAGCAACAAAGAGAAATGTTTGAATGAAATATTTTAATTCAAACATATTTTATCACCTGCAAGAAACAGCCATTGAACAAGACACCTCACTCAAAGAAGAAAGAAGAAATGGTGTCAGGAAGCAAACAGAAAAGGAGCATATACAAAATAAGCAAGAGGACAAATCCAACGGATACCTCCTCATATACACTCCTAAGAGAAGCAGAGGAAATTAGAAGTCAGCTGAAGAAAAGCAAAAAGAATATCAAGAGAGAGAACATGCAAAATAATATCAAGAAAATCTCTCTAAAGAGCTCATCTACAGAAGTGTCAGTACAAGATTGTCTGAACACTTATTTGCTTAAGAAGAAGCAACCGTTTGAGACACTATTACATAACGACTATATGAGCCACATCATCAACATCTCAACGGTATTATGAATCATCTTCAAACGGCTATATTCCAACAGAACATATAAATAGCCTCAAGGAAGAATTTGAAGATGTTGAACTCATTCACTTGGTTCAATCAGTTGATTAAGATGTATCAGAAAAATCTTATTGGTTGTTGACCATGCTTACTTGAATCAATCATGCTGCTGATCTATTGATCAGTTAGTCAAAATTGTAGTTGTTCAGCTTAACAACCAACCAGGCTGGGGCTTAAAGTCAAGTATCTACCGAGCCAATTCTCAGAGGATGTTGTTCCTCTTATCAGAGACAGAGATTGTACTTAAACTTATACTCTTGTATCACTGTCTTAAACTTGTACTTAGAATTCATTCATTATACCCTGAGTAGTACTCAGTTAACCTCTAGTACAGGAAAAGATTAAGTTTTAAGTTTCGTGGAAACTTAATCTTGGTTTAATTTGTAAACACTTATGTGTCAGAGAGCCTGGAGAGGCTTGGTGGAAGAAAGAATACTTAGTTGCAAAGCCTGGAGAGGCTAGACTGAAAAAGAATACTGCATATGTTGCCTGAAGAGGCAGTGTGAAAACAAAGTAATACTTGTGTTAGCCTGGAGAGGCTAGATTGAAAAAGAATACTGCATATGTTGCCTGAAGAGGCAGTTGAAAAACAAAGTAATACTTGTGTTTGCCTGAAGAGGCTGTGAATAATACTTGTATCTGTGGATTCAGATAGTGGAAAATCCAGTGGTGGTTTGCCTCTGGGACTGGATGTAGCTCACGGGTTTGTGGGTGAACCAGGATAAATTCCTTGACTAAGTTTTCTTACCCTTATCTCTTATCAATTCCTTTTATACTAATCAAGGGGTCAGAATACTTAATCTGATATTTTGAAAAGGGGACAAGACATCTTTTAAAATTAGTTTTTACACCAGCCCTCTGAAAACTTCAGACAGGCCCCTTAAAAACCTGTCTGAAATATCTATGCCTAAGTTCTCTTTTTTTCTTAATCTCTTTATTTCCAGTTTTCATATTTAAGTTGGAAATTGAAAAGTATCTTCTATAATAAACTTAACACAACTACTTCAATAAAATGATCTTTCATATGAATAAAGCATGAGATGTCTTTTATATCATTTGAAGCTTTACAAAGAATGTTCCTTGAAGAACTTCTGAAATAAATTCTCTGAAGTAAGTCTGAAAGAGATCAGTTCAGAAATCAGGAATATACTTCAGACAACCTCTAGTCGTCTGAAGTATTTCAGAAACCGTTCTGAAAATACTCTTTGTAATAATCTTCATAAGATACTTTGAGAAGCCTCTATTTAAAACAATCTTAAACCTTAGAAGAAACACTGTTTTTCTTATCTTCCACATGTTTCAACTATCACTGATCTTAAGACTTGTTTTTAACGATGCCCATTTTCATGATTTAAATCAAAGATTTCCAAAAACTATCAAAAAGTTTGAAACACTATTCAACCCCCCCTTCTAGTGTTTCCTGTGTTCTAACAATGGTATCAGAGCTCACCTTCGGGTTGAGCATCTAACAAATGCAGAAGGAGTAGATCCTCAGAAGATGGAAATCTCATCAAGCTGAAGCAACTCTGAAGAATGAAAATGAGAAAAGAAAATCATTTTTCTTAAAACTCATTACTCATACAAGGCATCCTTCAGAAGAATATAGCTGGAAAAGGAAAGTGTATCTATCTCTAGATGACAACCGGGTAACACCTTTCCTATCTTTGTTTTAAATCTAAATTTAAGTATAACTAATTATCTGTTAAATGTTTTTGTTTCATTAAAATTATTATTACATAAGTATACTTGTGTGAAATAAATTATTGCATAATAATTCTCCTATATATGTATGCATACTACTTGTTTTGTGTGTAAAATTATCTGTATTACATGCGTGTATATATGTGGGTAATGAAGAGGGTGAATGACAAGGTAAATCGGCTGGCAAAAAGGCTGAGAGTGGCTGACAAAGAGCTGCAAGAGCTCAAAGCTGAGAAAAGAAGCTGCCAACGCCGCTGAGAACCCATCTGATGACCATTGAATCCACTTCAAGTGTCATGTCTTTTGTTATTTTATTTCCTTTGTTTACATCTTAGATATTATAAATATCTTTTATATGATTATCAAATCTCTTCTCATCTGTGTATGTTTAAACAGTGTGTCTTTTTATGCTCGATTTAATGCTTAACTCAACACAACTTTTTCTCGGAACAACTATCTGATAAACTCAACTAATCTAATAAGATAAAGACAAAAATCAAGATTCATCCACTATAAAAATTAAATAATTAATCTAAGACATTTGTTTTAATCATTAACTAATATGATTAAGAAATATCAGAAACTTCTGAAAAGCATCTTTAGTTCATGTTTCAGAAAACAGGTTTCTGAAAATAAGCTAAAAGAAGATCAACCGGAGAAAATGCCATGTGTAAAAAGATGAATCAAGGCAACATCATCTAAAATAATGTCTAAGTGTGATATCATATCCATTGTCTGAACCTGTTCAGACAGTTCACTATGAACTTACTGAAATTGTGGGTCAGAAATGTTAAGACAATTGATACACAAAGCACTGGGCCTACCTCTACGCTTGAAAAGATAATTTTGACTTAGTAACATTTCTACTTTCTGAACCTGTTCAGAAGGCTCTCGGTGAACCTCCTGAAATTGTGGGTCAGGAATGTTAAAGTAATGAAAACTCAAGTTATTAAAGTCTATTTCAATCCTTGAGGGACAAGTTAAGATGATTTTTCAAAGATTCTCTGAAGCACAAAAAGACAAAAGACTAAAAGGAGGATTTGCAGACATCAAGCGACCTCAGAAGAAGAAAAGTCTTCAAAAAGGTTGCAATGTCAGAAAAGCTTTCTTCCATCTAGAGAATAATGGAGGAAATCTAATGGTAACATCACTTCACCTTAAAACTTTATATCCGTGAAAAATTGTTCTCAAGTAAAAGATTTTTAATCAAAAATAATAATTTAATTAATAACATAAAAGACTCAACATATTAAAAGCTTCTCAGATAATAATAATCATAAAATCCTTTGGGTTAATACCGTAAAAAATTTGTTTTTCAAAAAAAAAATAATTCTTCTTAAATGTTTTTCAACATATTCTATTCTATTTCTCTTTCTTTTCTGGTTTTAAAAAAGGTTGTTTTCGAAAAGTAATATCTTCTAATAAGTTTTATGTCTCTTCTTAATGTTTTTCAAAAACGTTTTCACAAACTTACTTTATCCATGCTAATGACTCAGTTTCCTATAGACTTCATCTATGACCAATCAATGATGCACGTTTCGATACTTTCAAGGTTTGAAACTGTCATCATCAAAAGCTATCTGAGCCCATATACATCGCGTGAACAACAATCCAATGGATTCATTTTCCTTACTTCTCTATTTTACCCTTGCTTCAAAGTCCTATAAATTCACAAGAGCCCCTCACACAAACTCACATCTTCAAAGCTCCTCTATAGCTTTGTCTAAGGTTCTGAGTAAGTGGCTCCCAAAAGGATGATGAAGAAGCAAAGGAAAATAGAAGAAGGACCTCTGAAACATGTTTGAGGCAAAGATCAAGTCATCTTGGATGATGTATGGAATGAAGAGTAAGGGAAAGGGTTCATCTGAAAACCCGTTTCTCTATACTTGGAACCATGGTGATCTTACTGCATCACAGGTGGACTGGAAGATCACTGGGAGATCCCAGAATAGTCAATCTTATTAAAAGAACTACTGACAAAGTGGGTTCTTGGAAGTAAAGGTGGTGACTAATGATCGGGACACAGTCTTACATGATGCACCTCCATCGTCCAGCGGCTAGAAGGAAAATGCGTGCAGCACGGCACTGGTTTGGGTGATGAAGTCTGGGGCTCTGAGGCAACTCCTGAAGCTCTGCAAGCAGAAGGAGTGGTGATAGCTTTTGAAAGAGATGAAGTCTATAAGGCTATGCCTCAGGCCTTCGAAGGAATCTCCGGAGGGAAGCAAAATGGATTGGATACATTCTATTTTGGAATGTAACCTCTTTTCTTTTTGTGAAAGCCTGCTTTTTGTATTTATCAAATGCTTGGAAAATTTAAACTTGTGTATTTCTGTTTTTTATTTCAGTTTATTTTCTTTATCAAAAGTTGTATTATTGATTTGGTATAAGAAGTTACTGTAAGCTAAAAAGGGGAGAAATATAATAGTGAAGAAATACGGCTAAAAATAATTGATAAAAGTAAATAAACTTAAATAGAATGATATATATATATATATATATGAAAATCAACTATATGAAACCATGAACCTTTTTAATTAATGACAAAAGGGGAGAAATATAAAACTCACAAAATGATTTTAAAAGGGAAAAATGATTTAAAAGGGAAAAATAAGGGAAATATAAATAATAAAATAATGTATGTCAGAAAAATGACAATGGTATATGTAATTATATAACAATCAGTATTGTGATAAGTTAATAATATGTGATAATATTAGTTTTCAATGAAGTATATGTAATTATATAACAATCAGTATCTGTGATAAGTTAATAATATGTGGTAATATTAGTTTTCAATGAATAACAAACAATAATAATTGGTGTCTAAAAAGATTAACACATCTGGTTAATAATTGGTATCTGAAAGATTAACATCTAGTTTCTAAAGGATAAGTTAACAAAATATATCTAATCCTGTTAACAATTAGAATAATAATAACAATTGACAACATTTAACAAACTAAAGAATAAATGTTCTTCTCAGGGGAGTATTATAGATAGGGGGAGCCTTTTATATACTTAACCATCTTTCCTTAAAACATTTTGTAAGTTATACATATCTTATTTGTCACCATTAAAAGGGGGAGATTGTGAAGTCTATTAATCAGTTTGAGCATTCAAACCTGACTCAAAGACTTAATATCCTTTAGTTTTAATGATTAACAAATAAGATTATATAAACAGATTCTACTGAAAAAGGTATTGGTTTGTTGATTGTGTTTCAGGATGAAATATTTATCAGAATCAGAAGATCAGGATCAGAAGAACAAATGCAGGATTTAATATAAAGAAGTTGTCTGAAGAATGCAACTCGTCTGAAGTGCGCAAACCGTCTGAAGACGTGAAGACTGTCTGAAGACGTGAAGACCATCTGAAGACATAAAGACTCGAAGGAATGAAGACAACATAAAGCAGTCTGAAGATTGAACTTATCTGAAGCAAAGAAGCTTTTCTGAAGCAACGAAGCTGTCTGAAGAAGCAGAACTCGTCTGAAGAGTTGAAGCTGTCTGAAGTAGTTCAACCCGTCTGAAGTATCAATGTCGTCTGAAGTCTCACTTACGACGTGGGCACCCTCTGCTGAAGTTTGTGAAAACTTTTCTGAACCTCTGCTGCACGTATCTTTTCAAACACGTTTATAGGCAAGGGAACACAGAGACCTTTCCTGGTGATTTTGAATTTCATACACCACTGAGGAAATCTCTGCAACGCAAAATTGCAGCAACAACGATGGCAGCTTTATAGTAGCACCAACGTTGTGTACTCTGTCAGAATTGTCAGAACACCCAGAAGCATGACTCACGACGGATTGAATAGCATTCAATGCTATCTCTAAACGGTGGTATCACAACGGAAATATCATCAATCACCAATCCATTGAAAGCACAAGAAAGCTCAGGAGGACTAAGTAGAAGCAACAAGAGAAATGTTTGAATGAAATATTTTAATTCAACATATTTATCACCTGCAAGAAACAGCCATTGAACAAGACACCTCACTCAAGAAGAAGAAGAAGAAATGGTTGTCAGGAAGCAAACAGAAAAGGAGCATATACAAAATAAGCAAGAGGACAAATCCAACGGATACCTCCTCATATACACTCCTAAGAGAAGCAGAGGAAATTAGAAGTCAGCTGAAGAAAAGCAAAAAGAATATCAAGAGAGAGAACATGCCAAAATAATATCAAGAAAATCTCTCTAAAGAGCTCATCTACCAAAAGTGTCAGTACAGGACTGTCTGAACACTTATTTGCTTAAGAAGAAGCAAACCGTTTGAGACACTATTACATAACGGCTATATGAGCCACATCATCAACATCTCAACGGTATTATGAATCATCTTCAACGGCTCTATTCCAACAGAACATATAATTAGCCTCAAGGAAGAATTTGAAGATGTTGAACTCATTCACTGGTTCAATCAGTTGATTAAGATGTATCAGAAAAATCTTATTGGTTGTTGACCATGCTTACTTGAATCAATCATGCTGCGTGATCTATTGATCAGTTAGTCAAAATTGTAGTTGTTCAGCTTAACAACCAACCAGGCTGGGGCTTAAAGTCAAGTATCTACCAAGCCAATTCTCAGAGGATGTTGTTCCTCTTATCAGAGACAGAGATTGTACTTAAACTTATACTCTTGTATCACTGTCTTAAACTTGTACTTAGAATTCATTCATTATACCCTGAGTAGTACTCATTTAACCTCTAGTACAGGAAAAGATTAAGTTTAAGTTTCATGGAAACTTAATCTTAGTTTAATTTGTAAACACTTTATGTGTCAGAGAGCCTGGAGAGGCTTGGTGGAAGAAAGAATACTTAGTTGCAAAGCCTAGAGAGGCTAGACTGAAAAAGAATACTGCATATGTTGCCTGAAGAGGCAGTGAAAACAAAGTAATACTTGTGTTAGCCTGGAGAGGCTAGATTGAAAAAGAATACTGCATATGTTGCCTGAAGAGGTAGTTGAAAACAAAGTAATACTTGTGTTTGCCTGAAGAGGCTGTGAATAATACTTGTATCTGTGGATTCAGATAGTGGAAAATCCAGTGGTGGTTTGCCTCTGGGACTGGATGTAGCTCACGGGTTTGTGGGTGAACCAGGATAAATTCCTTGACTAAGTTTTCTTACCCTTATCTCTTATCAATTCCTTTTATACTAATCAAGGGGTCAGAATACTTAATCTGATATTTTGAAAAGGGGACAAGACATCTTTTAAAATTAGTTTTTACCAGCCCTCTGAAAACTTCAGACAGCCCCTTAAAAACCTGTCTGAAATATCTATGCCTAAGTTCTCTTTTTTCTTAATCTCTTTATTTCCAGTTTTCATATTTAAGTTGGAAATTGAAAAGTATCTTCTATAATAAACTTAACACAACTACTTCAATAAAATGATCTTTCATATGAAAAAAGCATGAGATGTCTTTTATATCATTTGAAGCTTTACAAAGAATGTTCCTTGAAGAACTTCTGAAATAAATTCTCTGAAGTAAGTCTGAAAGAGATCAGTTCAGAAATCAGGAATATACTTCAGACAACCTCTAGTCATCTGAAGTATTTCAGAAACCGTTCTGAAAATACTCTTTGTAATAATCTTCATAAGATACTTTGAGAAACCTCTATTTAAAACAATCTTAAACCTTAGAAGAAACACTGTTTTCTTATCTTCCACATGTTTCAACTATCACTGATCTTAAGACTTGTTTTTAACGATGCCCATTTTCATGATTTAAATCAAAGATTTCCAAAAAACTATCAAAAAGTTTGAAACACTATTCAACCCTCCTTCTAGTGTTTCCTGTGGTTCTAACAGATTTGCCTACGGGTGCGGACAGAGAAAGTTTTTAGCTCAAAGAGTGCTTACAAAGTAACTTATATTTACCTTATCCCAAGAAGACAAATGGAATTCGTACCTGTAACCTGTTATATGTGAGATATTGTCATGCTCCACTCGACATTAATAATTTCTTATTTGGTCAGAAATAAAATAAAAAATAATTATAGGAACAAATTTTAAATTAATATATTTTACGGGGATGAAATTTTCTTTAACCAAAATAAGTTTATCCTTGTATAAGCATAACCAAAGCTTTTTTTTTTTTTTTTGTCAAGTAGCCAAAGCTTAAATCCGCCCAATGAGAAGGCTATTGTCGCTGCACAAAAATTTGCCAATTTTTTTCTTTGTGGGGGGCTCCAGTGACTGTGAGTAATAGAGAAATAGATTTGGTTTGCCTTAAACACTTGGTTTGCCTTCTAGGGGACGTGGCTATTACATAGAGAGAACACAATTAGTAAGAGAGAGAAATAGATTGGAAAAAAATACGCTTACATCATATTTATACGGGTGATTCTAACCTACACAAGTTTTTCTTTTGGACCGGTTACTACAGGTTTTTTCTTTTCTGAATATTTCTTTGGATAAATTTATTTTATTAACTAATTGGTCCTTAAATTTGTGAGAATTGTGGAGCTAGTGAGGCAATTGGATTTATTGTAGTCCATTTAAGTCAACATTTATTATCTACCGTTAAATATAACATGTTTGTGATTCGTGACCATAAAAATTAATTTTAATAATTAATTTAATAGTAGTGGGATGACAATGAGTAGGATCTGGGTAGGTTACTATAATACCTGTCTCCGGCTATATCCGTGTTCTGAAAACAAAATACATGTACCCAGACCCATGCTCGGATGAGTGGTGATTTAAATACTCGTAGTCTTACTCGTCGGGTACTCAAGTACCCCTACTCATTACCCGCACTTTTGTTTACTATAAAATTAATAAATTGATTAGAAAATGAAAATTAATTAAAAAATAAATGAAAAATAATTAATAAATCATCCAAGTTTAACCTATAAAAACAAATGTGGTATGTGGAGGTGGATATGAGATTAAAACATTCGGAGGTGAAATGGAATATAGTTCAAGTTTTGCTTTTTTAGTGTTTAGGATAAAATTATAACATTTTCAAAATTATAATATTTAAATTAATTAACATAGTAATATATATTAATGTTTTTTTGTGACTATAATATATATTAACATTAATTATTTTTTTACAAAAAATATTAATTAATAATATAAACAAAAATATATATATTAAATTAATCATATGTATATAAATTATATTAATTATATATATTATATAAATGTGAGTATGGGTAGGGTAGGGTACCGTAGTACCTATACCCGCACCCTTACCCATTAAAAGTGCGGGTAATTACTCATATCCGGACCCAAACCTATTTGGTGGATAATTATCCTACTAGCTAATGTGGGTAATTTTACGGATACCCACTAGATTTGGGTCCAATTGTCATCCTTACTACTTGACATGTAGGTCGTGTGGTTGTTACAACCTTATCTTTATCATTTAAGTTATTTTATAAAATAAAAATAAATTATTTATTCAATAACCAAAACATTGATTAAACAATATTAAATATAACATAATAAATTATTTATAAATGTTTAAAAATAACTATTTACAACTTCTGAAAGTTATAAATGACCTTAATAAATAGAACAATTAATTAAAGTTTTGATTAGGTAAAACTTTAAAAAATTAATGGCAATATGAAAGCAAAATTAATTTCATTACAACATAATAACAAGTAAAAATTACCACATATATATATATATAGGCCTAAATCAAATGATAAGATGGAGCCCTAATTCTAAGAGATATAAAAGACTATAAATGGCATACATTTAAAAAAAAAATACTAGTCTTCTTTTTAAGAAAGAAGCTTATATTAAATTAAAACTTTTAGTTTTTATAAGAAAAAATTATTTTTGATTATTATCTATTAAAAAATATTTAGTAATAGTTTCATATTTGAAATAAAATTTTAGTAAATTGGGTAAAATATGTTTTTAACCCTTAAAAATATAAGCATATTTATGTTTGGTTCTCATAATTTAAAAACAATATGATTGAGTTTCTTTTCTTAAAATAACCTCAAATTAATCATTAGCTCCCCTCTCCATGTGGACTAAAATACACATGATACTGGAGACTAAAAACACAACTCATAAAACTAATTTGAGGTGATTTGAAAAGGAGAAAGACTCAACACACCAATTTTAAGTTGTGAGAATCAAAATCAAATTTATTTAATTTTATAGAAACTACAAACATATTTTACCCTTTTTTTTAATATATAAAATATATAAAAAAATTGAGGTCTTGTAACGAGGAAGTATGATGCTAATTACCCACCAAGCATAAACTGATAAACACATCTGACAGTAGAACGAAGATTATGAAATTGAAACTATTTCACACACACAAACTCACTTCTAAAAATGGATGAAAAATAATTAAATAAACAACTTTTAAAAAGAACTCAATACTCGAAGAATGAAAGTGCAGGCTAACAATTACCTTCATTTCAAAAAATGGGACTGCACAAATAACAAATGATTTCTGTACATGTGTGGACCACATTACAAATATGTATATTACTGCAACAAGAAATTGGGAACCGGTAAGCTAACTTTAATCTCATCCGTTACAATACTATTAATAAATCTACCGGTCTACTGAGCTTGTGTACATCTACACAAGTTTAAAACTTGTGTAGTTAGAATGCACCTATTTATACGTATGCATCTATGGGTCTTTCTAAGCTACACAAATTTTAAATTTGTGTACCGTACCCAAGTAATATTTACCTGTGATAACAGGTGTTTCTGGTATTGACTCCAATGATATACAATATTTTAGAAATTATAGAAAGGGTCTCTGAGATTTGGATTTCTTATTAAGTTCGTATGAATAAAAAAATAAAAGGTAATCAATTTTCATTTTCATAGAAGTAAATAAACGACGGCATAGGAAGGAAAAATGATGAGCTGCGATGAATTTTTATTTGGCTAAGGGTAGCAGAGGTCAACTTAACTTCAATTCATATGAAGCTTTTCCTTTGGCTCACATTATATGAAGCTGCATCACTAACTTCGGATGGCAGTTGCAGGAGGTGTGGCTTTGAGGGGGAAATAGTCTTGCTTGCAGGACTGCCCTCACGCGTGCAGAGTCTGGGATTTGCTAACTAAAATTAATTCTTCTACTTTCTTTGCTCACTATAATACTATAGAGATCTTGGATTCGGAAAAATTTTCAACAGCATGATGGTCTGTTCTCCTTGCGGCATGGTGTATCTGGATGGGTAGAAATGCCCACTGTCTCGGAAACAGTCCCCCTGCATGTGGACAATTGTTATTAAAGGCCATAATGTCAAGTCGATGTGCGATTGCGATAGAGGGACGAAGCATGGCGATTGATAGGATTTAGAGTAAGGGCCTATGGTCATCTTCACGTACGGTGAGACAGGATCTTCTTTTTTTATCCGAAACTGGTTCTGGTGCTTTTCGAGGGAGATTGACGGTGGAGAGGGAGGTGGTTGCGTAGCGGTGGCTGTTTTACGGGGAATGATGGGCCTATGAGGGAACAATTTTTTAGTACTCCAGGAGCACCCACTTCTCAGTACTCCTCCTTTGTTATTTGACAGTTTTTTTTTTAACTTCCTTTTTTAAATTAAAATTGAGGATGCATAACTAATCATGCCAGGGTGTTGGATTTTAAAACGTGGATCGGTGTGGTGACGTCAAGATCCACGTGTTACTCAATAAATAAATAAACTTTCAAACCCACCGGAGTAAATTCAGGATGTACAAAAAAAAACCTGCAACCGATTCTAGTAATTTAATCTGAAACCTTTGAATAAAAAAATGTTAAATCTGATGGTTTTGATTAACTTGTGTATCACACACAATAAATAACTTGCGTAACTTAGAAATCACCTGCATCTATTACATAGAGAGAGAGCACAATTAGTAAGAGAGAGAAATAGATTGGAAAAAATATGCTTACATCATATTTATACGTATGCATCATCATGTCATATTTACCCGTATGTATCACAAAGGTTGGTTAAAGTAAGAGCTGTCAATTCGGGCTACTCAGCCCAGCCCGGTTCGCCTTGATGTGGGTAGTGGGCTTTATCGGGCTGGGTTAAAAAGCTCGTAAGTTTTTGGACTTCTAAAATAGGTGCCCGAGTCCTACCCTTTCGCGGGCTTTTGCGGGTAGCCCGGTTTTTGCGGGTGGTAGCGGCTTTATCGGGTTGTGCTAAAAAGCCCGGGAGTTATTCAGGCTTCTAAAATAGGTGCTCGAGCCCTACATTTTTGCGGGTCATCCGGTCAGGCTAGCCCTTTTGCTGGCTCTAGTTAAGTGGTCAGGTTTGATTTTCCTTAAAATAAGGTCTCGAGTTCGAGATTGTGAATTTAAAATAATCTTGTTGGGAGAGTTAGAGTGTGTTTGGTAAGCCATCTCAACTAGGTGAAAGCTGAATTAGTAACTGAATCATTTCAGCTATGTTTCGTAAGTGTTTTTTTTAGGTAGCTACTAACTTTTCTTCAAAAGGTACTTGGGGTAGTTTTTTTAAAAAAAAGCTCCAATTTTCAGCTACTACCTGAAAATTAATTACAAGTTTAACCCTCACCCCCGCCACTTATCATTATTTAATAATAAATGTTGCCCTTACATGTCATTACCATTTTCAGCTAACTTTACTAAACACATTCAATAGTTTTTTAGCTTTCAGCGAGCTTTTCAGCTAGTTTTACCAAAAACATGCACTCTTAGTTCCACCAGATGTGGATGTTTCCGACTCGAGTAAAATTGTCTCTCATGGAGATATATGTGATCTTGCACAAAAAAATAATTTATATGTGTGCAAATCATAATATAATTAAAAGAAAAAAATTATATAATGAGACTAATAATAATAATAATAATAATAATATAAAAATAATAAAAAAGAAAAAAAAAGAGAAATGTAAAATAAGTAAAAAAAAAGTGGCAATCAAGATATTGCATGAACAACTTATAAACTTGTTTAATAACTTTAATTTTTCAATATTTGGTTTTATTTATTTACTTGTTAGATTAAAAAGTTCTATATAAATAGATTCACTATACAAAGTTCATAAAAAATTTAAATAGCTAATTACATTCATTTAACAACTTTATTTAATATATATATTTTTAAAATATAATTAAATATCAACTATAAGATTACATAGTTATAATGTCTGATTTATCAAAATTTAGTGTGCATTATCTGTTGAGTCTCGAATTAATTTAAGTATTCAATAAGTTTAAGACTCATTATACTTAGGTTTTAATGATTAAACAAATTAGACTAATAAGAACAGGTTCTACTGAGAAAGGTACTCTTTCTGTGTCATTGTGTTTCAGGGTAATATGTGATGAAGCATCATCATTAGAAGAAATCTGAAACATATAAAGAAAGAAGAAGCATATCTGAGCAAGAAGAAATGAAGAAAGGAATCACGCAGAAGCAACCTACTGAAGAACTGCAAGAAGATTAAGAAGAGAAGAAGAGAACAGTTGGAGCTAAGGGACAAACATACTGTAATGGAGAAAAGCAATTGAAGCAACTCTTGACAAACGACCAACCTATTGAACCAAAGAAGAAGTCAAGATGCAAAAAGAAGAAGCAACAGGCTAGAAAGAAAAGCATTACAACAAACTATCTGAAGAATTGTTCAAACTACGAAGTCAGACTCAATGCTCATAGGAAGATCACCAAGAAAAGGGAGAACAACGTAGCACCATATGAAAGAAAAGAAAGAAGCAATTTAGAAGAAGCTATAGCAGAAGAAGATTGAAGAAGAATCAATTAGCTGGAGCAATCAACCTTCTGAAAGTATGTGTATTTACTATGAAACGTAGTGACGTGGCATTCAATCTATCTGAAGAAGAAGAAGCCAGACATGTCATGTAACACTCTGAAGATATGAAGACTCTTCTCAATCTCTGATTACGTGGATAAATCTCCAACGTCGAGAAGTCTCAACAAAGGCAAAGATCATCTGCTCAATTGACCAGAAATGATCTAAATGTCTTATGCCTCATCTACAAAGGAAATAGTAACAAAAATCTATTTTCTTATTTTAGAAGCATGTGAAAAAAGACGAAAACCTATTTCAGAAAAGCAAATAGGGCAGAGATAGGTCAGCGTTGTTGAACCCTGTCTGCACAACTCAAATACGATTATCAGAGGCGTTGTCCTCAAGTAAGGAAAGAAGAAAAGCAGACAGCACAACAGGACAAAAAGTGAAGTCAACCGTTTGTCATTTCTAAAGACTCCTATTAGAAGAAAGAATGAAGAAGAAGAAAAAGAGAGAGAGAAGAAGAAAGCCCAACCTGCTGAAGTATGAACTTACTCTCAAGAAATATATGTGAGCAAATAGCTGGGTGTCAGAACACAATGTTTACTCTACACACCTACTCTGCTCTGTGTCAGGGCATATGAAGCTAACTCACAACGGGAAAAAGGAGAAGTCTAACGGTCTTTATCCTACCTCCTTTACTCTCACAAGAAAGAAAGAAAGAGAGAACATCAACCTGCTGAAGATCAAGAAAATCTCTCGACAAAGCCAAGATTATTATCCATCTGCAATGTGTCAACTAAATTCATCTACCACACCTAATCTGCTTAAAGTCAGAAGCTACCGAATGAGAATTACTATCACAACAGCTCTAAGA